>JARHVA010000229.1:5545000-6145000 GCA_037957365.1 Torreya grandis
ATTTCGAGTCAAAATATCAAATTTGCACTTAGGTGCTCTGGATTGCTCTTCCCTATCAAATATTTTGCACAAGACTTGTGCCTTCATTAATTATTGTTGGTAACATCCTAAATGGGAATATGGTTCTAACACATCTGACATCACCTTCCAATTCCAATTTAGTCAAATTTTGGACTAATAACAAAGCATTTTGATTAGTTTGAGTAATTTGTGTATAAAGTGCTTAATCGTGCTTAAGAGCCAATTAACCCAAATCAAGGCATAATTAATAATTCCATAGAAACTTGTTGAATACTTGTTTTTAGAAATTAATATTAAATATTTGCATCATCAAGAAACTTCATTTCTTGAGAAGACATCCCTAGGCCATAAATGCCACAAATATCAAGATTTATGCATCCCATGCCTCATCAATGCCTTCCATGATGCCCTCCATGCCTCTTAATTGCCCCTTCTTCCAATTCCATGATGAGAATAATTACAAACTTAATTCCAAAAATTGAATTAATCCTCAACCACACATCTCAATATTGAAATGGATGGTTCAAGTTGACTTTGATCAAATTCAAAAATTTATAAATAAGAGGCCTCACAACATCATTTCTAAGCCTAATTGGTGTGAACTTATAATGCAGGATTGGTTCCAAAAGCTTCAAGCAACTACTGTTATAATGTCAAATTAATCCCAATCCAAGCTAAGGCACAAGCCAAAGGTGCCAAAGAGAAGAGGAGATAGCCAAGCCTCCTTTGATGAAGACTTCATGAGCACAAGCTGAGCAAGCCACTACTACAAAGGCATTTGGAGCATCCAAGGAAGGTGAAGGAATTCTTTTATTTGATTCCTTCATTTTTAGTTGTGTTTGTCATTTATGTTTGTTAACTAAGCTATCCTTAGTGTCTAGGCCTAGATATTTTATGCTATTAGTGTGTTTATTTCATTTTGTTTTCATTTTAGAACTAACACCATACTAACCATCCTCTTTTCAGTCAAATTCCTAAATCACATAATGGCATGCCCAATGGGACTAAACGCATCTCAAACTTGAAGGAGATACTTTTATAACTCCATAATATTTATTTAAGCCTTTAAGACTCTTTCAAATTTATTTTCTAAGTTTATTTTGCCATTTTTAGTTACCATGGTTTTACACAGTGACTGATGTCGATAGAAATATCGACATTAGTTACTTAACTTAACTGACGTTGTTTAGCAAAATTGAAATCAATTACATCTCGGTTAGTCATAACCGACGTTGGTGGTATTAACTGATGTCGGTCACTATGTTTTTCTAAAAACATAGACCTGAGTGCTACTTTTCCAAAGTTCATTATTTCAAACTCAAAAGGGCTTCAAAGCTAAAGGACATGCTAACAATTTTGCTGCAGGACCAAGCTGGATATCTTCTCAAAACATGTTTAAATCACTTTTGCATGCTTAAAATTTGATTAGGAACCTTTTTTGGTGTTTAATAAAGAATTTAGGTGTTTTTGGTGAATGTTTTCAAAGTTTGAAACTAAGACCAAGGGGCCAAATGAACACCACCAAATATTTTATTTGGGCATAAAATTGAATACACTTATCAATTCTTGTTTGTAATAGTTGTTTAATCAAAATTTTATTTGGCAAAAAGAGGAATGTTTCATGTATGCTCTTGTATTTATCCCCTATAGGGAACCCTTGGAATTAAACGCACCATTCCTATTAGAAGTATCCTAGTCCAAGGCTTAGAAAGAAAGTCATCTAAAGCAGTCCCCAAAAACTCATCAAAGTTTGGGTGACCTTGAAAATGACCCTAAAGTCTTTCTACTTCATGTTTTCTTTGTTTTTTATGCATCTTGGCTTGTGAGGGGGACATCATTACCTCCCACAAGTTCTTTATGGAAGCTTTGACCTAGGGTTTCACATTCCAGCATTGACTTCATTTGGCTCCTTTAGAGTTACACATGGGATGTAGTGGCACTTTGGACATCACACTACACTAAGAAAATAGCAAGATGTAGTGGTTGTAAAAAAGACTAGAATTTTTTGCAACAAGCCAATTGATATGGACCCAAAATCCATGCTTTTATTTTGCATTTTTTGGCATGAAAGTCATTATGTAATTGATTCCCCTAGATCATTCAGAAACTTGTTAGATCTTAAATAAATCCCCACTTGATATGGAAGTATTGTTGGTGCAAGGTGCACGTCAAGGTCCATGTTATAGTACTGTCATTTGAGGGAAGGGGGGTGTAAAAACCCTACTAAATAATGCACATTTACTTTTGGATGAACACTTAAAATCATCTTAAATTACGTATATTGATGAATTCCAATAATACCAAGAAACCTTGTCATTTTAGGATCTAAGGGAGATTAATTAGTTGGTCTTATCCTAGATTAAAGTCTTGTTTGGAGTCAAAACTTGGTGTAAACAAATAATCCAAACCAAACACATGGTCCTCATTTTCCTTTGAACAAAGAGGCATTATGCTGCTTGTATGAGATCATCAATTTTTCTTGTTCAAATTTCATCAAAAGCTTGAGAGTCATATCATCCACTTTGGTGAAATTATGCTACCCAATTGAGTCTAGACCTTTACCAAAGTTGTTTAAGTCATTCACTTATAATTTAAATTCAAAATTACACCTTTACAAGTTCATAGGGTTGATGTGTTAAGTGGGTTTTCCATTTGCACTAAACTTGAGGGAACTTAGGTTTAATTTCCAATTTAGGTTGAAGGTTGTTTAAGACTCATAATCATTATCATCACTTGATAGACTTAATCCATTTTGTGCTAAACACTTGAATTTTGAGTCTATACACCACAATATTTTGAGTCAAGAAAGGTAGTGTTATGCTGTCAAAATTGTGGAAAATTATCTTTGCCTTAGAGATTTTTAGAAACAAACTTTTTTTATCACACCTTTTAGGTAGTATAGCATTGTTACACTACCTAAATAATTTCAAATTTTTTTTCATAGACCTTTTTACATAGAATTCCAAATTTATTCCTACATTTTCAGGCTAATCCAAGCATACTTTTGATCCTTTATCTGAAGCATAGTTATACTATTCACCTTTGTCTAGATTGTTTGTCAAAAGAAACCAAGTTTTATACCATTATTTATGAGAAAATAAACTATTGCTAAATTGCCTTTTATTTCATACCGTATACCTAGTTGATCAAGTTCATGACCAAGAATAAAATGCCTAGTGTGTGTTAGAATTGTTTCAAATCTGTTAGATTAAAATTTTCATTTATTTTCAAAGCTTAACTTTTGATGCCATTTGGCCAAGATTCCTAGCAAATGCCTTATTTGAGATTAGCTTTTGACACTGTATTTGGCCAAAAGACCTAGCAACTTTTAAATTCCTAAAATAGACTGATTTGAAACACTTCAACCTTAGAATTTAACATTTTGATTTTTTGGTCCATTTACTTGCTTATCTTTATGTGAACAGTGAAATGTTAGATATTTTACACTAGCTTGTTTCCTCACAAATATTTTCATAAACCTTTTGATATTTTTGATAAATCTAGACCAAGTTGAGGCATCATTTGTTTTAGATTCTATTTTTTAGATTTTGTATAACTCTTTGACCTTTTATTGCAAAGCATTGACTATGGATCCCAACATGTATTCTTACACTCATAGTAGACTCATGTACAATCTAGGGATTAGTAATGCAGTTGAATAGGAAGAAATGGTGTAAGACCCCTATGTGGATAGAATTGCATATGAGATGGATTCTTATCCCTCTTATAATACTCAATCAGGGGTACAAAGATAAGATCCATTAGCTAACTATCTGGTTAACACACCATCTTTTTCAGAGTAAGACCAAGAACAAACCATGTAATACCTAGCTACAATACCAACAATGGATAAGCCAATTCTTCAACAGTCCTATTCTACTAATATGGATTTCATGTATGATCCATTTTTGTTTTAGTGACATTTGTTAGAAAACAAAGATGAGATTTTGGTTAGAGCCCTAGAGGTAGGGGCCAAGTTTCCAGCAGACTTCCCTCATGAAAATTTACCGAGTCTAGTAAAAGTGCCCCATAATATCATTTATGATCAACAGGCTTCTTCTAGTAATCTTATGGCTCTAATCCAAATAATGTATCAAGACCCCAATATATCTAATCGAGGAAAAACATCATGAAATACCACTTTAAACAAATAAAAAAACATACCAAATCTACCTAAATTTAGCATGTAATTTCAATTAGATGAACATGGTAAGTAAGCATCCCATTGACCTAGTACATTTAATAGGAGTGTTGATGGAATTAACTCGACAAGAGAATCTTAGTTCTGACCCATTTGTACAAATCATATCGATAGATAAATTGATGCATATGCCTATTATTGAAGAAGTGTCTTTAGCCTCCACACTAAATAGTGAGCCAAATGTAGTGGACAATGTGAAAATAATCTCCAATCTTGATCAAAGTGGTATTAATGCATAAACAATTAGCCAACAACATGTGCCTATAGTTAATCCCATGAGTAGATCATCATACCAAGGAATAGGAGTTTATGCACCCTAGCCTCAACCAGCTACTTCCTAAAGTGTATAACTTACAAGATTAGGTAATCAAACAATTTCTAATGTCATGCCTCAATGATAGAATGTGATGAATCCTACTTCTCAACAAGTAGCGAGTAGTATTCCACAATAGTAGACACAACCTAGTGTATCGATGTAATAGAGGGTGAATACATTGCCACCTCAGTTAGGGGCAACTAATGTTCCACCTCATCAGGTAATGACAAACAAACTTATTCAATCACAGACTAATATACCAATTTAAAACTAAGCAATGACTAGTCAACAACATGCAAATATTGGTCAACAATAGATGTTGAATCTGCAACCACTTTTCAATTCTTCATATGGATTTATGTAAAAAGAAGGTCCCCATATTTCTCAAGTACCTATTAGACATTCGATAGTTTAAAATGTGTCACAAATTTAGAGATAGGGTCTTGGTCCACAAGTTCCCATGCAACAACACAGTTCAATTAGTCAGAAACATGTCCCTTTTCAACCACAATAGGCATAGTATAGTTATATCCCCCCATACCAACCATAAAATCTTCTAATTCAAACCCTTATCACCAACCCAACCTAGAATATCATGCAACCAAATGTGTGATTTCATGTACAGCCTAATCTGCATATGCATATTCCTGGTCCATTCCCCAACCCAACCAATACACCCCAACAAGTGTCACCATCATACCCTACTCCAAGTGTCCCACCTATGACCTCCTATCCATATACCCAAACCAATATCCCTTTTAGTTTATTATCCTAAGAATTGTAATAGATGAAGGATGCAATTACTTCTATTCAAGTGGGGAAGTAGACTAAAAATTTCAAATTGGATGACATGTGTTCCTATCCATTCAACATGGAGTATTTACATATACCATTTCCTTTAGAATACAAACCATACAAATTTGACAAATATAAAGGGAAAGGTGACCATAAGGCAAATTTGACTAAATTTTTTATTACATGTTAGCCAATGGCATATAGTGACATATACTTTTTGCTATTATTTCCAAGGAGCTTGGATGTACAAGCCTTGGAGTGGTTTTTAAATTTTTTCAAGAATTCAATAAGAGATTTTGATGATCTTTTTAATATAATTATGCAACACTTTTCCTACAATATTAAGCATGAGATTTCGTTAATGGACCTAACACAAGCAAAGAAAAAAGTTGGGGGGAGTTTTACAAGTTATTTACAATGATGGAGAGCCCTTACAAGCCATTTCATCCATAGTTTATTAGATAAACAATTAGCCACTATGTTTACTAAACAATTGCATAGTGAGATAACCTATCATCTGGAAATGCAATGTGTACATATGTTCAAAGAGATCATTGATAAAGGTTTTGTTAATCAAGTGAGAACTCATAAATAAATTAGTCATCAATCTTAATTCTACCAATTAGGGAAATGGCCAATAATAACATCATGTTCAAGCACCTGTAACATAATCGACATAGGCCAATAAATAAGAAAGACCAAAGTAATTCAATCGAAATAGGAATGTTGTGGGAAATAGAGTAATTGAATCTCATCATGTCCAAACTATGTAAACCTCATCCACACTACCTTTTCAACTTAATCCTACCCAACAACCTCCCTAACTAATGCTGCAAGCATAAGAACCAAAACTTGCACAATTAATACAGTAGCCTTTACCATTAGAAACCCCTCCTCCTAAGAGAACCATGCATGTATGTCGTGTCTTTAGTGACTTAGGAGAGCCTATTGAATCTATATTTTGTAATCATTCTACCACTAATTTTATTAGTTTGCCTATACCAAAGCATTATTAGTAAGGCATTCCTTATCCTAACTGGTACCGTGAAAATGAATTTTGTGATTATCACCGAGTCAATAGGCATAATCTATGAAGATGTGTCTAAATCAAGCATTTAATTGAAAATATGTTGGAGAATGGGGAGATAAAATTATATAATGGTGCTTCCACTTCCAATCAAACTCTTGGGATTTATCAAAACCCCTTTCCTTGACATAATAATCAGTAGCAACAAAACAATCAGTAATAACAACAATAATGGCCAGTGCAACAATAAAATAAATAGTATCAAAATCAAAGGCCAAACCAGTAGAATCAACAAAATCAATAGTAAAATCCACAATGACAAAACAATAGACAAAACCAAGGTTAGAATGGTAACAACCAACAAACCTACCATGTAGTTACACATGACTACAATAGGGTTGTAGGTCATATTGCAGGGGGTAGTGTTAATACCATCTCTATAATCATAGACCAAACATTAATCAACCTAGACCATTGCTAAATAATAATATTTATCAAAATTACATGGATAATCTTTCTTTGACCTAGGAGTGCATATAGGCAAACTAGCAAACTAGGACTTCCACTTTTGGATCTTATATCGATAACTTGTTTTTACCATGTGACCACATGCAAGTGCACCGACAACCGAGACTTGTCCTATCTAGTCTCACATCATTTCCAATAGCAATTAGCAATAATGGTCTAGTATTTAATCATAATTGTGCAATCACAACTCAGTTAGGCCCATAGCCATCTACCACTTTGCCTATCATCCAATTAGTCATTCAACCTCAAAATAAACCATTCACTATTGACCAAGACAAGAAGTTTGATATTATGGAACAGTTATATAAGACACCAGCACAAATTTCTATTTTAGATTTTTTGTGAATGTCAATAATCCACAAGAACATCTTAAATGATTTTTTGACCCAATCTATGGTTACTAGTGACATATCCCCTGATAAATTCTAAGCTTTGGTTGGACACCTAGCTCCAGCTCAACAAGTCACACTCAACCAAAGTGATATGTCTTCCCTTGGCCCACTCCATAACAATCCATTATACATATAAATTTATATAAGATGGCATAAATTGAAACGTGTCCTTATAGATAATGGATTTGGCCTTAATATAGTGTCTTTAAAACTCATCAAGATTTTTGGGTACACAATGATAGATCTTCAACTAGAAACAATACCTATCAAAGCCTATGATAATCAGGAAAGAGAATCACAAGGCACCATCACTTTTATAATTATCATTAGGCCTTTGACCCATGATACACTTTTCCATGTACTTGATCTTGAGTTATCATACAACATACTTCTAGGCAGGCCTTAGTTACATGGGATTCTTGTAGTCCCGTCAATGCTGCACCAATGTATCAAGTTTTCCCACTTAGGGATGGAAGTGAATATTTTGAGAGATTTGCACCCATATGAACACTACAATCATCTTGAGGCTAAATTTCAAAGCTATAATTATCAGTATGGCATGAATCCAAGTTCCAAGCAAGATAAAGGAAAGGCTATACTTATTGATCCTTCCTTGAATAATTACATAGATCCTAGTACCTTGGACTCTCTTTCCCACATGCCACCTCCTAAAGCTTCTAATCATTTCACCATTTTAGATAGTGGATTGGGATAGTATGTGACCCATGATACATTTCATATTGTTGATCTTTCTAAAAATCCAAAAACCTTTGGGTGACCTAAAGTCATCCCACATAAACATTGGCAACAAAAGAGTAAAGATATGGGACCTGTCACATTTATACCAACATCTAGCCTAGAACCTAACCCTCTTGAAGGAGACCAATCATGGTTATATAATGATAACCAAGCTGATTATTATAAAAATGCAAAATATCCTATTCTTAATAGGATCATGGAGTGTCACGATTATGAAGGAAAAGGCCTTGGACTAACTTAGCAAGGAAACATTGAGCCAATTTCTATGACTAAATATGAAAGACCTTATGGGCATCGATTTAAACCACCTGGGGGTGACCCCACATATCTTATTTAAACTCTATCACCAATGACTAGTGATGATGATGTTGATAACGAAGCAAAGTTTGATCATAGCCTCACTTTTGATAACGTAGCTGAAACTAACTTGTTTGATAACAATTCAATTTGTACCCTTACCTTGGCCATTCATCACAACCTATTACCATTATATTATCCCAAACTAATATATTGGGACCGACAAGAATCTAGTCTACTGATTGATGAGTTCTAGAATGATGAGGCATTCTATGATTTCTTAGTCCTTAGAGATAATGTTCCATTGGGAGATCACAAATTAGGATTCTTAATCGCATTGGATCCTACAACCTATTTTGGAGAGTGAGTGTACACCCTTAGCCAAAAATAAATAAGTAAAACATTGAGGTCCTAAAGTGAAAACCTCCTTGAGGTTCTTTCTGACCAAGAAAAAAGTAAAGATAAAGGCCAGTCTAGTGGTGAAAACCTATTTCAGGTGTTATTAGATGGGGGTGTTCATTATTCTTTGAAATTAGATTAGGAGACCACCAACGATGAACTTGATTATGGATATGAGTTTAGTTTTGAGCAAAAATAAGTATCTAATCAAATTATTTAATAATTTTTTAATGTTTTTGTCACATGGCTAGATTTCCCATTAGGGGACTTAGATTCATCATGCCTAGGGGAAGTTGAAGAACAAGTCTTAACAAAGGACCCTAACATAATCTAATAGTTCAAGTCATTGCCTACTATCCTAGAAGATGGTTTGACCCTTCTAGTCAAAGATCCAATAAAGGTAAACATCAGGACTTTATCAAACTTGAAATAGATAAATTTAGGCACATCCCTTACTAAGGAGGAACATGACGTCTTTACAGCTATGTTGAGATAATTCATAGATGTCTTTGTATGGGCTTATTCTAACATGCTAGTTTTAGATCGTGCCTTGGTTTTGCACCACCTTGTTGTTAATCTTAATGTCAAACAGATAAAACAAAATCTACGTAAGATGCATCCTTGTATTACTATATTAGTAAAGAAAGAGTTGGAAAAAATCTTAGGAGTAGGATGTATCTGATCCATTAACTACTCAAAATGGATCTCTAATGTAGTACGTGTTAGCAAAAAGCCTAAAGGAATTAGAATTTGTACTAATTTTTGAGATATCAACAAATCTTATCCTAAAGATGATTTTCCATTACCTAATATTGACATAATCATCGATTCCATGGTAAGTTATGAAATGCTTCCACTCATAGATGGATTTTCAAGATACAATCAGATCAGAATAACACCAGAAGATTAGCATAAAATAGTGTTCACCACTCTGTGGGGAACATTTTACTATCAGGTGATGCCATTTGGCCTCAAGAATGTAGGAGCCACATATCAAAGGGCTATGACTATCATATTCCATCATGAATGATATTGTTGAAGACTATGTCGATGACATATTAGGAAAATCCAAAACTAGGGCCGACCATCCCATAGTACTACATAAGATATTTGAAATATTATGAGAGTAAAAAGTCAAACTTAATCCAAATAAATGTGTGTTCAATGTAACTTCAGGAAAATTATTTGGCTTCATCATGTCTCATAGAGGTATTGAAGTCAATCCAGCTAAATTCCATGCTATAACCAAGATGCCACCACCAACCAATTTAAAGCAACTCTATAGTTTATAGGATAAAATCTAGTCAATCAGATGCTTCATCTCTCAATTAGCAGATAAGTTCCATCTATTTACACACATTTTGAAGAAAGGAGTTGCATTTCACTAGGATGATCACTATTAAGTGGTTTTTTAATAGCTCAAAGACTATCTTGTTAATTCGCCTATTCTATAACCTCTTATGCTAGGAAAACCATTCTTGTTATACCTATCAGCTATTAATCATGCCATGGGGGCACTCTTGGCTCAACATGATGACAATGGAAAGGAACATGTTGTATACTACTTAAGTCATACCTTGGTTACATATGAACATAACTCTGCACCTATTGAAAAAGCTTGTCTAGCCATGGTTTTCATAGCTTAAAAATTGTGTCATTACATGTTGAATAATAAAACCATGGTCATTTCAAAAGTAGATCTGCTCAAGTATCTATTATCTGAAATAGCTTTACAAGGTGTAATGGCTAAATGGATCATGTTTCTCAGTGATTTTGACATAAAATATGTCAATTAGAAGGCAATCAAGGGACAAGTTCTTGTAGATCAACTTATTGAAGCACCTCTCATGGACACATAACCACTCACATTCCAATTTTTTGATGAATCCATAATGACCGTCATTGATACACCCCTTGAAGAACAACCCTAGAAGCTATATTTTGATGGTTCATTCACTGCAAATGGATCAGGGGTAAGCCTATTATTTATTACACCATAGGGGGATAAACTTTCCTTGTATAAATAACATGGTTGAGTATGAAGCACTTGTTATAGTACTTTGACAAGTAATGCATTAGAATATATCTCATCTTCAAGTTTATGGTGATTCTTAGTTAATCATCAATCAAGTTACAAATTATTTCAAACAAAAGATGACAAGCTAGTTTTATATAAAGCCATGGTTGACACTTTTAAATAGTAAATTACCAAAATTCAATTTGAGCACATACCAAGGGCTAGTAACAGAACTATAGATGCCATGGCTACTATTGGTTCTTTGATTCAACAAATAGACAAAGCTAGAGAGTATCAATTCCTTATCAATAATTTGTCAGCACTAGCTCATGAACCTTCAACCATAATCATGATTTGTGATATTATTGGTCTTAATTCCATCTGGTACTTAGACCTTAACAACTACCTTCATGACCAAGTTCTACCACCTAACCTCTCTCAAAAACAAGCCAAAGCCTTCATTCATCATTTTTCTCATTATACGCTACTTAGATCCACCCTTTACCATCATAGTTTTGATGGAACTCTACTTTATTGTTTAACTTTGGTAGATTCTACATTAGCATTAAGAGAAGTTCATGGAGTATGTGGAGCCCATTCTAGAAGGGCAATCCTATCCAAAAATCTCTTGCATACTAGTTATTATTGGCCCATAATGGATGAAGATACCACTGTATATGTAAATAAGTGTGTAAAATGTCAATGGCATGCTAATCTAATTCATGCCCCAGCAAAAGCTTTGAAACCAATGTTGACACCATGGCCATTTTCTACATGGGGACTTGACCTCATTGGGAAGATTAACCCCACTTCATCTGACAGCCATAAACATATCCTTACTTCCATCGAATATTTTACTAAGTGGGTTAAATTTATACTCCTTACATGACTAGAAAGTAAATTTCCAAATTCATCTTCAACCATCTCATCTACCACTACAGTATCCCTTTTGACATTATATCTGATAATGGAGATCATTTAAGAACAAGGATGTAGACTAGCTATGTACTAAATATAACATAACACAACACTTTTCTATAGAATATTACCCTCAAGGTAATGGCCAAGCTGAGGCATCCAACAAAACCATTATAAATATTCTCAAAAATATTGTTAATGATGTCAGTCATTATTATCACCTCCATATATTTCCTGCCATTTGGTCATACCATAACAATAATCGTACCCCCATAGGAGCCACTCCATACTGACTTATTTATGGTACTAAAGCCATCCTTCCCATTGAGGTTGAATTACCTTCATTACGCATCTCTTTCAAGCATGTTCTAGATTATCATGACTCTCGAGTAACTCACCTACAAGAGATAGACCTATTGGATGAGAAACACACAACCATAGTCCACAATCTTCAAGCATATCAAAATTGACTCAAAGGCCACTATAATTGGTGTGTTAAATATAGAACATTTGAACTTGGTGATCTTGTTCTCAAAGAAAACCAAAAGAATACCACAGTTGAGAAAAATCATAAAAGAAAATTCAAACCAAACTAGATAGGGCCTTTCATCATCATTACAAATTATGGATTGGGAGCATACAGGTTTGCCACACTAGACAGAGAGGAACTTCTAGATATAATGAATATTATTCATCTCAAGTGGTACTATGCTTGAGTGCTAAGGTGTATTATCTGTAAGGACCATTTCAATTATGCTTTTTTGTCACTATTCTTCTTTGTACAAATCCATCCTTATCTATCCTCTTTTCCATTTCTAACCTACCAACCCTATGTGTTCTACAACCTAGCCCATTTAACCTCAGTTTTTGTCATCCATTACTCATTTTTAGCATCAAGGTATTTTATCAGTTTCATCAGCTAGTTCTAGTACTTTAGATAGAGATCGTATTTTGGGATAATGTGATAGAATTTTTAGTATTTGCATCCTTCATTTGTTATTGTTTCTTACCACTAGTCTTGCTACTAATTATAACCACTTTTGAGAAAATTAGTACCTTTTATCTATGCCATTGTGTCCTGGTTATAACTGCCTATGGGCAAACTAGGGGTAACATTAAGCCTTGATGTACCAACTTGCCACTTCCTATGTTTTACTATGCCTTTTTACCAACTATGCTTTTTTTTTTTGAATTGACTATTGCACTAGTCAAATTCTTCCACTATAAGGGCAAAACTACAGTGACTTGAGGTCTTACTCTGGGACTATGTAGGCAGTGTTCAATACTTGTTAAGGTCAGCTCAGTCACCCTTTTGCCTATTCTCTCACTATTTTATGAGTAACCTAAGCCATGCTCTCATCATTTTATGAGCAATCAAAGCCACGCTCTCATCATTTTGTGAGCAACTTTAGTTTAAACACTCCCACCATTTAGTGTCTTGTCATCCTTGATTAAGTTGAGACACTCCAAAACACTTCCAAAAACATTTTTAAAATCATTAGAAAATCATAAAAATATTTACCACTTCTTTTCCTTAAGGACTATGGGAACCCTTACTAAATTATAAGAAAATCATTTGTCATTTAGTTTCCCCATCCTTTTTGGCCTTTTTCTCTCACGCACTTGCCATTTTGCAAGATCATTCTTATTCTTATATCATGTTTATTCTATTTCTTTTCCTCATTTATCACATTCTTCCCATTCCCTGGGAGAACTACATTTGGCCTAAAGTTTTTTATTGGATGTTACATCCATGGAACTATATAGGCAGCATCCACTTGCCTAGTTCATATGGAGACAACTAGGCCACCACATTCCTTTTCTTTTATTCCCCCATTTTGTTCATTTTTTTAGTTTTCAACTATTTTCTAGGGGTAGTGTTTGTAGGGTTTCTATTGTGTTGTATATTTGTTTATTTCTACTTGTTTTATTTGTTTGTCTATCTGTTTGTTTGCTTTTAGTACTATTGCCTTGATTTAGTTTATGTGTGATCATTAGGTGATTCCTTGCCCACACTTACACTTAAAACCATCCATATTTATATGTTTACATTGTCATCATGGTTTCTATCATTGGTACATTATTTTCTATTGATAATTGGATTATGAGAGTTAGTCCTCATGTATGTTTTGACCAAGTCCTCATCATGTTATAACAAGATGCCTACTGACACGTGCTACAAAAAACTTAAGCTTCAAGAAGTATATTCAGTAATGGCAGCATCTCTTCAACACTAACATCCTAATTTCACTCCTAATCATATCCTAAATAGGGTAATTAACCATGAAAGAATTTTAGTCTTTATTAGTTCAGATGAGCATCTCCCTACTAGTAGGTTGTTCCAATTCATCATTACCCTCTATGTTAAGTTATCATCATCCTCAACCAGTTTTATCATGTTTTCCATAATCGAGGTCCAATGATTATAACCGCTTATGGGAAAATTATTGCATAATGTTCCACCTACATTTCTTAATGATTATAACCACCTTTGGGCACATCATTGTGTTGTCACCACTTTACTTTTTCTACCTATATAGGGGCATGTTGTTATATTTTTTATTTGTCCTAACTAGGGTAGCTACATCTCAATGATTATAACAACCTTTGGGCAAATCATTATTTTATCATACCACATTGCCACTATTAGGGTACAATGCTTATAACTGCCTTTGGGCAAACCATTGTGCACCATCCCACTTGCATTCTCAATGATTTGGACTAATTTTTCAATATCATTATGTTTTTACCCCATCATCTTTCTTTTCTTTGGTCTCCTCATTTTACTTCTTTTTGAGGGACCATTTGCCAACCTCCTTGTGCCAATCATTCTTTCGAAGGGGAATCATACAATTAGTTTATCATCATTGTAGTTGTAGGCATGCAGACATTTTCATTATTTGAGAAGATGTTACTATGCTTATAGCTTGAAATGCCTTTGCAAATAGGGGCAAACTATAGACACCTAAATTTAGCTATTGATAACTTCCAATCAAGCTTTTGGCTAATTTCCATGTAAAATGCACAATTTGGCCTAAAAACACTAAAACATGATAAATGATGTGAAACTAACATAATCAAGTGCCAATTTTGGTCAGGGTATCCCTAAATAGGGCAATTCAACTTATGGGCTAGCTAACTTTGATTAGTTCATTTTGAGTCAAAATGTCAAATTTGCACCTGGGTGCTCTGGATTGTTCTTCCCTATCAAATATTTTACACAAGACTTGTGCCTTCGTTATTTATTATTGGTAACATCCTAATGGAAATATGGTTCTAACGTATCTAACATCACCTTCCAATTCTAATCCAGTCAAATTTTAGACCAATAAAAAGGCATTCTAATCAATTTGAATAATTTGTCCACAAAGTGCTTAATCATGTTTAAGAGCTAATTAACCCAAATCAAAGCATAATTAATACTTTCATGGAAACTTGTTGAATACTTTTTTTTAGAAATTAATATTTAATATCCACATCATCAAGTGATCTCATTTCTTGGGAAGACATCTCTAGGCCATAAATGCCACAAATATTAGGATTCATGCATCCCATGCCTCATCAATGCCTTCCATGATGCTCTCCATGTCTCATAATTACCCCTTATTCCAATGTCATGATGAGGATAATTAAAAACTTAATTACAAAAATTGAATTAATTCTCAACCCCACATCTCAATATTGAGATGGATGGTTTAGGTTGATTCTAATCAAATCTATAAATCTATAAATAGGAGGCCTCACAATATCATTTCTAAGCTTAATTAGTGCAAAGTTATAATGTAGGATTGGTTCCAAAACCTTCAAGAAAATAGTGTTATAATGCTAAATTTATTCCAAGTAAGCCAAGCTACAAGCCAAAGGTGCCAAGGAGAAGAGGAGATAGCCAAGACTCGTTTGATGAAGACTTCATGAGCACAAGCCGAGCAAGCCACTACTATAGAGGCATTTGGAGCATCAAAGGAAGGTGAAAGAATTCTTGTATTTGATTCCTTATTTTTTAGTTGTGTTTGTCATTTGTGTTTGTTAACTAAGCTCTCCATAGTGTCTAGGCCTAGATATTTTATGTTATTAGTGTGTTTATTTCATTTTGTTTTCATTTTGTAACTAACACTGTACTAACCATCCTCTCTTGAGTCAAATTCCTAGATCACACAATCTATTTGTTTATTCAATTTGTAGCTTGTTAATAATTTCCATCCTTTCAATCATCTTTTGAAGAAGGGCACCACTTTTCAATGGAATGTTGAATATCAAGAGGCATTTGATAAATTAAAAACATATTTTGGAAACCCACCAGTGTAAGCCCCTCCTATTATATATCTCAATAGTTAAACATGTCATGGGGGCACTTTTAACCCAACATCATGACAAGGGAAAATAATGAGCAATCTACTATCTAAGTAAGATACTGGTCACTTATGAACATAATTATACACCTATTGAAAATGTATGTTTGTAATTGGTCTTCACATCATAGAAACTCTATCACTATATGTTAAATAACAAGACTTATTATTGTGAAGGTTGATCCCCTTAACTACCTCATTTTCAAAACAACATTGATATGTCACACGGTAAAGTGGATTATTCTCATCATTGAATTTGACATTGAATACACTAATCATATGACCATAAAATGGAAAGTGCTTGCAGATCAAATAGCCTAGGCATTGTTTTCAGATACCCATTAATTGTACATGCATTTTATTGATAAATCTATTTTCAATCTTGAAGAATCACACCAATGTAAGTTGTACTTTGAAATTCCATTCATAACTCATGGTTCAAGAGATAGTAGTTTATTTATTATGCCACACGGGGGTCTCATTCCTAAGGCATTAAAAATTTACTTCACATGCACCAACAACATGTTGGAATAAGAGGCACTTATTATATGGATTCACCTAGTAGTACATTAGAACATCCAATAATTGGTTACATATGATGATTCATAATTGATTATCAATTAGGTTATATACCAATATCAAACCCAAGAAAATAAGCTCATTCCTTACAAAGGCATGGTTGATAATATCAAATAACACTTTTCATGTATCCAATTTTAGTAGACACCTATGTCTAAAAAAAGATCAATTGATGCCATGGAAATCATTGGATCCTTGATAGAGATATCTTCCAATGTCTGGGAATATCAATTCCTTATTGAAAACCTTCTCATGCCATTTTATATTCATCCAAACACTAAAATGGTATGTGATATTGTTGGTCTCAATTACTCTTGGTACCAATATGTATATTCCTATCTCTAATGCCTTATTCTTCCTATTAACTTGACCCATAACCAACAACATTCATTTACTCACAACTAATCCCAATATACTTTACTCGATTACACACTCTATTATAGAGGCTATGATGGGGTGTTGCTTCGATGTTTAAACTTAGGTGAGTCTAAATTATCACCTAATGATGTGCATAAAGGTATTTTTGGGCCCCATACAATTGAAATGGTCCTTGCAAAACAAATCCTTAGGATAAGATATTATTGGCCAACGATGGAAGTAGATGTGTGTGCATATGTCAACAAATGTCTTTCTTGCCAAAATCATGGCGATTTAATTCATGTCCCTTCATGAGAACTTCACTCTATTACTTATCCTTGGTAATTTTATTCATGGAGACTCAATATCATTAGTAATATTAACCCTCCTTATTTAGATAGACACAAACATATCCTAACTACCATTAAGTACTTCACTAAGTGGGTGGAGGCAATTCCTCTCATTTACATGATCAACAAGAAGATTTAAAAATGTATCCTAAATCACCTTATCTAACACTATGACATTCCCTCTTCCATTATTTTTGATAATGGAAAGTCATTTAAAAATAAGGATGTGAAAACCCTCTGTGCAAAGTTTCATATTTAACACATATGGTATACACCATATTACCCAAAATATAATGGCCAAATTGAGGAATCTAATAAAATAATTATCAAAATTGTTAAGAAATTTATTAAAAGTTGGTTGAGTTTAGCACTTACAATTATTACCCACCCTTTAGGCTCATTGTATAAATTCCAACACAACTATAGGTGCAACATCTTGCTCCTTAGTTTTTGGATATGATCCATTATACTAATTAAGATCAAGTTTTCCTCTCTACATATTTCATTATAGGGTATAATTGATGATAAAGATTATAGAGTTCACAGGATGTAAAAAAAAAAACTCTTGGATAAGAAACGACTAGCCACATTGAGACATATCAAATAATATCATAATTAGTTGTGTCATAGTTATAATAAACACATCATCCATAGAGAGTTTAAAGTGGTTGATATTGTCTTAAAATAGAATAAAAATTTGAGCCAAATTGGTTGGGTCCTTTCATTATCACTAAAAATTATGGTTCATGGGCATACAGATTGGCTACTATGGAAGGGTATAAGATGGATGATCCCATGAACATTATACAACTCAAGCACTTTTATGCTTGACTTGAATGAACATTTTCTATGAAAGCCCTTGTTAGGGGGCATTTCATTCAAATCCTTTCCTTTTTCCCTTCATTTAATTTTCCATTCCTGAGTCAAACCTCATCTTTCTCCCATCTCTTATTACTATCTTGATATTTATTACCATAGATAATAAACATATGCGATTTCAATAGGCATTTCAAGAAGTAGTTCAGATTTGGTCACCATCAATGCATTATTGTAGGAATAATTTTAGAATCTCATAATGCTTTTGGCATGGTTTCTCTGCTTGGTAGTCCTTGAAACTAATTATTTTTTAAACTCTTTGATGATCCAACATTTCCATTCCATATCATGTCTTTCACATTCTAATTTTATTTTGAAGGGTGGTTCTTTCATGCCTTGGTTTTACTATGGAGCAATAGTCCTTTCACCTTCTTTTTTCACCCCACACTCTTGACATTTTACAAGTTTTCCCTATTGTAATTGGTTTAGCTATTAATTGAGACCTTACCCAAGGTTTTTTTCCTTTTCTAGATGGTTCCTTGTCCATTTTTTTATATTACTCTATACATTCTACTTGCAAAACACTCTTATGCATATCTTATTCGAAAAACACAAAAACATTCAAAAATTCTAAAAGTCCTAAAAATAATAAAATAATAAAATCCCAAAAAGAGATGTAAAGCCACAAAATCTTTATACAATTTTTCATCCTATTGGATAGTGGCTTTCCCTATTGGTTTTATTATGAGTAATAGTATTTGGGTATCATGTGAAGACATATTTCCTATGGTGTTAAACAATTCACATGTGGAAAACCTTTTGTCCACATTAAGATATATACATTGCATTCAATCAATTCCAATCATTCAAACAAACTTTTGATTGCCTCATTCCATTAGGTGATTTAGTAGTATTATTGGGTTTCTTTCATTCTAAATTTATCACTTTGACCAATAGTGTTATCCATTTATTACACTCCTAATTCTCAGATAACTACATTGACCTAATGATCTGTATGGACTTTGTATGCAATGTTCAATTACATGGGACATCTGGAGTTATCTAGGCCATCCATTCCTTATTATTATATCCCCCTTCATCTAATTCATCACACTATATTAACTGGCACTCCCTCAACTTGGGGGGTAGATCATGAAGAGTAATGTCTTAGTTCCACATTCACATTTGGATAACATTGCTCACTTATTTGTTTATTTATTTCCATAATGATTTTTATTTGTTCATTTTTTTGTTTGCTTGTTTATTTATTTTTAATCACATTACATTTATTTAAATTTATTTTGTTTTAGTACATTATGTTTTACACTTAGGTGTTGATTATTCATATCTTGATCTTAGGTTGTTAACATTTGTATCTACTCCTTTACTAGTCTGTCTTTGTTTAGTGCATTATGATTTACACCTAGGTCTTGATATTTCTTATCCTAATCTCAAGTTATTAGTATTTGTATCTAAACTTGTCCCTATGCAAGTGGTAACCAATGTTATCATGATTTGTTTTATAATTATGATGCAAGTGCTAGAGAGACTCATTTATCAATGTTGCATGAAGACCATGCATTCCTTCACGAGATGGTTCACAAGTGCTCATATGCTAAAATATAATTAAAAACATCATCAAATTTTCCATAATCAAAACACAAAAACTAAAAAATATGGCTACATCTATTCTAACTAGGATGTGCATCTCTAAAAATAGCATTTTTAACTAGTCATAAACAAGTAAACATCATGCTTAAATGACAAAACATTTTAAACATCAATCAAATTTGTTATCTTGATCCAATATATCATCAACACATAAATTAAATACAACAAAATCATGGAAAAAAAAATGAGCATCTACATCTATATCATAATATCTAATATACAAACGTATGTCAATCCATGAAATCAAGAGCTACATCATATATATCAAAAAATATCAAAGTCCATGCACATCAAGGTGATAAAAAAAGAAGCCTATGTATACATCTCAAAATCAATGTTTATACATCAATATATGCATATACATTGCCAAAAATCAAAATGTAGAGCTACAATACAAATATCAGCTTTGGCTATGATCATTTCTAAGAGGAATTTGATCAAAGCTTTGTCTTTTGCCTGGTGTTGGTAGTGGATGCTATGGTGGCCCCATGGTCCTCTACTATATGGGAGGTTGTGCCACTAATATTTATGACACTAATGTATGCCATGAATTATAGGTACATCTTGACCTATGACTCTAAGTGTTTTCTTTGAAGCTAGGTTCTCTATGCCCTATTAGCACTATTGTATTATATAGACTCCTATATTACCCAACCTCATCCTGAGACTAAATCACATCATCTTTGGCCTGAACCATATTTGTTAATTCCCTTGATATCCCCTACTCAAGATCTAGTTATCTAGATGTATATCACTCCCCATGGATCCTATACACATCTATCATATGCCTTTGTGCCTCTCCCCGATCCCTATTGTGCTCATTGATCATTATCACCAACTCATTATTCCTCAAGGTGAGATAGATTTATATAATTGTCATATAAGAAACTTACCCCATTAGAATAAAAATATTTGTGTCTCACTCAACAATCAGACCCTATAATCTGGTGGTCTCCCCCTCGGTTTCTACCAACTACTTATGTAGCTCTGCTACATCCCCCTCTAGCCTAAATATATCTATGACTCTGGTTGAAATCTCTTTGAAAAGGCCCTACCTACACTGGCCCTCCTATGATATCAAGGGTCAGATATGTATATTACACATCTATATTTTGCTCCTCTACATATAGATGGGGCCCCTCTCTCATATCAATGTCCTACTATGAGGACCCACGACTACTGCTATTATTGTCATTGTTGTTGATCTCACTATTGTGATTAATTCTCTTTGAACCAAAATATATAGCCATAGGCACTACCTAATATAGGGTAACTTGATGTAAAATCACCTAATTAAATGGTATTATTGGCAAAATTTAGCCGATATACAAATTTTCTACCTAGAAAGATCAATTGAGCAGAGTTCTTGATTAACCAAATGATCAAATGACTTGAGTAGGTGAAGAAGATGGACCAAACTATCATCAAATGTCATACAAAAATAGACAGGTCAATTTGGTTACACACTTATAATTTTACTTAGAATTCCTATCAGAGCTAAAGGATTACATAGACATGATTTTTTTCATTCCTTGAACATTCTTTGCAAATTTCATGACTTGATGAGTTGTCTATCTCAAGTTACAAGCATTTAAATTTAAACAAGAAAAATGAGACATGTATAAGGGTGTCAAATAAAAGTCACTATGAATAGCCATTTGAATTCAAAAACCATAAAGGATATTGAGGTTGAACATAGATCCAAAAGGTGTTCAGATCTCAAGAGCTCAGGCAAAAGATTTATAGAATGTGCAAGGACAAAGAGTCAAAAAGTCCTTGAATTAAGATCAATGGTTAGTATTCAATAAGATCAAAGATCTAATGGTAAGCAGCAACCTAATGATGTCAGTGGGTCTTGAATATCTAATGGAGTAAATTTGACCATACACCAAAGATCTAATGGTAAGCATCAAGTTAAAAATTCATAGGATCTTGAGATCAAAGGAAGGGATAAAAAGTGTCATGATCATAGTGATTTAATGGATCAACAGTGCATGTTCCATTGAGTGGAAGGAGATTGACAACATGTGTTTAATCAGACTAAGGATATCGATGGTGTGGATGAGGTTAAGGGGTCAATGAGCTTATATTAAACATGAGCTCAATATGTGGCACAAGCACAAGATCATATGAAACTGACTTCAAGACCCATGAGATGAATGTGGACCTAAAAATTGACACAATCTGAGAATCTTAGATCGAGATTGATAGTTAATATCAAAAGTTTGAAGCTAAGAGGTTTTTTAGTAGAGGTTGACTATGGTTTAGGTTAAACCAAGAGAAAAATACTTCAAAAACATATGTCACCATTAGAATTCAATCAAATGTCATAAGTAGATGTAGTCATACAATCAACATTGCTAATAATAAGGTTCTATTTCCATTAAAGCTCATAGGTATAATAGGTCTATTTAGACCTAATATAGTTTAGTGCCCAAGTGATGTAGTCTGTGAATCTTCATTGGTATAATGACTATATGAAAACCAATAATTTGGATTGGTTTTCAATCCATAATAAAGATCTATATTTAGGTTGGGGTAGATGCAGGCATAAATGAGATATGGTGGAGTGTCTCATCCTTTGACACAATCACAACTCTAATAAATAGGTACCTATGGCCACCCAAAGCAGACATGGTGAGGGCTATATCAGAATTATAAATATGAAGATTTTGTCCTCATAAGCAAGTCAAGTGGAAGATGGTGTAGAATCTCAGGATCAAGATCTAGTGGTTAGAGAAATTAATAGGAGCATTTAAAATATTTTTAGAGTGCCTAAGGGTTTTTATTCATAACATGATCATGAATCACCACCTTTGGCAAAATATTGTCTTCTAGTGAATTTTTCTTAGGCAGTGAGAAGATTCAAAGGCTATTGGGATAAATAAAAAGTTAACTTGTCAATAGAAAAATGGTGTTGATTTGATCAAAAGGTGGTATAGCATTCATCAAAATGTGGTAGCTCATTTAATGATTTATGTACTCATGCTCCCTCTTCTCTCTCCCTTTCTCTTGTATCACTCCATTCTTTTCCATTTTTAATCTCTCTCTTGGATTTAAGACTCACATCAAGATTTTTTGATCTTGAAGAGCAGGGGACTCTCTAAGATATTGTAAAATATGCTCATCTTGATTAGACTAAAACCTATCAAGCATTTATAAGAACTGCCTCTTGATGTAATAATAGACTTTCTTTACATGTCTCTTGTGTTGGATCATTTTTAGTGAGTTTTGCATGATGGCCTTATGAAGTATATTCTTCCATATCCATTGTCCTCATTCCTTGCCTCTTATAAGGTGTTTTCAAGTTATTTGTAGGTCTGGATTAATGTTCTGCCTAAACCTAGTCCATGAAATGCTTATGTACTGAGCTAGATTGTGAGGTTGTGTGAGCTAGAATTATCTTGTAAAGACTTAGTGTGGGTTAAAGCTTATGGGATTCTCCCTTTTTATTTATTGCATCACTTTTTATCCTTTTTAGGAACCATTTTCCCCTTTCTAACCCTTTTCCTTATGACAATATTAGTTTAGGTGATCCATCAAGAGGAATCCAACGTTCTCTAGAGGTTCAACCCCACCATAGGATACCCACAGCCTGGGGTTGTCCCAATATTATGATTAGGAGTGGAGGATCCTAAAGAGCTCACCCACAAGGGTGCAATCTCACATCACAACAATTTCTAGCATGTTTGGTGGGACTTACTACATTATTCATTAGTGAAGAGTTTTGATGTTCTCTTTATATAATCAAACTTTGGAAGCAAGTTTTCAAACATAAATGGTGACTCCGAGCATATATCAAATAGTTTAATAAACCTAAGTGCCTAATCATTGTAATCCGGTATGCACAATCAATCATCTTTTGATCAGTATACTTATTTTCTACCTCAACATCACACTTATTAGGCAAATAATGTTTATGTTGCCATCAAGTGGCCTTCAAATAGCCTATCAGCCCTTTCATGGCATTTATCCTCCTTTCACCCTTTCATATGACCAAGGTTAGCCTCCTTTGCATTCAAATCAGTCATCTAATTCCCTTTGTCAATATTAGGCTTATCCTGTTACATCCTTGTTAGGAGTCAAGCAAACATTATCAGTTTATATTAAGTTGATAAGGGAGATTGGTAAGGGTTTGGAGTTTTCTCTAGTCATACCTATCCATGTTCTAAAATAGGTAAGGAGTGCTCTTTAGTTGATCAATAAAATATGTTTAGTTTGTGAGAGTGAATAATGGTCATCTAATAAGAATGAGGACATAGTAATGATGAGAAGGATGATCCATAATGCATACAATGTGTTGATATCTTATGAATATCAATAAAATAATTTGGATCAGTCTTATGTGCCTTCTCCCCTCCAAGAGCCTCAAGCTCAACCTTTAAGAGTTCCTAATCAGGCCCTTAGTCAACCTTGTCAAAGTCCATCCTTATTAAAACTTAGAGAGGCAATACTGGACCAAGGTAGAATAATCATGAAAATCAATGAGGGGGTTAAGATCTGATACAAATTCCCCATTCATGCCATGGAGGGGATAAATATCTTCTTGCAAGAGTTTTGGAATGTGTGGGTACTATTTGAGGAAACTGAGTATCCACAAGTTGAGAAGAAAAAATTGAAAGGGTGGGTATTATCAATTAAAAAGGTGTTTGATTAGTGGGAGAAAGAGTATGTCAAACTTGATTCAATTAGTTTTCCACCTCCTACCCCTACGTTCATTCCCACTCAAGAGCATGAAGCCATTCCATCATGGATCTTCTCCAACCCATTCAACCCAGGCTATGTCATGCCATCACTTATGAGGACACCCTCTCTTATAACCATTTAAAAGGAAGAAAAAATTTCTATTCCATATTCATTTCCATCATGGAAATTATTTCAAATTAGAAGAGCATAAAGAATAAGGAAGAGGTGTTGGTTATGGAGGTCCAAACACTAATTCAAGAGCCACCAAAGAAGCCATACAAAGTCCCTAGATGGAAGAACACTCTTTTAATCTACAAGCAAAGTGAACTTATTCACCCTCCCACTATTTCCATCTTGGAAAAAGAACCTTTTTTATAAAATATAGAGGATGATCTTACAGTCAGAAGTGAGCCACAAGAGGATAATGCAAGTGTCTATGGTGAGGAAATCATGATAGGCATCCCACTTCATAGGGAAGTGCATGTTTTAGCTTTCAAGTTACAAGAGCTTGATGAGAAGTAAGAGGACAACCTTCATGAACCTATTATGGAGGTCAAGGTTAACTCAAGTAACCTATAAGATCCATGGAAGCATTTTTGCTCATATTTATTAGGTGAAATGGAGTAGCTTAATGTTGTAAACTTACCTGAAGAAGACAATCCTCAAGCTAAATTAGAGCAAACTTTGAATGGACTACTGAAGGTCCATTCTACATAGATGAAGAAGAGGATCAGAACTAAGTTCCTAAGGTCGGTCCACTTCAATATGAAGTATTAGTTGAGGATAGCCCTAATATGTTAGAGCATAAGGAAAGTAGATCCGATTTTGAGTAAGATAGGTGTGATATTTCAGATCTTATATGGTTAAGTCAACCCTCATTTGCATTTGAAGATTAAGATGAAATATTGAGTGAGGTTGATAAAAGAGACATCATAAATGCTCAAAAGATGCAATTCGATGAACATACCAGTAGAAAATTTGAAGGTTTTTAGACATAGTTTAATGCCATAACCAAAGATTTAGAAGAGATTAAGGGACATGTCCTTCTTTTAAGAACCTATGAGTATGTTGATCTAAGCATGATCAATCCTAATTTACACAAGGAAAAGGGGGAAGGTTATGGTATTTTTGAACCACCAAGTGAACTAAGTGTAGTTTCTCCTAAGAGCCTAAATGAAGTCTTTGTGCAAGGCTTTCTCAAGGGTGATGAGCAACATCAAGCAAGTGCTCCTTTAGTCCAACATGAACCAAGATTGGAAGACTTGTACCATTATGTCTATAATGGAGGCATGTTTGTTCCTTTTCATCCATTGGAGAGCACATCAAAAGGATTGGCCATCAAGCTACCTGGTTCACAAATTTTGGTATCTCCAAAGTAGGTTATTTTTCATCTTGGTTTGTTGCAAGTGAATGATACTCAAATTTTTCCATTTGACCCAAGAGGGAGGTTCTTGTAAATTATTGTATAATATTGTATATATTAGAATAGATTTCATTCTTTTATCTAAGTGTTTGTGTGCATATTTATGTATTAGGTTAGTTGCACTTACTTTGTTTAGGTTAGTTTCCTTTCATGTTATGTGTTTCCTTTTCCAAAAAGCCTTAGGTAATTTGTTTTGTTTTGTTTATTTTGGTATTTATTGCTTCAAGAGAGGGTTTTCAATAAAGGGATAGCCTTACTCAATTTAGATTAGCTTATGACTCCATGCCCAATATAATAGACAAGGTAACTAGTTTAGGTTCTCAAGCATAGTAGGCATGTTTCCCTACGAGTTGGAAAAGATATTATCCAAATTTGGCCAACATACAAATATTTTACATAGATAGATCAGATAAGTAGAGTTCTTGATTTACTAAATAATCAAATTACTTGAGTAAGTAGAGAAGATGGACCAGACCATCATCAAACATCATGTAGAAATGGATAGGTTAGTCTAGTTGCACACTTCATAAGTTCACTTGGGAGGTCTCTCATAGCTAAAGGATTACACAAAAATGAGGTTCTTCATGCCTTTAATATTATCTAAAAATTATGTGACTTGATGAGTGTCTATCTCAATTTACAAGTGTTTAAAGTTAAACAAGCAAAATAAGATGTGCATGGGGGCATAAATAAAATTCATGATGAATAGCCATTTCAATTCAAAATACCTAAATAATCTTAAGGTTGAATGTAGATCTGATAGGTGTCAATATCTTGGGAGCTCAAGTATAATATCTAAGGCATGTGCAAGGTCAAAGAGTCAAAAAGTGCTTGAAACAAGATCAGCAGTCAATGTTTGATCATATCAAAAATCTAATGGCAAGTAGCAACCTAATTATGTCAATGGGTCCCAAAGATATAATAGAGTGAATTTGATTATACAACTAAGATATAATGGTGAACATCAATTAAAAAATTCAAAAGATCTTACGATCAAGTGAAGGCATGACAAGTGTCATGATCACAGTGACTTAGCAGATCAATAGTGCACATTCGATCAAGTGAAAAGAGATTGATGACATGAATTTAATTAGACAAAGGAGATTGACAGTGCATATGAGTTCAAGGGGTTAATGAGATCATATTTAATGTGAGTTCAACATGTGGAAAAATCATAGGAGTAGATGAAACTAACAACAGGACCCATAAGATGAATTTAGAGTTGATAATTGGCACAATATGAGAAGCCTAGATCGGGATCGATGGTTGATATAAAAAGTCTAAGCTAGGAGTTTTTGAGTAGAGTTCAAATATGATTTAGGTTAAACCAATAGAATAATGATTCAAAGAGATATATCACCATTAGAGCTCAGTAAAATGTCATAAGCAAATGCAAACATACAATCAAGATTTTCAATAATGAGGCTCTACTACTATTAAAGTTTAGAGGTAGAATAGGTATGTTTAGACCTAATATAATTCAGTGCCAAAGTGATACAGTCTGTATATGTTCATCGATATAATGACTATATGAAAACCAATAATTTGGATTGGTTTTCAATCTATATTAAAGATCTATATCCAAGTTAGGACAGATGCAGGTATGAATGAGATATGGTGGAGTATCTCATCCTTTGACATAATCATAGCTCTAACGAATAGGTGCCTATGGTTGTCCAAAGTAGAAATGGTGAGGGATCTATCACAATTATAGATATGAGTATTTTTTCTTCATAATAAAGTCAATTACAAGATGGCATAGAATCCCAAGATGGAGATCTGGTGGCTAGAGAAAGTAGTTGGAGCATTTAAAATATTTTCAGGGTGCCTAAGGGTTTTTCTTCATAACAGGGTCATGACTCACCACCTTCGGCAAACTATTATCTTTTAGTGCATTTTTATTAGTTAATGAGAAGATTCAAGGGCTATTGGGACAAATAAAAATTTAATTTGTCAATAGAGAACTGCTGCTAATTTTATCAAAAGGTGGTTGAGTATTCATCAAAAAATGGCAACTCATTTAATGATTTATGTACTCATGTTCCATCTTCTCTCTCCCATTCTCCTATATCACCCCATTCTTTTCCATTTGTAATATCTCTCTCAGATTTTAGACTCTCACAAGGACTCTTTGATCTTGAAGAGTAGGGGACTCTCTGAGATATTGCTAAATATGTTCATCTTGACTAGGCTAAACCATGTCAAGTATTTATAAGAACTACCTCTTGAAGCAATAATACACTTTTTTTACTTGTCTCTTGCCTTAGATTAGTGTTTAGTGAGTTTTACATGATGGCCTTGTGAAGGATATTCTTCCATATCCATTGTCCTCATTACTTGCCTCTTCTAAGGTGTTTTAAAGTTGTTTGTAGGTTTAGATTAGTGTTCTACCTAAACGTAGTCCATGAAACACTTTTGTACAGAGCTAGATTATGAGGTTGTGTAAGATAGAATTATCTTGTGAAGATCTAGTATGGGTTCAAGCTTATGGGAGTCTCCCATTTTTATTTGGTGCATAATCTTTTAGCTTTTTTAGGAGCCCTTTTTTCCTTTCTAACCCTTTTCCCCATGATAACATTAGTTGAGGTGATCCATCAAGAGGAAGTTGGCCTTCTCTGGAGGTTTAACCCCGCCATAAGATACTCATAGCCTGTGTGTGTCCCAATATTATGAGTAGGAGTGGAGGATCCTAAATACTCCCCCACAAGGGTGCAATCTCATTTCATAATAGGTAATTGTATATGAATCACAGTCAGACCTAACCTCACTCCTTATCCCTATACCTGTCGAGGTATTGGCCTCACTTATCTAAGTTATCCCTAATGTGGACTTATTTTCCCATCCTTTAGATGCCTAAGTCAAGTAACTCATATAATTTTGAAATGTACCCACTATTCTACATAGGTCTTAGTGACTTCAACATCTACCACCCCTACCTCATATACCCAAGCCACTAGTTGGACTATTAAAAAACTACCCACTACTTCCACTCTTAGAATAGGGTAGACCACTCATAGATTTCTCATGTGACATGAGAAAAAAAGTGAGACCAATTAGGCACATTCTATTGTTTCCCAAACTACCTATACATAAGGTTAGTATGTACCATTTAACTATAAAGTCATGATGCCTTATGATATTACATGGGATGGTCATATATCAGGTCATCATTACATCCTCTTGCCATCCAAATTAAATGTGTATATATGGTTTCTAGATGAATTCCCCATCAACCATCTCATTGATGGCTCATTTATAATAGTATATATCTCCTTGGTGGTCCTATCATTCCCCTCCTATCATGCACCAGCCATATACTAGTGTTTCCTCACATTGTTTCTATCATCGATCACCAATTGGTCACTCTATAGAGATATTCTCCCTGGCCTAGATTTGAAGTAGTGTACATGATCCAATAGTCCTCCCTCACTAGTAAGCCATCATGTGTAGGTCTCTATAAATCTAGGCCAATACTAGTGGTCCTCAAAAAAATCACTTGGTTGAGTCTATCATATCTTGAATCACTCCTATTATGCCAATGTGAATATAGTGGTTGTTATTGTTAGGAAACAATATGCTATTTAAAATGTCCATAAAAATCATAACTTCCAAATTAATCAAAGGTTATGCTCCATTTTTTAGGAAGGCCAGGTCCTCTAAGACATCAATATCAACTACTCCATCTTTAGTGGTAACATTATTAATGCCAATCAGGTCCTCCAAAATGGTCAACCTCCCTTACTACATCTAATGAATCATATACCCCCATATGAGAATCTCAATTATACACCAAACATCCTCAAACATCACAGTCACCTCTCTGATAGGCAGGTGAAAGGTGATGGTATTTGAGTGCCACTACTAAACTAGTGTTGAAAGGAGTTCTCTATCTACTTGAATCATTGACATCAGGGTGATATATCTCAACCCAACCACTCAAGGAATGTTAGTGTCTCCTCTATTCATGATTTGGGTTATTTTAGGATGTATGAGTGCCACTCATAAGAGATCAACATCAAAATATGCTTACTAGTCACAATCACATCAACAGGTAATATCAAAGAAAAGATCTATCTATAAAATTAGATACACAATATCCTATCATAAAAAAACATTTTATCTCTCTAAAACAAACATTCACAATACTTCTAATTTTATTGCCTTTTTCACTTGGACATTTTCTTCTATTTTTGGTAATTCTACCATTTGCCAAGGTGTTATCTCCATTTAATAGGATGAAATGATTCCATCATTTCATAGGTCATTATTGTCATTTCCAATATTTTATCCATTTTCATTATGTCATCATTCATCAAGATGATATCATCATTTCCTAGAGTGAATCTACCATTTCGCAGGACATTTTCATCACTTTGAGCCTCTTTTACCACTTTCATGATATCATTATTTATCAAGGCAATATCACCACTTGATAGGGCGATCTCACCATTATTACCATGTTTCCATTATTTTGGTGTTCCCTATTTGATGAAATGTTATCATCATTTTGGTATCTCCATATTTTTTTAGTGATATCATTGAATTCATCATGATACCATTATTTTTAGTAGCGATATCACTATTTATTGGCAATACTACCATTTGCAGGCATGATATCATTATTTCAAAAATGATGATATTTATCAAAATCCTACTTTTAATGTGTAATAAATGCTTTAAATTCTATTTTAAAAAAATATATAAGGTACTTACTAATGCCCCACTTCTGACCTAGTTGCTAGTGCTCTTACACTCTCTCACCAAGATGCCTTCAGTGTGAAATATGCTTCTTTTTGCTCCAAAGTCTCCCATGTAAATCCAAAGAAAATTATTAATAAGTGAGGGTGAAAACAAACCATTTTTACACCCAAGGGTAAATATAAATCTCCAAATTTGAATTTTTTACCCCCCCCCCCCCACCCTACCATTGCATTATTTTTCTTCTTTGGAGGCTTGTGGATAGCATTATGGTCCATTTTTCCTCTAATTTTCTTTTAATTACTCTATTTCTTAGCCTATTTGGCTATGAAGTGTCCCATTTTATTATTTTTAAGAGCACATCCACCAAAAGTATTTTTTGCCACTCCTTCTAAGGGCCATCATGGGTGTCCCAAACATTGTTTGGGACATCATTGTGAATTATTTTTTAGTAAATCGAACAAGATTCAACAAACTATGAACACATCATTCTTCAATCTTTATTCAATCATTTTAAAAATTGTTTCACTTATTTGAAAATTTGTTGCTTCATCTAGTGTCTCATAACACCTTATCAAATAGGAGTAAAATGTGGACACTCAATTCTCATCACTTTCATGTTGAGATTACAATCAAAATTGATTTCTTGTAATAATACACAAATCATTAAAACACCCAAATTTGTCTGTACAACGTGATGTGTGTATTCTAAAACACATTGGGACATCCCAAATTTAGGTAATGCATCATAACCAACTATCAACTTCATCTAGTTCACTCTGATCCAAATTCTTGTTTTGCAAGCAATGTTCTAGGGCAATTAATTGGAATAAATAGTCAAATTTCAAAATTGCATAAATCACATGAAAGCTAATCTAGATTAATTAGCCTATCAAATAAAATCAAATGGATAAACAAAAAAATAAATAAAAATTGGCTAATTTATAATTATGTAATATTTATATTCTTCAAAAAAAATATAAATTATGACATCATTCAAAAATTTGGCAATCACTAGAATTAATACAATAAATATCAGCATAAATTTAGAATTTAGAAGTCATGCCTTATTATTGCATCCTCTTCCCAAAATATTTATGTCATTAATCACTCCAAATTGAATTGAATGATAGCCACACATATAATTATTGATCTAATGACTTCAATCAATCTAGCCAATCTATAAATACAAAGTTCTCCTCATGCCTTAAACAAGATTTTTTGTGCAAAGAAACTCTACAAAAAACCATTGAAAATATTCAACATTTCTTCCACTCTTCAACCAAACCACTGATAGAATAGGGGCGTCATCAAAAGGTATATCATTTGGTTATTTTTCTATTTATTTGAATTCTCTTAGACCTTGCCCAATCTGAGGGATTATGATTGAGTTGCCATGTTTGTCAAATTATTATTTTGAATGAGTTAATAATGAACTAACCCCTCTTGTAATCATAATCTACAAATAGAACATAAAAAATCATTAAATTAAATTAGTAATTATAAGAATAATATATTAAACAAATATCAACATTGTACATGCACGTACACACACACACAAAATTCATATTATACATGCATATTAGAAAAATATCAGTTCAAAAATATGGAAATATAAGAATAAAATATCATTATGAAACAACCTAAGCAAGATGAGGCTTATTTCTAAGCCTCATCAATCATATGTATTTAGAGTGGGTCTCATATTAGTATATGAAAATATCATCTCAAGGTTTCCCATAGCTCCATTCATCTTGCCTTTGGTCTAAAACTATGTGAAGCCTTCAAGCCATGTTTCTATTTACTCTACTAAGTGTTTCACAATTTGTATAGCATGTAAGCAGTCACCATTAAAATCACTCTAGTGGTATATACTTCTATCTACGTTTCCCTTATATGATTTAAATGATAGACATCCTCATAATTATATTAGATCATACCACATGGTAATTTCATATAAAATGACATAAAAGGATTAAAAGTGCCCTAATTATGCTAGAGATGGAATGCGATTAAATCCCAAAACCAATTATAAAGTGTCATGTGTCTCAGAAAGTATAGGTCACTAAATTTGAATAGAATATCTAAAATGCTTAGTTGACATAACTCACAAACAAAATGAAAAATTAGCAAGTGACATGTGACCTGATTAGAAGATACTAAGATGGTGATAAGAGCCTAGGTAGGCATATGCCTACCACACCCTTGCATTAACTAATATTGATATATGCACTCCAATTAGATAATTGGCAGGCATTCAATCACCATTATAAAGTTTACATTAAGATCCCCTTTTGAATTTTTAGAGTTAATTATATATTGGGAAGTGATTGGGTGGATTGTGCCACTAACAACAAATTTTAATTTGTGTTAGGTGAGTAGCTAAAGTCCATTAATGCAATAAATATTTTTAGAGGCCTATAAGTCCTTGGGATAAATAAATTTACCATTATCACTCCTAATTCCAAAGAATTCTCTTCTACATTACTTGCTCATGCTTTCCATGCTTCTCTTCACCCTAAAAAACAATTCTAAAATACTCCCAACCCATTAAAATAGTCATTTCATCTTCCAACCCCAAGGCTGAACTTGAGTACTAGGATACCACATTCTTGCCTTACCTAGTGCCATTCAAGCACTATAACAAAGTCTTCAAAGTAATTGAAGATGTGCATATGCCCATCTCAGATGATGATGATTATGATGAGATTGAGTACCTCAATGATCTCATAACACTGATAAAGCAAGGACTATACCAAGTTATAGCCAAGCCTAATATATTCCCTTATGTGGACCTCTTTAAAAATTGTTTCACACTTCTAGGTGCATTATTGAGATGGGAAGGATTGGTTTTAATCTACCAATTTAGTGAACTTGATCACAAACATCTCAAGGGTTGATTTTAAGTACTAATACAACCTCCTAGATTATATCATCATTTACAAATATATCATGGTGGATGTATGGGAAAATACCCATGATATATCCAAAGTCCTCAAAGACTAGGCCATAGACTAAGAGAGATGGATCAACAGAGATGATACTAAATCTTACCCCATCCATCACTTCTAAAAATGGGTTTATATGGGGAAGATTATTCTATATTTCTTGTTTGGGGTTAGTGACACCATGTATTTGAACATCTTATGGTTTCCCTTGCTCAATATAATTCTCAAATGAGAGGAGGTCTTAGAACTAGGAAGTGTGATCAACTTTAACCTTGTCAAGGTCATATTAGAAGCTTGGACCAAAGGTAACTTTTACATGATGTCTTACATCATGGATGCAATCTACACCACCCTTTCATTTGGTATCTCAGCATTCCCACCCTGGGTTCTTATGGGCTATTTAATTCACATTTTTTCTATAAATTATATGATCACCACTACCAAAATCACATATAGCACATTTATGAGCACTTCTAGACCTTGTTCTATCAAGCCATCAATTACAATCCCATATCATGGTTTTTTAAGGAGATAAAGGTGATGCTCTTACCTTTCAAGACTTATTGGTACTACCAAGTTTACACTCTTATTTAGGTAGAGGTTATACACTAGGCCCCTCTTCTCTTGCCCTATCAAGTCTCAGATCATCTAATCAACAAGAAATTTTTCATTAGTCGATCGAAGGCATCATGGATTTCTCAATTGATTATTAGTATAAAATATGTCTAGACTTCCCAATCATCATTTTCCACCATGAGTATAAGAATACACCTTTGCTAAGGAAAATGGATACTAAAAAAAATTATTACACTTTGGGAGTGGCCAAGCATAGGGAATGGAATCTTAGTGGGGTCATCTAGGATCATGTGGAAAAACACATGTCCCAACTTAATATCACTTACCAACATGAGCCCCATAAAGATGATGAAGCTCACCTCAACACAACTGATGATAATGAAATAATGGTATAATTTGAGGTGAAGAAGAAGGAAAGTAGGCCTAGGCTAAGTTGAGAACCAAAAAATTACTAATTCCACTTTTGTGGCCACGTTTACCATAGCCACCTTTAGGACCTACACCAAAATATCCAAAAGTAGACATCTGGGAAATTGTGCTTCACATCACCAAAAGGATCATACTTAGGATCCCACCACATTCTCCTCCTTGACCTCTACCTCCCTCCACCTTAGCCCTAAATCTTCCACCTCTACCTCTTACCACCTTAGCCACAACTCTTTCACATCCATGTTTGCAAGACATTCAACCCCAAGTGGCACATGCACTATACTTTAGCATTAATAGAAATCCTAAATCAAGCCTAGATATACATTATCAAAAGGCACCACTTGAGCTCCCTTTCTCTACTAGCACCATCCATCGATAGCTGATAAAGTCACCTCCATGTTTGCCTTTCCCACCAAAGATATCCTAATGGGCCCTCCCTTAGTTCTTAGTCTCACTTACCAACCCCTTCCTACTTATCCCCTTCAACCCACAAGAATCTAATACTCTTCTTCATTATTAAGGTGCTTTAGTTGCATCACCTACACCCTCCACTTTGATTGCTTCTATTATTTTGGGGAGAATTCAAAACATGAAGGTCACTAGTTTAATGATGCCATCAAATACAATGGATACCTAGTCAACACCCATATTAGTAACTCTTCCGTCATGGGCACCTCTTGGTATGCCCATCATAATAGTCTAGATGGCCAAACTAATAGCAAATGCACCCATGCACATAATTACAATAATATCCAGCTTTATTATCCCAATAACCACTCCTTTGGTTCCCTATTTAGCTCCAATAATGATCATCACCTTGTCCCCTTATGCCACTATGACTCAGGTTGACCCAAGCTCAGCACCCAAAACTATGAAAAAGGTAACTTTTGTAATGCCCACCAAACACGTTATGGTTTCTACCTTGGTTAATCCTACTACAGCCTTAAATCCAATAGACCTAGGCAAGAGGCCAAAGAATAAATCAAAGGTAACTCTTTTACATCCTCTTGTTCAAGTTTCAATTACTCCTTCTCAACCCTCTACTCAACTTAACCTATTTCAATTCCCTAGTCCTCTTTTTCCATCACCCTGGGGACCCAAGGATTCATTTTTAACCAACTAATTTCATCATTATTAGTGAACACACCAATTTTAGGAGCCATTGATCCCCATACCACCTTACCCATGACCAATGACAAGCCCAATTATTCCCCTGGGTTTCTCCATTTGTGATCCCTCATTTTGCCCCATGTCTCCTCCACCTCCTCTCTTTTCTTCCATCCTTCCTTACACTACATCTCTCCCTCCTCCTCCTAGGTTTCCTTCTTACATTTAATTTGATTTCACCCCTCATATTCCACCATCCAACACCTTAGCAACATTCACAGGATCAAAAAAGAGTGACCTTCTATTAATTTTGATGGGAGAGATGGGGCATTCAACAACATCCAACACTTCCAAGTAGCGATGATGGTGAGTAGGTGTGGAGCAAATAAAATATTTTTGAAACCCATCGTAGAGAATAATAAGAGATTCAATGGGGATCCTTTGGTATCAAAGTATATTTGGAGGATGTAGCTTGAAAATCACTGGCAAAAGTCTGAGAAGGGATGGCTAGCTTAGAGAAGTTGATGCAGAAGCCATTTTCAAAATTACTAGTTAATCATGTTGATAAGGTTTCCATATATTTAGTTACTACTCAGGCTAGGGTTTTCTAAACTAAATTGGTGGCTATTAATTTTGAGAATCAAGCTCTAGAGGATGTTTTAGAAGGATAAGAATGGTTTTTGAAGAGGGGTTTGGTTTGTCACATTGATAGGTTCTGACCATCCCTTTCCTCCCTACACCAATGGTTATTAGATTCATAGAAGGTTTTTTATTATTACTTTTGATTCTTTGGTTGATAGGAATAAGATTTTATAGGATCAAACATGGAGTTGTGAAAATCATATTTTACTTATGTAACCCTGGACTCCATATTTTAACCCATTTACATAAAATATTTCACTGTGTCTTATGTGGGTGAGATTATCATATCTTCTACTTTAGTTTTGGTCTAAAATAGGTCTGATAGCTATTGGTTCTATATTGGGTGATTTGTTGAAAATTGATGATTCTACAATGAATCTTCTCTAGATTACTTTTACTAAAATTTTGATGTGTTTAGACATTTCTCATGATCTGCCCAAAAGTATTGAGTTGAAAGTGCAAAATATAATCTAGTTTCAAACCCTAGATTTTAAAGGAATCCCCTTCAGATGATAAAACTATTTTTAGGGTGGGCATATCTCTGTTTCCTATCAAAAAGTTAAACATAAGCATGAATCTTCTTGGGGAAAGGAGGCTAATGAGAAACAGCTAAAAATTTTGGTGGAAATTTCAAATCATTTGATAGAAGTAGCTTCAAAGAGACTAAAAGTTAAAAATAGGGACAAGATAATATTGCTAATAAAAACAACTCAAATTGTTGAGTCTATTGATTATAATGATAATATTGTTAAGAAGAAGGAAATTGTGATAGGCAAATAAAAAGAAAGAAATAGAATTTTAAGTTCAAATTTAGTCAAATTAGGGGCTGATGATGAATGGATGTTGGTAGAAAGAAGGAAAATAGAATATTGGATCCTGAGCTCTCTGACTAGGACATCTATGAAGGTTAAACAAAGTAATTATGTAAATTCAGTTTGATTAATTGGGTTATTAAACTAAAGTATTTTTTACTTTTAGAAAGTGGAACATTTTATTAATTTGGTGGCTTTTTGCCTTGATGGTAATACCATTAAACCAAGATTTTTTTGTTGTTTAGAATTTATATGTTGTAAGGGTCAGGGACCCATAAATTCTCCAACAATAATAAAAAAACATTCACAGGATCAAGTTGGGTCAGACCCATATATTCGTAAAGAGCACAAAGACTAGAAATAGTCTACCATGGAGAACTAAATGGTCAATCATAGTTTGATAAGGCCTACAAGAGAATGAAGAGGGTGCTTACATAGACCTTCACTCAAGAAGGAAACCCCATGATTTGAGAATCAAGATAGATCTCTTATCCCTCACTAAAATAGGGACACCTAGTTGAGAAGTGAGAGTGGCCAAGGATCCTGTATCTATACTTTGATCTACCCATGACCTCAATAAAAAACTCATGGAGGATATGAAGAAGCAAGTGTGGGTACTTGAGGAATAGGTGAAGATAACTTTTCTTACAAAATTAATGATAGTATAGCTAAAGAATCCCTTATGCAACTCTTTAAAACCCTTAGAGAAGTGGTCAGAACACTAACCATGAGTAAAGAGAACCTCCAACATGCACATTCATACTTGGTGAGAGTCACTCACATGGAAAATAAATAGAAAAGGCTCACTATGGTTCTTCACAAGGGCATGTTATTGGGGCTCAATATCATGCCTCTCATGGACCTAAACCTATATTAGACTTATGCCAGGAATGTTAGAACCATGATTGAGGAATAGTTAGCCTTGGCATAAATAGGCATACAACCTCTAAAGGAATGAAAGGAATGGATGTTAAATTACTTCAAGGAGGTAAATATCATGGTTTTTTTCCATCTAAATGGCACCTTTCTAGACAAAGGGGAGTTCAAATTCCACCTGACTCAATTTAATTAGGTCATGAGAAAAAAGGTGTCAAATGTTAATAAGGTTGGGGCCAAGGTGATTATAGAGAGCTCAACCTAGTCCATAAAAAGTATCAGCCAGGTGTCTAAATTAAATGTCTCCCTTGAGGCCCCACTCTAAGTGCACAGACAACTATTGGCCCAAGCTTAGGTGATATTTCAAGATCTCTAATGAATCTATCCAATTTGGACTGATAATTTGACTTATTAGTAGCTACATTAGTAGCTAAGAATGTATGTACCAAATAGTTGGGGAGTGGTCCCCCTCAAACTTATTCTTGATTCATTCCTGATGGGCCCTATGGATTATGTTCCATTTATTTTGGGATATGATATCTCTTTTGGAAGAATTTTTTTATAACCATTTTAGGGCATGATGGCCTAGAGTGGGATCATGCGCTACTTGGAGATGGGTCTCATATCTCTTATATAAGCATCCCTATTATATTTTGGGAGGTCTACATTTTTTTATCTAACAAAGGCTCCATTAAAATTAATGAAAGTTCTTGCCCTTTTTTAAGGTATTTTTTTTATATTGATGTTGTCTAATAATTTCTATGTTTAATTAATGTATGTGAATACTAAAGGATTGAGAATGTACCTTGTTGCATATGATGAATGTAGTAATTAGAATGTTCTTGGATATTATATAATTGTCTATGAACTTTATTTGTTCTCCTAGAAACACTTGTTAATCTATGTGCTTTATGCTTCAACATAACCTAGAAGGCCCTATGTGTAAATTTCTATAAGTCCCTCTTATGTGTTTACATTTGGTGGAGAGTTCATAGATTAATTATTCTCATTATTTCCCTAGACTCTTTACCCATGTGATGACAAGTTTAATATCTTGGTGAAGCTTGAAACACATTGGTATAATTGTGGCTAGGTACATGCTTGTTCTTAAATATTTTGCATCTTATTTAAACCAAAATTTCCTTTTCTACCTTACTTTGATCCCTCTTTTTTGTGTTTACTTTGGAACCTAACAAGTCTTTACCTTCATTTAAAATGTGGGTGAAGTGAAGTCTACTGATGTTTTGGTGAAATATATTGTACTTTTGTTGCCTCCCATTCAAGTTTCTCCCATATTTATTGTCTACTTAACATAGACAATAGTTGGTTCAAGAAGGAGGGCCTCATCTACCCTTGGCATATTTATATTTTACTTATATTTCAAATTCTGTTGACTAACCCCCAATTAGTGCTTAAGATTGAAATCAATGAAATTGGGTGTAGGTTGGAACAACTCTATCAAACTGAGTATTGGGCCCTCAGTGGTAATACTGCATCTCTTAGAGATTTATTTCAATTAGGATATATCATATATCCTGATACTTTTAGCTTGTGCCCTAGGTTTCTCTCGAAGCAATCCTAAAATGGGAGGATGAAAGTACCTCATTGTCCAAAAATTATCCTTAAATACTTAATATTATAAGTGTTTATTTGGGTAGGATTTTGGACAAGATAATAGTTGGTGCTATAATGAGGGTGACAAAGAATTTTAACTAGCTACTCTACCCCTTAACAATTAGAGCCTACCGCATGGATCATCAGGTCCAAATCTAGTCATGAAAGATTAATTATTTCACCTTTTTATGTTTATTGGAGGGTATGTGTTGGCAGTAATAGACCTAGGCCTATAGTTGTGTTGGGTGAATATTTTGTCATCAACTAACTGACGGAAAAATGGGTATATCAACCACAACACAATGAGATACATCTCTCCTCTCAGCAAGGGGAGGCTACCTATAAACTATAATATACTAATATAAACTGAAAATACACTCAAGGGTGAAATCATACCATCTATCTCTCTTTTTTCAGAGATGATGTTCACAAAGTAAAGGAGAATTTTTGTGTAATTACTGAAGGCATTTCTCTTCTTTCAGAAATAATATTCAGCAAACAGTAAGAAGACTTCTCGGGTAGTAACTGTAGCCACAAGAAACCCATGAAAGCACAAAGTCTTTCATTGTTTCCCCTACTAATTTAGGACAAAAGACACAATAGAATGAAGTGCAGCCCAAAGTCTCCACCTAAAACTACATTAGAGTAAAAGATTACGAAGGATAAGAGGAGCTTAAAGTCTCTCCAATATCATTTACACTGAAACACAAAACACATAGACTAAAGACAATTATGGCAGCACAAAGTCTCCTACAGTCAACTTCAAGACATCTCCCAGATTATTTCCACTAGTTCTGCTTATTTGATCAAATGGACAATACTATATTTAGGAAAAAGACATAAGAACAATTTTCTAGATAACACAAGTTATTTCAACACAAAGTTTGAAAGGTCACTTGCTTTCTTATTCAACTGATAAAATATGATTAACAATTTGAGCTCAAAGTCTCAAGAATGTCTTTCAATTTGGGTAGAGTTTTGCTTCTGACAACTGAGAGATCTCCTTTCTACAAACTAAGAGATTATAATATATAGCCTCCAAAAAAATACTTTGGCACTCTTTTTCATGAAATGGCCCATGTTGCATTGAATGCATTGGAAAGAGGAAGTTCTATGCAGGGGCCATGCTGGAGCAGATTACCAGCCTGGACTTTGGCATTCTAATTATATCAAATGTCTTCTCCAAAATATGGGCTGCTTGGTCCTCTTTTATGATACTTACATGGCTATCCACTTGCCTTTACTCAATTAAGTAAAATAGGCCATGCCATTGAAAGCTTGCACTCTCTGATATCCACCTAGTGGACTGTTCCACCTATTGAAATAACTCTTCTATAGATGTTTCTGGATTTTGTGTATCATTCCCTCTTTCCTTGCTACACTTTGTCCCTTCCTAGTGATCTGAGCTCTTGGGGATATCTTCTCACTTTCTACTGGATCCTTCGACTCCTTCCTCAGTGGATTGTTGGGTTTGTTCCTGAGTTTGTGCCATTTGAAAATCAATGGTTATTTCATTACCCTGAGTTTGACATCTGCTGGGATGTCACCGATCACTTGAACCACTTTGAACCTTTGAACCTTTCAGAGTTCACAGGTTCAATGGTTGAATGGTTTAAAGTTCATCAGTTTAGTAGTTTGGTGGTTCAAAGCTTTGCAAAAAGCCGCATTCACTTAGTCTTCTTTAGGAGTTCAATGTGTCATCAAACCAATTGTTTGAACCATTTGATTGTACCTTTTTCTAGAATCTTTCGCTCAAACCTTCTGCTCAAACTTTGAACCTTTGAACACGTTGAAGCTTTGAACCCTTTGAACCTTTGAACCCTTTGAACTCTTTGAAGTAGAGTTCAATGGTTCAATGGTTCATTCCTTATCTTTGAACCCCATCATTGAACCTTCTTGATTGAACCTCAGCGTTGAACCATCCTTATAATTTTTATGAAACGCCTTAAGTGTTTTGAACTTTTCCTTGCGAAAGCCTGTCTTTCAAACCTGTAATTTTCTTATCTGAAAAGGCTTGAGTAATTGAAGAACTTGACTACTCAAAACATTTTTTGAAAAAGGAAGAGACCATTTTTGGCTTGCAAGACCAAAATGGTCAACATGTTGTCTACAAAAATAAGTGATGGATTTTGGGAATAATAGCTGGCTCCAATTGGGGATCTTCCATCGATTGTAAAAATGATCGAAGGGAGCAGAATCCAGACTCTAAGTGCCTTCATCTATGTCATTGGGCTATGGATTCATGCCCCCAAAAAAGAGAAAGATGCCAAAAGAATAAAATGAACAACACAAAATAAACAAAGACTATACATATGTACAACTGATCTTATCTAATACTTCAAGGATTGAAGTGTTTTAGATGCTGTACACTGTGAGATAGTGAAAATGGCATGTTGTTTTGATAGTTTCGTAAGAAACTATTTTCATTATTGAATCGATGAATGGAAAATGGACCTCTCTACAAGGAATCAAATTTTATATGCATTCCCTGTGGTTCTCTTCTCTTGTCCCACAACAATACTTGATCTCTAATTTGAAAATCATGAATCCTTGTTTTCTAGTCGAAGAGATTCTTTACCAGACTTTGATGTGCAGCAATACGGTCCACCACCATAGTTCACTGCTCTTATAGTTTAGTTAAGCACATGACCCTCTTGTCAATGGAATCTTCAAATGTTTGATCCTCAATTGCCTTCACCAACTTCAGTGCTGGCAGTTCTAGGGTGATTGGTATCTCTGCATTCAAATCATATAGAAGTTGAAATGGTGACATACCTATTGCCCTCTTGGGTGTAATCTTGTCTACCCATAAAGCATCAAATAATGCTTTATGCCAAGTTCTCTGATTGTCATCTACTAGCTTCTTGATAATGGTAACTAGATTCTTGTTGTTTGATTTTGCTTGACCATTTCCTTGAGGATAATAGTCAAAGGAGTGGGAGAGAATAATCCCATAATAGTAGCAAAACTAGGTAACCTCATGAGAATAAAAACAAGCATCATTATCTGTTATAATCTTGGTTATGACTCCAAACTGGAAGATAATATTTTTCTTGAGGAAATTACATACCACTTTTGAAGTAGCATGCTTGACTGGAATGGTTTCCACCCACTTGGTAAAATAGTCTGTGGTTGTGATAACATAGTCATGTCCAACACTAGAGGATGGGTTTATGGCACCAATGAAATCAATACCTCATTGTTGAAAAGGCTCTTTAATTACCACCAGCTTGAGAGGTAGTATGGCTAATTTGGGATTTCCAACAAACTGTTGACACAGCTCACACCTACGTACCCAAGTATATACATCTTGAAATAAAGTAGGCCAATAGTACCTGGCTCATGGAATCTTATGAGCAGTCATAGGTGCATAAAAATGTCCTCCACAAACTAAATTGTGGAAAAACTCCAAAAATTTACTCTATTGTGTTTTATCTACGTAACAAAGGAATACCCCATCAAGGCTCCTTTTATACAAACCATTGTCCCACAAGACATAGTCAAAAACTTTCAATTTGATAGTTCTCTTTTCTTTACAAGATAGGTGGGTAGAATACTCACCATAGGTAAGAAAATGAGTGATATTAGAATACCACTCATCAGTAGTAGCGACAAAGAGAACTGTAGGCATGTCTTCATCCTTTATTTCTTCATGTTTTATTTTCTCTAGTATGTTATCAGCAATTAATTAACAAAGACCCCTTCCTCTCACAAGTTTTGTAGGTTTGATAACAAGATCAAACTCTTGAATTTTGGAAATCTAGTTTCCCTTTATCGTACCAAACTCCTATTGAGTCAAAATGGACTTTACTATTGTATCAGGCACTAGAGCAACAGTATGTGAGTTCAAGATGTAGAATCAAAAGTGTTTCACCACTTTAACTACAACATAAGCATGCTTCTCCATGTTTGAACATTTCAGCTCATGAGCTTTGAGAAGATAACTCATGAATGATATAGGAGATTCCACACCTTCTTTGTTCTATTGAACTAGAATGGTTGAAAGTGTGTGTTCAAAAGCATAACTATGTATTATGAAGTCTTTGGTATAATCCAGACAAACTAGGACTGAGGCATGGGTGATAGCTTCCTTGATATCCTCAAATGCTGACTTGCCTTTTTTAGTCCAGTGGAAAGTAGTTTTTCCCTTCATCATGTCGACAATATGGTGAGTCTTCTCTGCAAATTCAGGAATAAATCTTTATAAAAAATTCACCTTTCCAAAGAAAGAGTGAACTACAGTCTTACTATTAGGAAGAGTAATATTTTGGATGGATTTGAATCTTTTTTAGTCAATTTTTATGCCTTCTCAGGATACAGTGTGACCGAGAAGTTTCCCCTCTGTAACCCCAAAAATTGATTTTTTAGGATTGAGAGAAATGTCATTTTATCGACATCATTCTAGTGCTTGTTGTAAATGATGCACATGATCAAGATGATGTTTGAAAAAGATAGTCAAGTCATCAAGATATACCATAATGAACTTCCCCATTTCATCTTTGAAGGTAAGATCCATTGCTATTTGGAAGGTGGCACTAGCATTGATCAGACTAAAAGGCATTCTGTGATATGCAAAGGTGCCCCAAAGTGTAGTGAAAGTGGTTTTATATTGGTCTACTTCACTGACTTCCACTTGATTATACCTCAAAAAACCATTTAACATTAATAACATCTTTGAGTCAGTCACTGTCTGCAGCACTTGATCCATGATGGGCAGAGAATAGTTATCATTAAGAGAGGATTGATTTAGATTTTTGAAATCAACACAAAGGCAAATTTCCCCATTCTTTTTTCTCACAGGGACTATGTTCACAATCTAGGTATAATGACGGATTAGAAATATTATCCTTGTATTCAATATTTTATAGATCTCAGACATAATAGTACCTAATATTCTGGGGTTGTATTGCCTATATTTTTGCTTGTGAGGCAATGACCCAACTTTGATGGGAATTTTGTGCCAAATTTCTTCAGGCCTGAGAGATTTTAGATCATCATAGGAGTATGCCAAAACACCAATGTAATGGTGAATTAGAGTAATGAATTTGAGCTTTTCATCAGGAGTGCAAAAATTCTCAATGTTGACCATTTTGAGATTTTCTTCTGTACTCAAATTTATTTGATCAAATTCTTGGGAGGAACTTGAATCCATTTGTTGTTGCTTGACAAACTTGTCATGCTTATCAAATAGTTTCTCAAGAAAAACTAATATTTTTAGAATTTTACTTCCTTTAAGTTGAAGGAACTCTTCACCAATATTTGAATTTGTTTTGGGAGCTAATTCCCATGGTGGAGATTCACTACCTTCAAAATAAAGCTCCTCAAAGCTACCTGTCTATTCCAGAAAAGCAATGATTTAGTTGTCACCATTAAATACCTACCAATGATTGGCATTATTAGGTACACTTGGTTGAAAGACCAGCTCAATAGTGTACTTGTTCCCTTTGAAATATTGGTGAGGAACCAAGAGGGTTGTAGAGATGGCCAAGAAATCTGCTCGATCATTGAACTCTCTGGGCACCGCAGAAATACTAAAAGCAATAAAACTTTCAATACAATCCCATACCAAATTATGATAATGTTGAAATCTTTCATTCTTGATTTGACACAGGTTTCTCACCTGGCAAACCACCAATTCAGCATCCCCTTAGGCGTGAAGAAGCTTGACACCTTTAGCTTGAGCAGCGTTCAATCCAAGCAACAAAGATTCATACTCGGTGGTGTTGTTGGTATTATTAAACTATAACTTGTATAAATAGGGGGAAATATCTCCCTGAAGAGATATCAAAACAATCCTAGCTCTAGAATTGGTAGATGAGTTACTGCCATCAAATTTTAGAATCTAGACATCATTAGAATTTGATTTTCTTTCAGATTTTTCTTCATTTGAGAGGGAATATCTTTTTTCATCTGAATTGTGCTCTACCAATTCTTCTGATGTCCTATCTAAATTTTTTCGATTGTCACTTAGTAAACTTTGATCTAATGAAACAAAAACGTCTTCAGTGGACATAAAGTAGTTACCCATTCTTGAAGATTCAAATAAAATTTGAGCTTTAAGGTCAAATGTTTGAGTGATAATGTATTTTGGCTCCTTCTCAGGAAGTAGTCTTTGTATGATGCCCTTGATAGGTATCCTCACCTCAGACAAGTCCATGTTCAATTCTTCACCAACATCCTTGCAAAAAATTCATCCAAGTAGAATGCCATAGGAAGCTGGAACGTCGGCCACCAAGACTATCATTTTAATCTTTTTTTCTAAGAAGGCCGTAAATGCAAATTGGGCATCTTTGATCTAACCCAAAAGTGGCACTTACTTATTTTCTATGGAGAAACATCTCTCAAAAATTTTAGTCAAAGTGAGACCGAGAGAGTCTGCTACCTTGGTGGGCATAACATTCTCAGAGGCGCCAGAGTCTATTATGTAGTTGCTCAACTTATGACCATTTATCAATAGGGAAACATAGAAAGGTTTTATTTTCCCAGGGGCAATAGGAGGAGTAATGACAAGATTGTTTCGAGTGGATGTGTTCTTTTGGGGATCATGAGTTACATTTGAAACATATTGTCTTGTAGGGATGGTTTTGTTCTTGATGCATTCAACTAATCTATCCAACCGCTCAGGGTTGGCTTGTAAGTATTCAAACTCAGACATTTGAATTTTGGTCTTCCTAGTATGGTCAATTATGTCAAATGACTAAAAAAACTAAGAATAGAGGAAGGAAGTCTATCATTATAGTTTTTATTGGATGTGGTAATGGTCTGAGAAACATAAGTAAAAGGTAGAAGATTGTTTCAGGTACTTACTTTTTTATTGATCACTAGGTCCTTTGATTGGAAGCGCAGAGAAGTCCCCCATTTAGCAATTGAAATTACTGGTCAAGATTCTTCTCCTATTTTTCTCTTATCAGCTTGTTGAGTTGACTAGTTCTAGGACCTGGTAAATAAAATGTATGATCCATCAGACACTTTTCTCTTACTTCTAGCTTCATCCTAGTAATTCAAGAAACTAATGTTGGAGTCACCAGCTAATTCTTCTTCCCCTTATGCAAAGAGATTAGTGTCATCTTCTTGATCAAACTCAAGTTGGAAAGAAGAATCATGTTCAGCTTTAAGATAACCAACTACTGAGTTAGGTGGTGCTACTTCAATGGCAAGCTTCCCTTGTGGGGGAGGAAGATGACTGGGTTGCCCTTGATTTATGGCAGCATTACCTTGATATGACTAGTTAGGAAACATCCTCCTTGATATATCCTGATAAAAAGGAGGAGTAGACATCCCGTGTGCCATTTGCTTTTTCAAAGCTAGCAATTCATTTGCTAGCTTTTGCACCATAGGATCAGTGGTGTTTGTAGAAAAAAATTTAAGATATGAAGAAGATTTATTCTTGTTAGGATTATGATCTCTTCTTATCTTTCCTACCAAAATAAGATCATATTCAACCTCAGTGGCCAAAATCTGAGACGCAGCAAGATCTATATGGCCAGCTTGCCTCAACAAAAAACTAACTTCAGGAAGTTGAGAGTTGATGAAGAAGCACTTAAGATTTTTTGGTGTTGGCTGAGCAATTGTAGGAATCCTGTTCCTCAGCATATCAAGGTTCATGAGGCTCCTTCTTCATTTGTGTAAGCTGAGCTAGTAGGGCATGTGCATCTTCTGTGGGTTTGAATAAAGCTTCAAACTTGGCCTTGAGAGTGTTCCAGTCAGTTACAGTCCAAGCTTGCAAATGATAAAACTAATCTATTGCAATGCCTTGCAATGTTTCTACAAACAATCTAACTGCTATGTCTTCATATTCAATGTCTATCACACCACAAGCTATGTAGAAGGTTACAATATAATCATTAGGATGAACTCTCCCATCACCATAGAACTTGGAAAAATTATTTCTTGAACTATGGGTAGTTCATGTAAAGGTGGGGTTAGATTGAGAGGACCAAAGGTGTTACCCCATGGGCCTTGGGCTACCATGATATGACAATGGAAATGAGGGATAACAAATATTTGTGGGATATGTATAGACAAAGCTCTACTAGTAAAGAAAAGAGAAGTTTTGCCTGGTAATAGAAACCTGATGTTTGTAGGAGGAAAACTCCTAGTTCACTATGGGTGAGATGGTGGAGGAAACAGATCAAAATTACTTTGTTGCACCAACTCAAATATAGGGTCATAAATATCTTGAACTCTCTGGCTTCGCATGTATGGTGGATCTGCCAGAGTATAGAATAGAAATGGAAAAGAACTAGAAATTCTTCAATTTGAAGCTTGAGGCTTCAAATTGTGCGTTCTTCCCTAGCGAAATCACCAAAAATTGTTGGGTGAATATTTTGTCATCAACTAACTGACGGAAAAATGGGTATATCAACCATAACATAATGAGATAAATCTCTCCTCTTAGTAAGGGGAGACTCCCTATAAACTATAATATACTAATATAAATTGAAAAGACACTCAGGGGTGAAATCATACCATCCATCTCTCTTTTTTCAGAGATGATGTTCACAAAGTAAAGGAGAATTCTTGTGTAATTACTAAAGGCATTTCTCTTCTTTCAAAAATGATGTTCAACAAACAGCAGGAAGACTTATTGAGTAGTAATTGTAACCACAAGAAACCCATGAAAGCACAAAGTCTTTCATTGTTTCCCCTACTAATTTAGGACAAAGGACACAGTAGAATGAAGTGCAGACCAAAGTCTCCACTTGAAACTACAAAAGAGTAAAAGATTACGAAGGATAAGTGGAGCTCAAAGTCTCTCCAATATCATTTACACTGAAATACAAAAAACACAGACTAAAGATAATTATGGTAGCACAAAGTCTCCCACAGTCAACTTTAGGACATCTTCCAAATTATTTCCACTAGTTCTAATTATTTGATCAAATGGACAAGGCTGTATTTAGGAAAAATACAAAAATAATTTCTTAGATAACACAAGCTATTTCAACACAAAGTCTGAAAGGTCACTTGCTTTCTCATTCAATTGATAAAATATGATTAACAATCTGAGCTCAAAGTCTCAGGAATTCCTTTCAATTTGGGTAGAGTTTTACTTCTGATAACTAAGAGATCTCTTTTCTACAAACTAAGAGATTACAATATATAGCCTCCAAAGAAATACTTTCGTGCTTCTTTTCACGAAATGGCCCATGATGCATTGAATGCATTGAAAAGAGGAAGTTATGTGTAGGGGCCATGCTAGAGCAGATTACCAGCTTGGACTTTGGCATTCTAATTATATCAAATGTCTTCTCCAAATTATGGGCTACCTAGTCCTCTTTTATGATACTTACATAGTTATCCACTCGCCTTTACTCAACGAAAAAAATAGGCCACACCTTTGAATGCTTGTGCTCTCTGATATCCACCTGGTGGACTATTCCACCTATTGGAATAACTCTTATATATATATATATATATATATATATATATATATATTTTTTTTTTTTTATTATGTGTATTATTCCCTCTTTCCTTGGTACACTTTGTCCCTTATTGGTGATCTAAGCTCCTGAGGCTATCTTCTCACTTTCTACTGGGTCCTTCAACTCCTTCCTTAGCAGATTGTTGGGTTTGTTCCTAGGTCTACACCATTTGAAAATAAATGATTATTTCATTACCATAAGTTTGACATCCATGGGGACGTCACTGGTCACCTGAACTATTTTGAACTTTGAACCTTTGAACCTTTCAGAGTTCACTGGTTCAATGGTTCAAAGTTCATCGATTCGGTGGTTCAACGATTCAAAGCTTTGCAAAGAGACGCATTCACTTAGTCTTCTTTATGAGTTCAATGTGTCATTGAACCAATTGTCTAAACCATTTGGTTGAACCTTCTTCTGGAATCTTCCACTTGAACCATTCACACAAACCTTCCGCTCGAACTTGGAACCTTTGAATGCGTTGAAGCTTTGAACCCTTTGAACTCTTTGAAGTAGATTTCAATGGTTCAATGGTTCATTCCTTATCTTTGAACCCCACCATTGAACCTTCTTGATTGAACCTCAGTGTTGAACCATCCTTATAATTTTTAGGAAATGCCTTAAGTGTTTTGAACTTTTCCTTGTGAAAGCCTGCCTTTCGAACCTGCAATTTCTTTAGCTAAAAAGGCTTGAGTAATTAAAGAACTTGACTGCTCAGAACATTTTTTGAAAAAGGAAGAGACCATTTTTGGCCTGTAGGACCAACAATGGTCGACATGTTGTCCACAAAAACAAGTGACGGATTTTGGGAACAATAAGTTATTTCCACCATCTCATCCTCCCAATTTACCCCAAACAGACCACCCCTAATGGTTGCCCTTATAACATGGCTAGTTAGGTCATCTATCAATGTTCTTGGAGTCATCCATAACCTTTTAAGAAACCTAAAAAGGTATCTCCTATGATTTACACCTAGTTTGGGGTGAATGTCTAAAGAGCATTTGACTTTATATAAGACTATCCTTAGACTCTTAAACATCAAACATGAGGATGTGGCTTCCAAGATATTTCCATTTACTTTGATGTATGCATCCTATGATTAGTTCCTTAATCTCCCTGAAGATTCTATTATGACGTGGGAAAAATTTAGAAAAAACTTCCTATCTCAGTTCAAGTAGGGCATTGATCTTAGTGTTCTTTATCAATAGTTTGCCTATATTAAGATGGTACCAAATGAGCCCATCAAAAATTTCAATGATAGGTTACAAAAATGTATAGATATGTCACTATGATTTATTTCCCTGATGCTCAAATAGCATTCAAAATGTATAACAACTCCTTGGGCCCATAGATGACCATGTTTGTGAGATAATATCCCTTGATAGTAGATTAACCCTTGGATTATGTTAAAGCCATTAAAGTGGATAGATATCTTGATCCCTAAGTTTAAATATTGGTGCCAATTTTGAACACATTATCAAATTTTTCTAACTTAAAACTTGTTCCCAATGTGAATCATAATGTCTCAATGTTCCAACCCCTACAAGTAACAAATCAGCTTCCATTGAGGCATGTCATACCAAACAACACCTAGGTCTCCTTACCCTAATAAAAACTAAAGTAACATATCAATCTCATAATCAAACATTATTTTTTGATATCAATAACATCTAAATCATACCCCAAGAGTCTACCAAGAATGAGTTGGATGCCATCTAATGTATGGTCTAGAGGCTAAGGAATGACTTCTTAGGTCTTCAAAAAAAATGGGAAACACTAGTGGTGAGAGCTCCAATAGAACCTTTACTTATCAGAGGCATAATAGATCCTAAAATCTCCCTAATAACCAACCAAAATTCTCACCTAAAAATTTACATGAAATCAACATCTATGAGATAGCTCTCCAAACTAGTGCCAGATGCACAACATCACCCAGCATGGGGAACTCGATTGCATAGAGTTATATAGTGCCCTCTATACTTTTAAATGGAAATAAAAGAATAAGAGATGGTTTAAAATCACTTAAAATCCCCTAACACTATTATACCCTCAATAACAATGATGGTATTAGATACCATGGATTTTCTTAGCTAAGCTAAAAATGAGTTAAAGGAGGTTACACATGAGGTACATGTTTTCCAGTAGTTCTAAAGTAATAAATATGCCCTAAATAACCAAACACAACAAAAAATCCTCACTACCTCTACTCCTATGAATAATGGTGTGACTCCTATTATTTAGGATAAGAATGACCTAACACCCCAAAAGCCTAACAATCCTAAGGCACCTCTAGAGGCTCAACCTTCCCTAAGCAAAACAAGCTACAATATAGTGAAAGATATGAAGAAGATCAAAGCTAATATTATCTTCATGAGCTAGCTCAAATCACTAAGCAAGGAGACCTTCTTCTTAAATCACTCACTAAGAAACCAACCTAGTTAAAATAGAAGGTTTTTGACACCAATGTGGTCATCAACAAAAACAAAATTGAAGTCCCCTCTTTTCTCCTCACAATCTAACTATTTGGGAAAAACCTACATAATTGCCTAGTAGATTTAGGAGCCTCAACCAACATAATACCCATGGGAATTTGTGAGAAGCTAGGATTGGTCCCTATTAATTCATATAAGATAATAGTCTAGTAGATAAATCTAAGGTTAAGATAGTAGGTGAATTTTTAAATGTACATATACAACTAGAGTTAGAACCTAGGGTCCATAAATTCTTAGATATTCGATTCATGTAAATTATTGAAGCCTATGGGATGATACTTAGTAGGGACTACTCGAAGACTATGAATGGGTATATGGCTATTAATTTCTCTCATGTGTGGTTGCCCTAGAGAAGCGTGTCCAACCAGATTTGAGTAGATAGAGAACCTAGGATGAAGGACATGATCACAAAATATAATGCGATTTATGAAAAAAAACTTAGAAAAATCTAACATAGGATTCTATACCTTATCCACAAAACCTAATAGAGATAGTTCTGAGGGCAACCTAGAGTTACTGGGTTTATGGTCCCTTTACTTTGATAGGGCCTTCTCTAAACAAGGTTTTGGGAATGAATTCCTTTTGATAGACTCATGATGAAAATAACTTTAAACTATAATTCACTTATACCAATAATCAAGCATAATAAAATTCCTTGATCCTTGAGCTATAATTTATCTTAAAACATAGAGTCAATGAGTTGAAGTTATGTAGGGATGTTAAACTAGTCATAAACCAATTCAAGATTAAATTCTAATGCAAACTATTATATCTTAGGAAATATAAGCACAAAACATGAGACCTAATATGAATGTTTATTGAATTTAATTTTATTCCTATTCACAAAGAATAAAACTAGGTGTCTGACTCATTGGTAGCTTCCACTACAAATATGGCACCTTTGGATGACTTAGGAATACAAGAGTTTTCTATTAAACTAATCCCATGTCCTTTAATCCTGGATAAATTTAATAAAATTCTAGGTCTATGAGGATGACCATCACATTATGTAATCTGTTAATAGTGATAGAATATTTGAAGCCTAATTCATTGATGAGGTTGAGATAAATGATCCAATAAATTAGGATTATGGCCAAGATGGCATCATGAATCTCAGAAAGAATCAAGTCCCAAAAGGAATGATCTCCCTAGAGTAGATATTTGACCTAGATAGGCCTACTCATCCTCTAAACAAATTGAGGTATATAGACTAAAAGACCATAATTATCAACCTTGGGTCATCTAAACAACCCCAAACCATCAATGTTTGGCTTGAATATACACCAACTAAGATTAAGCAACTCATGTGGTTACTATTTAAATATAAGGATGTCATCACCTCGACCTATAGAGACTTCAAGTTCTTTGACCCAAGTGTAATAACTCATATTGTACCCTCAATCCAAACTAAAAACCTTTCAAACAAAGTTAGAGGCTTGTGAACCCAATCTTAAAACCACTCATACATAAAGAAGTTGACAAACTCCTTTCATCTAGGATAATCTTCTCATTCTGCCATTCCACTTGAGTAGCTAATTTAGTGCCTATTTGGAAAAAGAATGGAGAAATAAGGTTGTGTGTATTTTTTAAGAACCAAAATAAGGCCTCAAATAAAGATATTTATCCATTACCCTCCCTTGATGAAGTCATCCAAATGGTAAGCGAGACCCAAATGATGTCTTTTCTTGATTGATTCTTAGGATATAATCAAGTTCTAGTAAACCTAGAAGACAAAACTAAGATTGCATTTACCATGAAATGGGGCACCTTCACCTATAAAATAATGCCATTCATTTTAATCAAATCAGGCGTAATCTTCTAGAGAGCTATGGACTTCACCTTTGAAGGGTTGATAGGAAAGTGCATTATTATTTACATGGATGACTTCATTGTCTTCTCAAAGTGTAGGTCTGATGACATCCACCATCTTTAGAAGGTTTTCAAAAGATGTAGGAGATATGGTATATCCTTGAACCCAAATAAGACCATATTTGGTGTTACCAAAGGTAAGATTCTTAGTCATATCATCAAAAAGGAAGGTATCTCTAATGAACCTGAACATGTCAATGTTATCTCTAGGTTACCTCTTCCAAACACTAAGAAAAAACTAAAGTATTTCTTTGTTAAAATTAACTTTGTATGCAAGTTTATTTTAGGCTTTGTTGAGATTGTTAAACCTTTGAATGAAATGTTAAAATAGGAATCAAAATTAGAATGTAAATCTAAAACAAATAAAGCATTCTAGGATATTAAATATGTCATCATGCAAGCATTGGTTCTGATAAGCCTAGACTACACTAGGGACTTTTACCTATACTCCTTTGCTTCTGAACATACCATAGTTGTGGTGCTTACCAAAAATATGGATGGAGGAGAATGCCTGATTGCCTTCATGAGTATCAATCTAAAGCAAGTTAAGCTTTGGTATTCTACTTTATAAAAGCATGCCTATGCCCTGATCAAAGCAATAAATAAGTTTAGAGATAACATCCTTAGGAATATGGTATATGCCATTATACTAGACCCTACTGTGAAGCTCATGTTGGGTCAAAATGAATTGGGAGAATGCAAAGGTCGTTGGATGGCCAAGTTATAGAAGTATGACTTTGATATCAGACCTTCTGAACTAGTCTAAGGCTAGGGTCTAACTTAGTTTATCACACAGATTGATCTCAGGATTATTATCCACTAGGTGGACCAATACAAACCACTACACCAAGGTTCATATGATCTAATCATCCATTACCTTCTCTATGGGAGTCTACCTTTGGGGCTCACCCATACTTAAAAAATGGTCCTTATGCTCAAATATACCCATTATATGATAAATAAGGGGGTAATCTATCTAGTTAAATATGAGTTTATATACCTAATATGCTTATCAAAAAAAAGAGTCCAAAAAAATCATGTCTTTTTTTCACAAAAGGCTAGGGAATAGTCATCCATATAGGAATACAAATATGCATAAAAGTTTATGATCAGGATATTATTGGCCCACCATATTCAAGGATGCCCATGCCCATGTATGTTCATCCAACCAATGCTAAGAATTTTCTAAACAAAAGGTTCACATTTTGATGCCTTTACAACTTGTTATTGAAGGGAGATTATTTTCCAAGTGGGGACTCAATTTTATAGGAGTCATTAACCCAAACTCTTCAACTAACCATAAATATTTGCTCATAGCCACTAAATCTTAGTACTACTAGGATCACACCATAATTTGGGTAGAGGGTATCTTCCAAACCCCTCTTCTCTTTCCCTATAAAGTTAAAAATTGACTATCTGAGCAAGAAATAGCTCATCAGTTGTTTAAAGGCATCATGGGGTTCTTAGTTAATCATCAGTATAAAACATGCTCAGAATTCCCAATCATCATTATAAAACCACAAGTATAATAATATGCCTTTGCTAAGGAAAATGGAGACTAACAAAACTTCTTACACCTTGGGAGTAGTTGAGCACATGGAGTGAGATCCTCGTGAGGTCATCTAGGCTCATGTGGTAAAACACATGTCCTAGCTCAATATCACTTACCATCATGAGACCCGCAAGGATGATGAGGTTCACCTCAACCTAATCAAAGATAATGAATTACTGGAGTAGTTTAAGGTGAAGAAGAAGAAGAAGGGAAAGTAGGCCTAGGCTAGGTTGAACACAAGGGAGAGACCGGTGCCACCTCCATGACCACCTCCACCACAACCACCTTCAGGGCTCACACCAATTCACCCAAAAGGAGATATCTAAGAGATTGTACCTTGCATCACCAAGAAAATAATACAAGGGATCCCACTACCTTTACCTCCTCGACTTTTACCTCTTACCACCTTGGCCTTGGATCTTCCACCCCTATGTCTACAAGACATTTGAGCCCAAATAGTGCATGTACTACACTTCAACATCAATACTAGTATTGAACTAAGAACGAAGTGGGATGAACAACATGCACCACTTGAGATACCTTTCCATATTATCACCATCCATAGGCAACCCATGGGGGTAATCCTAGGTTTCCCCTTTCCCTCTAGACTAATCCTAATAGGCCCTCCCCTAGTTCCCATTCTCAATTCTTAACCCCTTCTCACTTAACCCATTCAACCCATAAGAATCCCCATACTCATTTTTGATCTCTAGGTGCATCAATTATGTGGCCTTTATTCTCCACTTTAGTTACTTCTATAGCTTTAGGGAGTGCTCAGACCATGGTGTCCCTTGGTTTAATAGTGCTATCACATGTCATGGATACCTAGTCAACACCCACATCATTAACTCTTTTAGCATGGGTGTCTCTCAGTGTCCCCATCATAATAGTCCAGATGGCCACCCCAATGGTGAGTGCACCCATATGCATAATTATAACAATCCCTAGATTTGATATCCCAAAAACCACTTCTTTGGTTCCCTAATCAGCTCAAATAATAATTTCCACCTTGGCCCCTTCTACCATTATGACTCAGGTTAGCTTGATCTCGATGCCCAAAATTGTGAAAAGGATAACTTTTATAATGCCCACCAAACAAACTTCAGTTTCTATCTCAATTGATTGTACTAGATCTTTCTGCTCTGAAAAACTTAGGCAAGAGGCCCAAGAAGAAATCAAAGGTAAATCTTTCCTATCTTCCTATTCATGTTTCAATTTCTCTTTCTCAGCCCTCTACTTAACTTATCCCTCATGTTATTCCCTAGTCCTCCTTTTTATTCACATTAGGGACCTAAGAATTTGGTTTTAAACTACTAATTTCTTCATTCTTATTGAACACACCCCTCCCAAAATCCATTAGTAGCCATATCCACCTGACCCATGATCGATGGTGAGCCCAATTATTCTCCTAGGATTCCCATTTTTGCTCCCTCTTTTTTCCCCTACCTCCTCCACATCCACTCCTTTCCTCCATCTTTCCTATACTTCCACCTTCCACTTTAATTACTTCTACCCCTCCTATTTCACCATCCAAAACCTTGAGGACATTCAAGGGATCAAGATGGGTCATACCCATAGAGTCATCAAGAGCATAAAGATTAGAAATGGTCTACCATGGAGATCCAAATGTTTCATGGTAGTTTGACAAGGCCTCCAAGATTATGAAGATGGTGCTCATGTATACCTTCATTCAAGAAGGGAACCCTATGGTTTGGAGAACTAAGTAGTATCTCATCTCCCTCACTAAAATAAGGATACCTAACAAAGAAGAGAGAGTGGTCAAGGGCCTTTTATTTTTACTCTGAGCTACCCATGACCTCACTAAAAACTCATAGAGGATAACAAGGAGTAAGTGTGGATATTCGAGGCAAGGTGAAGAGTGTTTTTCCTTTGGGATTAATTGGAAGAGTTAAATAGGACCTCATGTAATTATTCAAAACCCTTAAATAAGTGGTCAAAACACTAACCATGAGCAAAGAGCACCTCCAACATGTGTAGGCATACTTAGAGAGAGTCACTCACATGGACAACAAATACAAAACACTTTATGCGGTTCTTCAAAAGGACATGTTCTAAGAGGTCAATTTCATGCCTTTCATGGACCTAAACCTATATCAAACTTATGCCAAAGATATGAGAACCTCAATTTAGTAATGGTTATCCTTGGTGTAGATAGTCATAAAACCTATGGAGGAGGGCAAGGAATGGATGTTGACTTATTTCAAGGACGTCAACATCATGGTCTTGTTCCATTAAGATGGCACCTTATTAAATAAAGGAGAGTTTAAAGTCCACCTAAACCAATTCAACTAGGTCATGAGAAAAAGGTGGAAAAAGCCAATAAGGCTGGGTCTAAAGAAATTCTAGAGCTCTTGACACAATCCATGGAAAGTATCATCTAAGTGTCCAAAGTAAAGTTATACCTTGAGGCCCCACTCCAAGTGCATGGATGACTACTAGCCTAACCTAAGGTGATTTTTATATATCCCCCCATGAATTTTTCCAAGTTGGACTGAGAATTTTACTTAGTGACAATCACATTAGTAGTTGAGGATGCACATCCTAAGTAGTTGAGGAGTAGTCCCCCTCAAACTTCCTCTTAATCATTTCTAGTATTCCCTAGGGATTTATTTCCATCTATTTTTGGATATGAGATATTTTCTAGGAGAATTTTATTGTAACCATCTAATGAAATGATGGCCCACATTGGGATCATGTGTTATCTAGAGACAGGTCCCATCTCTCCTATATAAGTGACCCTGCTATATTTTGGGAGGGTCAGTATTTTTCATGTACCAAAGGATCCATTAAAATTAATGCAAGTTATTTCCCCTTTTAATCATGTTTTTTGATATAAATATTGTATACACATAATATTTTCAAAATTTTATCAAATACTAACACTCTTTATCTTACAAGAACATGTCGAGTCTCAATCTCTCAGAGTGCACACCTTAAAGGGTGGGTAGACCATTAGTGCTTCACATGATTGTTGTCCCTTTTTCCACTTGTTATCTACACACTTGTCTCTTGAAAACCATATCCCTAATATTATTCTTCTCTATTGAACAGTCCTTAAGTCTTTTACCACCTTCATTTCCCCTTTTCCTAACCTAAAACCCCTTTTGAAATTTTACATAACTATGTCAATTGTGTCGACCCTATATTATTTTTGACAATTAGCCTACATGGTTGACTTAGTTTATTAATTCATGGTTCATTATCAAAAATAGTACTAGGTCGACTGGGTCAGCCCTCTTGGCCAAAACGTTCAAAAGGGCTTAGGGTTAAATCCACCTATATATAAAATTTCATTTCATAATTATTTAGAGAATAGAAGAAGATATATGTTTGCATCATCTTATTGACCATTCTACTTGAGGAGTAAGCTTGGGGTTTCATACTTTTTTTGGAGATACGGATCTTATCTTGTGAAAAAGTATTTTGGATGCATTGATAGGTTGTGTAAACTAGATTAGATTTGAATTTGTCATCCTTACATACCACAATAACCTCTTGTGAAGCACCTTGGTCAAGGGAGAGATTGAGGCTCATCAGGTTCATCTTCAAAGGTAAGTATTCCTAACTTTATTCTTCCTTTGTAAGAGTAGATATAAATACATTTATACTTATATTCCATGCATTAATATTTCATATACATTGATGTGAGTATATGTCATCTATGCATGTTTACTTTTGTTGTTATAACCCCCACTTTGTGCCACAAGCTTTGGTGAACACTAGATTTTATTTTACTTTACTTGTTATTAAATTAGTGAGATATTAAATCATAGGAGCTAATTAGGGTTATTACATGTTTATGTTTGACCAGAGGCTTTGGAACCCTCCATAGCATGGTTTATCATGGTAAGAGATCCCCTAAATGGGTCTAGTAGATACTCATATTCGTCATGTTCCTGATTATCCAATGTATCCCCAATCGAAAGTGTATGGTATGATCTATCTTCTTCAATTTAGGATTGATTTATAGACATGATGCATTTATGATTCATACATTCTAGTGAGCCTGATGTGAATCTAACCCTTGCAAGTTTTATCTCACACTTTTCATTATTTTATCATTTCATTTTATTATTATTTTATATTTGTTATATTATGTTGATAGTGTTGGTATAGTTATAACCTATGTGTGTAGGTTTAACCCATAGTTTTATCAATATAATTCTATTTGTGTAGGTTCTTTCATTAAATACAAGCTATAGGGTTGATTATGTTGACATAGTATAGGTTTTTCACTTTTAGGTTTAGGATACTATATCGACCTAGTCAACACAGTACACTTACAGACTTATAGAAAATAAACTAGGGTGACACTGTCAACATAATTATTTTTATAGGATTCAATAGAAAGGTTTCACAAAACTAGGTCAACCTAGTTGACTTAGTTGACATAACTTTCACGTATTTTAAACAAAAAATTTACAAATTTAAGCATCTTGAATCCCACCAAGATTCCTTTCTCTATTTCTCTTTCATTTCTATTAGTCATTATAGTTTTATTTTTCATAGTTTGTAGTCTTTAAAATTACCCTTGTGCAATAAAATAGGTCGATACTATCGACATAGTTCTATATTCTATCTAAAAAATTAGGTCAACACTATTGATTTAGTTCTTTTATAGACCCTTACTTCTATAGTACATTAGCGACACTGTTGACTCTATTTTGTAATCTTTATATACACAATCATTTGGAATGACACTATATTGTGTTTCAAAGTTAGAATTAATACTTACATGCTAGTAATTAGCTCAAATTTTCACTTTTTGTTGCTTGCATGCTTAAAATAGATCACATATTCTAATTATGTTTTTCTTAATATACCATTTAGTTGCACTATTTTCTATTTTCTTGCACACACTACCACATCACATAATCTTAAAATACATTTACTTACTTGAATTTCATCACCAAAAGGGAAGCCAACTTGGTTTTTTGGCCAAGTATAAACATGTGGTTAATGGTATATATTGGTAAATCACCTGACACCCTTATCGATGTGGTGTGTGAAGTGAGGGGATAGGACCTAATACCAAGCCAATATTATTGCCAATATAGATCCCTTTTAGCCTAAACATCCTAAAACCATCCATAGATTGATTTCTAGTTCCTTGATTACAACTAACTTATTATCACATTTTAAATCATATTATAATAATATAATAACATTTAGGATGACCACTTACCATTTACTTTCCAAATTGACTGCTTGTTCTTTACTCATTTATATGTTATATTGTAAAAACTTGCATTGACCAATGTTGGTGAAAGGTTTTGTGTTGTGTACCCAAATTGGATCATCTTCATTGACCCAATTTATTGTGTGTTTACTTCCATTTCTTTTTTTAAAGTACATTGTAAAGTTTTTCCTATTTTCATAATATTGTCATCTCTATCAACACAATCTCTTACCGACTGATTTACCTATCTCCCAAGCATACTAAGTTGATTGTGTCAACTTAGTATCATTCAAAACTATGTCATTAGCATACTAAGTCTATTGTGTTGACTTAATATCATTTATAACTATCTCTTTAGCATACTAAGTCAACTATGTTGACTTAGTATCATTCAAAACTATCTCCTTAGCATACTAAGTCGATTGTGTCAACTTAGTATCATTTATAATTGTGTCCTTAGTATACTAAGTTGGTTGTGTCGACTTAGTATCATTCATAACTATGTCCTTATCATATTAATTTGACTTTGTTGACTTAGTATCATTAAAAATTATCTCCCTAACATACTAGGTCGACTGTGTCTACTTATTATCATTTAACACTGTCCCTCTTTTTGGCCAATTTTATCCCTATTTTTTCTCTTAGCTTTTTGATATCATCTCTTGCTTGGCATCATGAAGCCTTTCGTCAAATTCTTTCTTGATAGTCTTAACTTATTCTAAATGTACATGGGTTATTTCCTCCTACCTCACATGATCACCATAGAAGACAACTCTTTATGGTACAATTGTTTACCATATGGTTCTAAATATTCTCAATCTTGATCTACCCCACACTGTATAGTAGATCTAGAGGATCCTATTAGACAAATCCCAAACCATGAAAATCATATAACTTATACCACTTTTACACCTTATAAACTAAAAATTCATAAACTCATCAACCCATCTACATCAAATGTTGGAACCTCGCATTATGTTCCACCTCTTATAGCCAATGTTCACAATCCTCTTGTTACACCCATAACAAGATCACCAATCCTTATCACTTCCCAAATTAACATGGTTGAAACCACTCAAATTGATAATCTAGATTATTCCCAATTATTCAAAAACCTTGATGATAATACTATTTACACTTCTACCAAGAATGGTGGCTTTACCAAGCTTCCTTCTTCTTCTACCACACTTAGGACAATTAACATTAATGTTGGGAATCCTCCACCTATAAAGAATCCTCCTCCAACCAACACTAAAAATCCTCTTCATAACAACACTAATACCCCACCTTTAAATCTATATATCGACACAACTCAAATTTTTGATCAAATAGTTCAACAAATGAACATCATGAAAACAACTAATCATTCCCAAATGATGTAACTACAACAAAATTTACTACACATGACTAGTTAGCCACCTCAAGTCATCATGTCTGAACCAAATCAAAAAAAATTCCCTCCTCCCCTTATAGATGCCAATGGGAATATCATCCCTCAACCTCTAATGAATAAAAAAATGCTTCAACATCTTTAAAATGAACCTTTAGCCCCATTTATTGCATCCATAAATATTGTAAACATTTGTCCAACTATCACATATAATGGGACTAAGGACCCTACTATTTTTCTTAAGTCTATTGGTACTCTATAAATAATGGGTCCAAACTAACACCTTTGCTACCACTAAGCTCTTAGCAAAAAAATTATGATGACCTTCTTGAAAATTACCTTAGCCATTTCATCAATGCTAAGCAACTTCCTAATAAATTTTCTCATACTTTCATCAAATGATGGAAATTTCTCACACATAAAGTGGACCATAAAATGAATGATGTTACTCTTTTAAAGTTATTTGTTACTACTCTTACATCTCCCCTTCAATACAAAGTTTGAATCTTTTCACCTAAAACTTTAGATGAAGCCTTAGACTAAGCAAAAATGTAAGACTTTCTTATGACTCAATTTGAAACACCTCAAACAACTACTAAAGAACCTTTCCAATCATTTTTTCATAACATTGATTCATCCAAGCCTCTCCAACCTCAAAATAGAGCATCCAATTCAACCAATTTTAACCCAACCCACCCTCCCTTGAGTCTAGAATAAATTAAGATGAAATTTCCACCCTCTAAACCCATAAGATTTGATCCTTCCAAACCTCATCCAAAATGGTACAATCTTGATAAATTTTGTTGGTTGCATGCTACTATAGGTAATTCTTGTATACACATAATATTTTCAACTTTTATTGAATATTGATGCTTTACATATTGTAGGAACCCATTGAGACTCAATCTCTCTAAGTGCACACCCTAAGGGGTCTACCAAGAAAGGGGTGGGCAGACCTTTGGTGCTTCATAGGGTTGTTGTCCCTTTTTACCACATTATTACCAATCCAACTAGTTCTTAAAATCCTTCCCTAAGCTATTTCTCCTCCCTTGCATAGTCTTCTAGTATTTTTCCTCTTTCCATCATTCATTTCCTTACTTAGCACCCTTTTGACCTGTCAATTATACTAGGTTGAACAAGTTGACCTAGTACAATTTAGGGACATTTTAGCTCTTTTAGTTTGTTGACCTCCCAACCGACCTAGTGCAGACCTAGTGAGTTAGCCTAAAAATGTGTTAGGTTGATTGGGTAAACCTAACACAACTAACATATCTAAATGATTTTATGGTAAGTCCTACCTATAAATACAAGGTCATTTTGATCATTATTGATATATGTAATCAAGAGTTATTATTCACTTGTGCTTCTTCACATTCTGCTCTTCTACCATTTTACTTGAGGAGACTTAGCTTAGGTTTCTTATTTTTATAGTCTAGTCTTATGGATTGGTCTTGGATGCTTTAGCCTAACAAAGTGATCATTATGAACCAAAAAAACCTCTTGTAAATCCCCATTATCCAAGGGAGAGATTGAGTCTCGATGGGTTCACATTTAGGTAAATATATTCTAACTTTCTTCTCCTCTCTTTTAGTAGATAAAAGTAGCATAAGTTTTGGCTCGAATAATATTACTCTTCATATTATATTTATTAAGTTATTACTCATACTTAATTTATTTGAGATTCCCTATACATGTTTTTATTGCTTTGTTTTGCTAACCCCCCACTTTATGCCAAAGGCTTTAGTGTTCATTAGATTAGATTTACTTTTCTTGTTATCAGATTAGTGAAATATTAAATCATGGGACTCTTTTAGGGTTGTTTTGTGATTGTGGTAGACTATAAGCTTTGGAACCCTACCTCACATGATGTGTTGTGACATGTGATCCCTTAATTGGGTCTAGCATATCCTCATATTTCTCATGCTCCTGCTTAATAATTGTATGCCCCCAATCGAAAGTGTAGGTGTGCTCTATCCCATCCGATCCAGGATTGATTTATGGACATGATGCATTTTCAATTACATAAATTCTAGTGAACCTAACATGAATCAAAACCTTGTAGGATTTCTTTCAGTTAATTCATTTATATTCATCATTATTTTTATCATATCTTTATTATGATGGATTGACCCTGTCAACCTAGTTATTTATCTGTGTGTAGGTTTGGAGGAATAGGTAATTAGATCAACCAAATAAACCTATTATAGTTTTCAAGGTTTTTATACTTCCTATTCAACCTGCTAGGTTAACTAGGTCAACCTAGTGCATTTTTAACACTTTTTGAGCAAGTTCCTACATAGCTTATTCAACTAGCTCGACCCAGTTTGTAAGTTTTTACCAATTTTCTCCAAGGTCTCAGATCATAAATATTCTCCTTTTCATATCTAAACAATTCAAGTCAGTTTTTATTTCATATATATCTTTCTTTTTCTATACATTTTTTTCAAGTTTTTAGTCTTCAAAACTGTCTCCACACAATCAACTAGGTCGACCTTATGGACCTAGTTTTGTGTTCTATGTTTTCTAAAATAAATAAGTCAACCTAATTGACATATTTCACTTTCAGACTTTAGTTTTGTATTATAGGTTAAACCCTATTCTATATGATTTTCCATATAGTTTCTCAACTATACCTTGTTTCAAAGTTGGAATTAACCATATATGTTAATCACATCATTATTTTAAGTTTCTTGTATGCTTAAAATAGTTCACATAGTCTAATTAGGGAATTTTCAATCAATTGTTTAGTTACACTATTTCTATTATTTTGCACACATGGCCAAACCACATAAAAATCAATAAGAATTTAAACATTTGACTACCCAAGTCTACCTACTGAGATTTCATCACCAAGGGCGAAGCTAAATTGATCCTCTGATCAAGTATAAATCATGGTTAATGATATATTTTGGCTAAGCACCTATTACCCTTATTGTTATGGTATGTGAAGTGAGGGGGTAGGCTCCAACATCAAGCCTGTATAATTTCCACTAGAGTCCCTTTCATCCTAAACTTACCTAAAACTATCCATAGATTGTTATCTAGTACCTTTCTTATATCCAATCTCCCTTTACATTTAAAATCATTCTTATAATCTAATCAACATTCTAGGTTAACTAAGTGCTAGCTTTACTTTAAAGTTGTTTTCTTTCTCTTTGATCAACTATGTGTGAAAAGCTTGCATTAGCCAATGTTAGTAAAACATTTTCCTTTGTGTGCATCAATTGGATTGGCTAACATCAATTCAGTTAATTGTGTGTTTCCTTTATACACTTACTTTCCTAAATTAGTTGTAAATTGTCTTGTTTCATTTCCAAACTTGTTATTAATCTTTTCCTCTTCCTTATTCACTATACTAGGTCAACTTGGTTGACCCTATACTTTTTTGGCTTTTGTGCACTGCATTAGATTGACTTGGTTGACCTTGTATAGTTTGCAGGCCATGTTTCCTACACTAGGTCGATCTAGTCGACCTAGTATTATTTTTTGCTTTTTTCATTTTTCAATCTAGTTTCCCATTTTTTCAATTTTGCATCTTGTTCATCTCTCTTCAATCATAATGAGATCTCCTACCAGAATATTTTTGGATAACATAAATCCATTTACATACTATATGGGATGATCATTCATTCCTCTCTTTTCCTCCCAAGAGAACCATCACTCTTGGGGCACCTCTTCTCCTCCTTCATCCATAAACTATAACATGGTGTAAATAACACCTCAAGATGAAGTTGATAGATCCAATCCTTTCCATACTTATCAAGACACTTCTAAAAATATCCAAAACAATGTGGGAGTTATTGATACAAATCTATTTAATAATCCTTATTCTAATAATCCTCCCCCTAACACTAATTTATAGAGTACTCCAACCAGCACTAACTCACCTCCTGATACAACCCAACTCTTAGCTCAAGTCATTCAACAAATTAACATCATGAAAAAATTTAATACCAACCAAATGATGTAACTTCAAAAACATTTAATTAATGTGACTAATTAACCTCCAACTATTCTTCCTCAAGCTAATCTTAATTATATTCCTCCACCTATTAGGGATGCCTCAGGCAATGTTATTTCTCAACCCACAGTGAATAACAAGATGTTTCAAACTATTCAAAATGAGCCTTTATCTCCCTTCATTGTATCCATTGATATTGGTAACATCACTCCAAATATCAAATATGATAGGATTAAAGACTTTGCTTCATTCCTCAAAGCCTTTGGCAACCTTTACAAAGAGCGGATCCAAACTAATACATTTGCCACAACTAAACTATTAGTTGAAACCTTCACTGGTGATGTATTAGAATGGTATAATCAACTTCCTCAACATTTTATTTGGTAACTTGAATATTTGGTCAATACTTTTGTTAAGGAATTTCAATATGATGACCTTCCTGAAAACTACCTTAGCCATTTTATCAATGCCAAACAACTTCCTAATGAATATGCTCATGCTTTCATCAAATGATGGAAGTCTCTCACTCATAAATTGGATCATAACATGAATGATGACACTCTTTTAAAACTATTTGTTACCACTATTAAGGCTCCTCTTCAATATAAAGTTAAAATCTTTTCACTTATAACTTTAGAATAAGCCTTAGACCAAGCAAAAAGGCAAGACTTTCTTATGACTCAATTTGAACCATCTCAAACAACTACTAAAATGTCTTTCCAATATTCTTCTCATAACATTGATTCATCCAAGTCTTCCCAACCTCAAAATGGAGCATCTAATTTAGCTAATTTTACCCTAACCCACCCTCCCTTGAGTCTAGAATAACTTAAGGATAAATTACCACCCTCTAAACCCATGAGATTTTATCCTTTCAAACCTCCTCTAAAATGGTACAATCTTGATATGTTTTATTGGTGGAATGCTATTATAGGTCATTCTCATGACACTTGTCATTATCTTCATCAATGTCTTATTTCTTCCTTGTTTGGTCCACATTTCAATCTTGATGTCCTAACCAAAGAATGTTACCAAGACTATCTTCAAGCTTCTCAAAATTAATATCAAGAACTAGAATCACATCAACATCATCTACCTAATAAAAAAAACCTTATCTACTAATTTTATTCAAACAATAGTTGATCCTTTTTCCTACACCAATAAGGAAAGGATAGATAATATGAACAAATTTAAACATATTTTTGCATCCATTGAACCTCAACTTCAAAGGCCACATGTACTAAAAGAGTACCTAGTTCAAACTGATAATCCAAATCATATCATACATGTTCCTCATTTACCTTTTTTATCTTTCATACCTCTCCTACACATCATATGTCACATTCAACATCCTTAAAATATAATAAACCAACACATTCATCTATCTCTAAATGTACTTACCAACCCAATGCAAATAATTTTAATGATTTAATGTTACCTCACTCCAACTCACATGTTAGGGCATATTGTGATACCCATCAATATATCCCTTCAGACTTGGGGGCATCTTGAGATGCCCATCCCTACATCCACTTACCCATTGGGGCATCTTGTGATGCCCACTCTTATTCTACAATGTATAATAACAAAAACATTCAACTCCAAGAAACCTCCTAAGACTTATAGACTTGTCTTTCACATGCTCATCTCTGATACAGAAGTTAACATAGATTTTACTTGTTTCTTTTTGTCTCATGTTTCTTTGTTTTTGTGATTTTTTTTCTTTTAGTTTCAGTTTCCTAAGCATCATCATTTTCCTTTATGTTCTTTTGGATTTCTTACACACCACATTTGGCATTTGTTTTCATTTTTGACCTTATGTATCTCTTTTATTCTTTATATTTTTATACCATTCTTTGCCTTATTATCTTTATGATCATTTTACCCCTTTCTTTATCATTTACTTCTTGATGTACCATAGTCTTATTTTTATTTTGACATTTCTCTTTTGGCACCCTCATGGGTTTCTCTTTTGCGAGTTACTTTGTAAGACCATGGATAGCACCTGGCACCATCGAAAAAATTACCGTCTTTTACTTATTCTCCACTATTTATGCTTGTCAATGTTGTTTTGGAATCTTTTGGGTTTTTCTTTTGTGATTTGATTTGTAAGAAGGCTCCCTCACTTTACTTTTCTCTTGCTTATCAGCACCCTCATGGGTCTCTCTTTTATGAGTTTCTTTGTAAGACCTTGGATAACACACAACCCTCCTCATAAAATTAACATCATTTTCATGTTCTTGATCATTGTTCTTAACTTTAGCTTTTACTTCTTTTGATTGATGGAATCTGCACAACAATCTATGTTAGCATGTTTTCCTCTATTTCCCTCTTTCTTATGATAAGGAATCACACTTTACTTTCATTGTATCCCTTCTCTTTTCCCTTTTGTCACTTTTTTTTGTGATTTGAAGCAATTAAAATTGTTCCATGTGTCATACCTCTTGATTTCCCATTTATTTCATCTCCACATTGGATAAAATAAGGTCGAAATCAAGATAGCACTTTTATTTCACCTAGATTTATGAGACTCTTAGACCCCATGCTCTTTGAAGTTTCTCTCCCTTAGAAACCTTATCCCAAGTATTCAAATGAAAGTCATCTTTAGCACCCATCTTTGGTTTTCCAAATTCGTATAGAGGAAGAATAGAAAAATCCATCAAGAAAGTTAAAATCCAAATCATTTGAAAATAAAAGAAAATGATATCTAAAAGGCAACATATAAATCTCAAAAGTCAAAATTCATACCAAAAGTCATGATTATAAGCACATCTCCTATCTCTAATCAAAGTTGAAACTCCATAGTCAGATTTACATAGAGCTGAAGTCCTTTGGGGTGTGGCAGTCTAGTAGATTAGAATAGGGGAATTCAAAAAACTCTATGGCGATACCTACTTTCTCACACAAGAACCCAATCTTCATAGTAGACTGATGACTCTGTAAGGGTCTTGAGGAATGGAGAACACATTGTGAGAAGGTAGGTCTATTTTACTTTTCATGTATATAGCCTTCATGGGATGACCTATATACTCAATTTTTTTACTTAAGACTTGTGTGGCTAAGATAATTTCTTCATAATCCTTAAGGTCAAAAGTCCTCTTATTTTCACAAACATAATTTGAGTGTCTTGACTTTGATAAAGAGTTCTCTCTACCTTGGTTTTTCCTTCATTCTCCCCCTCCACCCATTTCATTTCCCCCCTTGATAGATAAATTATGATTCCAAATCTATTTTCCCTTCTTCTTTAATTCCTTCTTCTTCATCTCTTAAAAACATGTTAGCACTACCTTGTTTCAGTTTTATCTATCCTTAGAGAAAAACAACATGTTTGAGTAAATTTCGATCATTTTCTTTACACCATGATTTACATTACTAGACTTACTTTACCATCCTTTTACCATTTATCATAATTTTGTTGTCTTGTTATTATGGACACCTGATTTTGTACCATTTTTCCATTGTTGAGTGTGGTTGGCTTGTTACTTCTCACTCGACAATGTTGTTTTCCCTTTTATGTATCTTTTTTTCATTTTTTAGTGAGATGTGGGTTGTTACTTCTCACTCATCAATATTATTTTTACCATTTTGTTTAGTCTTTTTACCATTTATTTTGCCATCTTATTTAACATGTATCCTTGGTTTGATTTGGTGAGTTTATATTTCTTACTTTAGGATAGCTTGTTTGAGTTTTTTGAACTTTAGTAGCCTTGGATTTTTGGTTACATAATTTACTCTTATTTTTTAACTTGGTGATTTGGTCTAACATAGCACCTATCACCCCAACTTGCCAAATTTTCCAAGTATATCCCATCCTCATAGCACCAACTATATTGGCTTTTCTTGAATTTGTTTGTTTTTTCTCTTTAGTTTTGTATTCTTGGATTTGTCAAAAGTAGTCTCTACACCCTACACAATAAAAAAAACAAAAAAATAGAGAACCATCCTATGATAAAGGTATGTCAAGGTACATATTGAATTTACTTTTTAGTTATTTACTTTTTTTAGATTAGTTTCCCTTTCAGTAATTTACTTTTAGTTATTTTTTATTTTAAAATACTACAAATTTTTTTAAAGCATTAGTGTTGTGTGTGACCTTATGTTTTTTCTCAAAGCATCATCCCTTGTTTCACTTTAGTGACACATGATGAGTTTTGAGTAGGGCATATGTATACACATAATGTTTTTAAATTTTATTACATAATGATGCTTTACATCTTGTAAGAATTTGTTGAGACTCAATCTCTCTAAGTGCATGCCCTAAGGGGTGCATCAGGAAAGGGGTGGGTAGACCTTTCATTCATCACTAAATTTTTGTCCCTTTTTACCACATTATTACCAATCCAACTAGTTCCTAAAACCCTTCCCTAAGTTGTTTCTCCTCCCTTGCATAGTCTTCTAGTCTTTTTCCTCTTTCTATCCTTTATTTCTTTATTTATCACCCTTTTGACCTATCAATTTTAATAGGTCGACCAATTCGACTTAGTATAGTTTAAGGACATTTTAGATCTTTTGGTTTATTCACCTCTTGGCTGACCTAACATAGATCTAGTGAGTTAGCTTGAAAATGTGCTAGTTCAACATAGTGTAGCTAACATATCCAAATGATTTTAAGGTAAGTTATACCTATAAATACAAGGTCATTTCATTCATTATTTATATATGAAGTCAAGAGTTATTATTCACTCATGCTTCTTCACAATCTACTCTTCCACCATTCTACTTGAGGAGACTTAGCTTAGGTTTCTTATTTTTAGAATCTAGTCTTGTGGATAGGTCTTAGATGATTTATCCTAACAAAGTGATTTTTATAAACCACAACAACCTCTTGAAAAGCCCCATTATCCAAGGGAGAGATTGAGTCTCGATGGGTTCACATTTAGGTAATTATATTCTAACTTTGTTATCCTCTCTTTTAGTAGATAGAAGTAGCATAAGTATTCGATTGATTAATATTACTATTCATATTTTATGTATTAGGGTGTTATTCATACTTACTTTATTTGAGGTTCCATATACATGTTTTAATTTCTTTTCTTTGATAACCACCCCCCCCACTTTATACCACAAGCTTTGGTGTTCACTAGATTAGATTTACTTTTATTATTATTAGATTAGTGAAATATTAAATCATAAGACTCTTTTAGGGTTGTTTTGTGATTATGTTAGATTGTAGGCTTAGAACCCTACCTCACATAGTGTGTTGTGACAAATGATCCCCTAATAGGGTCTAGAATATCCTCACATTGGTCATGCTCCTGTTTAACAATTGTATAACCCCAATCAAAAGTGTAGGTGTGCTCTATCCCATCTAATCTAGGATTGATTTATGGACATGATGCATTTTAAATTACATATTATTATCATGATTTTCATTTTGATCTCCACCAATTTATTCTTTATTCCTTGCTTGGTCCACATTTCAATCTTGATACTCTCATAAAATAATGTTATCAAGACTATCTTTAAGCTTCTCAAATTCAATCTCAAGAATCATAATCACATCAACATCAACTACCTAATAAACAATAATTATCCCATACCCACACCTCATCTACTAATTTTGCTCAAACCATAGTTGATCCTTCTTCCTATACCAATAAGGAAAGGATAGCTAACATGAACAACTTTAAACATATCATTGAATTTATTGAACCTCAACCTCTTAGGTCAGATGAACCAAAGCAATACCTAATTCAAATGCCTACTCTAAATAATATCATACATGGTCCTCCTTTACCTCCTTTTCCTCTTCATACCTCTCCTACACATCCCATGTCACATTCAACCTCCTTAAAATATAACACACCAACACATTTACCTATCTCCAAATGCACCTACCAACCCAATGTAAACCATTTTCATGGTTCAATGTTACCTCACTCTACCTCACATGTTGGGGAATTTTGTGATGCCCATCCACATGTCCCTTTAAACTATGGGTCATCTTGTGATGCCCATCCCTACATCCATTTACCCATTGGGGCATCTTATGATGACCACTCTTATTCTATAATGCATAATAACAAACAATTTAACTTCAAGAAACCTTTTGAGATTTATATACTTGTATTTCACATGCTCATCTTTGATATATCCATGAACATAGATTTTACTTATTATTATTTTGTCTCATGTTTCTTTATTTTAATAAATTTTATTTCTTTTAGTAACACTTTACCATCATCATTATTTTCCTTTATGTTCTTCAGTTTTATTACACATAACATTTGGCATTTGTTTTCATTTTGGTTCTTATACATCTCCTTCATTTTTGTCTTTTTATGTCATTCTTTGCTTTAGTATCTTTATGATTATTTTTCCTTATTTAGCATTCACCTCATTGGTGTTCACCTTGTGAGTTGAAATGTAAGATTATGGATAAGACCTAGCCTTCCTCATAAATTACCACATTAAAAAATCTTTAAAATACTTTTTAAGATGACTAAAAATTTTATTGGTGTTTGTGATATATCCATTGTAGGTTAGTATGACCTTTCTAATGACATGACTATCATAAGCATATCCCCATCCCTTTTTATAACACTATTTTACCTCTTTATGATCAACTATGACAATATTCATCATTTATCAGTTATTACATAGATGTATCTCTCATGATCCCCATATTTTTCATATTTCCATTCATTTGAGGCTCACATCAATCAATTTTGAGATTGCACACTTAGTTATGGGCAATTCTATGAATATTTAGACACCTTGGTCTTTAGGGTCACTACTCTTGTGTTTATCATATTTAACACCCATGTTTAGTTTTCCAAATCTATATGGAGGAGGAATAGATAAAAAACCATCAATAAATTTAAAATAAAAATAAAAGTAAATGATCCAAAAGGCAACATTAGAAATTCCAAAAGTCAAATCACACTAAAAATTGTGATTCCAAAAACACCTCCTTTTTCTAGTTGAATCTCAAACCCCAAAGTTGGCTTCACAATAGATATTATGTCCATTGGGGTGAGGTATGCTAGTAGATTAGAAAAGGAGAATAAAAAAATATTTTAGTGTTGCCTACTTTCTCACTCAAGTACCTAATCTACGTATTAGACCGATGACTCTGTAAGGGGTCCTGAAGAATGCGGAACATGTTGTGGGAAGGTAGGCCCATTTTAATTTTCATGCATATAGCCTTCATGGGATTATCTATGTACTTCACTTATTATTCCAAGCTTTGTGCTCATTATTTAAAGTGTCTTATGTCCTTGGTGTTGATATTTCTTAGCCTTTCTCACTTGCCTAGTGTGTCTCATTCTTGACAAATATGTTCACATCACACATGTGGCACCTCATATTTTCCTTATATTCCCCTTGTTGTATATTGATTTTTATCTTATCACATCCTTAATCACATCTAATTTATTACACCTCTTGGTTTATATTTTGTGAGTTGCATTATAAAACCTTGGATAGGACCAAGCCTTTCTCATAAACACCATTATACCATTTGTTTACCACACAATCTCATTATCATCCTAATCATGTCATTAGGTGGTTGTATTTTCTTACATTGTATCTCAATATAAGCACTAAGTTATATTTTTAATCCTTTAGATATTTTTTATTTTCATTTATCCATCATGTTCTTGTTTGATTTCTATGGACTTCACTTATCTTACATATGACATTTTCTTACATATTTATCTTTAAGTATGACTTCTTCATATTCATATTACATCTTGACTTACATTTCACTTTAATTTATTTTTTCTTTCTTCACTTTAATTTGACACACTTATATTACATATTGATTTAAAATTTCATTTTCAGCCATTTATGACTTCTTTATGTTTGATTTGACATGTTTATCTTACATGGAGTTACTTGTCACTTGCTTACATATCTTTGTTCATTTTTTATTGCATTGATATTTCATTTTTCATTCATGTTTTATATGCTTCCCAGCATGATTTAGTATGGTATACATTCATTTTTGTCATTTATGTTTTACATGCTTTGCAATGTGATTTATTGTGTTGTATAATCAGTTGTCATTCATTTTCCATCCTTTTATCATTCATTTTCCTTCAGTATTCTAATCTTGCCTTAACACTCCTAATTTTCCAATTTTCCTAAAGACCCTCATATATTTGTCTCTACTAAATCAGTTTTCACTACTATATGCCTATATTACAAACATTTCAATTTTTCACTCTTTTTTACACTAATGTCTACATGTTCACCTAATGTTCTTCACATTGGACACCTTCACTTCTCTTGTAGTCTCGTTATTTATATATAGAATTAAGGTAAGTAAAGGTATGTGTTTTTTAATTATATCCTTTCATTTATCTTGTTTGCTCCTTATTGTATTTTATTTAGCATCGGTGTTACGTATCATCATGTTCTATTCCTAAAGCACCATCCCATGTTACACTCACATGACACATGATGAGCTTCGAGTGGGGCATATATATACACATAATATTTTTAAACATTTATCAATTAATAATTATCTTTATATTTTATTAACCCGTTGATTATCAATTTTTTTAAGTGCATGCCTTAAGCGGTGCACCAAGAAAGGCGTGGGCATACCATTGGTGTTTCACATGATTGTTGTCCCTTTTAACAACTGTTATCTACACACTTGTCTCTTTAAAACCATATCTGTAAGCTTGTTATTTTCTATTACACACTCCAATATTTTAACACCTTCATTTGCCATTTTCCTAACCTAAAACCACTTTTGATAGTTTATATAACTATGTGAGTTGTGTCAAACCTGTATTGTTTTTGATAATAATCCTACATTGTCGCTTAGTTCATTTTTATCATGGTTCATTGTCAAAAATAGTACTAGGTCGACTGGGCTGACCCTATCGACTAAAAATTTTAGAAGGGATTAGGGTTAAATTCACATATATATATATATATATATATATATATATATATATATATAAGTTAAATTCATCATTATTTAGAGAAGAGAAGAATAAGCAAGATATATTTTCATATCTACTTATTGACCATTCTACTTGAGGAACAAGCTTAGGGTTTCATACTTTCTTTGGAGATATGGATCTTGTCTTATGGAGAAGTCTTTTGGATGCAGTGATAGGTTGTGTATCCTAGAGCTGATTTGTCTTTTTCATCCTTACATACTACAACAACCTATTGTGAAGCACCTTTTCCAAGGGAGAGATTGAGGCTCGGTGGGTTCATCTTCAAAGATAAGTATTCTTAACTTTGTTCTTTTGTAATAGTAGATAGATGTGCATTTTTAATTCTCTTCCATGCATTAGGATTTCATATGTATTGACATGAGCATATGTCTTCTATGCATGTTTATGTTCATCTTTTATTACCCCCACTTTGTGCCACAAGCTTTGGTGAGCACTAGATTAGATTTTACTTTACTTGTTATTAGTATAGTGAGATATTAAAACATAAGAGCTAATTAGGGTTATTGCATGATTGTGCTTGACAAGAGGATTTGGAACCCTTCATATCATGGTTTATTATGGTAAGAGATCCCCTATTTGGGTCTAGTGGATCCCCATATTGTTTATATTCTCAATTATCTAATGTGTCCTCAATCGAAAGTGTAGTGTATGATCTATCTTCACCGAGTTAGAATTGATTTATAAACATGATGCATTTTTTATTACATATAGATGTTGTCCATTAATTCCTATGTTTAATTAATGTATGTGAATAATAAAGGAACATGAATGTACCCTAGTGTATATGATGAATTTATTAATTAGAATGTGTTTGGTTATTCTAATTATCTATGAACTTTAATCATTTTTCTAGAAAAAATTGTTAATTTACATGATTAATGCTTCAACATGGCTTAGATTTCCCTATGTGTAATTTACTATAGGTCCCTCTTATTATCTATATTTTGTGGATATTTCATAGATTAATCATTCTCACTATTTCTCCACACTCTTTTCCTATGTGGTGACAATTTTAAGCTCTCGGTGAAGCTTGACACATAGTGGTATAATTGTGGCTAGGTACATGCTTGTTCTTTAATATCTTGCATATTCTTTAAATTAGGAACTCTTTTTCTACCTTAATATAATCCCTCTCTTTTGTGTTTATTTTGGAACCTAACAAGTCTTTTCATACATTTATAATCTGGGTGAAGTGAGGCCTACTAGTGTTTTGGGGAAATATGGTGAACTTTTATTGTCTTCCCTTCAATATACTCCCATAGTTATTATCTACTTAACAGATACAATAGCTTGTATAAGGAGGGCCTCATCTACCTTTGGCATATTTAAATTTTTATTATATTATAAAGTCTAGTGAGTGACCCCCAATTAGTGCTTAAGATTAGAATCAATGAAATTGGGTGTAGTTTAGAACCCCTATGTCAAACTGAGTATTGGACCACTGGTGGTAACTCTACATCTCTCTCACATATTTATTTCAAGTGGGATATATGATGGATCCTGTTACTTAAATCTCATACCCTAGGTTTCTCTTAAACCAATCCTAAAGTAGGAGGATAAAAGTCCCTTATTGTCCTAAAATTCTCCTTGAATACTTAGTCTCACAAGTGTTTATTGGGGTAGGAGTTTGGACCAGACAACACCATTGAAGTCCAAATTAAATAAGATAGGCTAACTAATGATACCATTAATCCTTGAAGGGTCATCATAAGATATTTATTTGAATCTACATATCTTTCCACTATCATAATTAGGAGGTGAATCGAGTAGGTCATCATTATCTAAAGTGATGTCTTTGACACATGTATATGTATAATTGAAATTATTTTGCCTTGAATATGTGATAATATGTGATTGTTTATTTTATGTTTTAATTTGATTTTGATGTACTTTGTTCTTAGGCATGCATTTGAGTCTTGTTTGAGATGTTGCATGATCTACTTTGTGATGTTTCAAATCTTGTTTTACATATGTTCTATCTCATTGAATTATAATCATGACAACTTGATATTCAAAAGTAATATGTTCTTGTGTATTATCAAGTGTTTCTTTCATGTCATCTAACCAATCTATGTTAAATATATAATTTTATAACAGCATAATAAGCATCATAGGAAATAATATAATAAATGTGTGTGGACCAACTATAATATGTAATGTATTATGACCCAATTGTTGAGCTATATGTTCAAGTAAATATATTGATAGTTCATTTAAATTAATTGAATCATATCCAAGTGTCTTAATTAAATCTATAGTGAAAACGTTAATGTCATCTTTATCATCTATCATGATTCCATATCTTTGTTTTCCTTGGATAAAAGCATAAATGAACAAAGGTTTTGTACACACTCAAAATTTACATGGTATAATGTTTCTTCAATATAGTGATGATGCAAAAAAATTCAAAATAAAAAGCACATGCTCATATACTTCCCTATCTTATTACCACCTTTTATTTATTTTTAGACCTTCCCTAAGTGACAATGTTTGCATAAAATAGAGATAAATATTTCAAACTTGAAATTTTCATGGTGAATGGAAAAACAACAACTTCAATTACATAATCATTAGGGAAATTATCAAAATCACCCCATTGGTTTCATGAACCATTGTAATGGTTTCATAAATGTTGCCTACATATATCAAAGCTCTCACTACCTTAGCATGAGATTTTAAGTTTAGCTTCCATGATGCATGTGTTTATATGTTTTACATGTTTGACACTCCATTTTGTATTATGTTTTGCCTAATTAACCTTATAACAACCCATTCAACTCCAGATAAACCTTATTAATCCCCCAAACATCCCTAGTGAACCCCTAATCAACTATTCTTAATTTCACATGTAAAAATTACCACATTTCTACAAATATCCTATACATGATGAAATTTAGATCAAAAAAGTTAAGAATTTATATACAAAACTCTACCACTTTTGAAATCTAGCCATAGACCTATTGCACATTTTCCTTTTACATCCCTCTATAGATGCACACTCCCTAGATCATATTTATCAATTTCATTGGAGATAACTCCTAAGGATTGGAGCACTATAATAATCAAATTTTCCTAAATTGTTGTATGTTTTTGGCAAGGTTGCAACTTTTTTTTCTTGATTTTATTATATTATAATTTATTAATTTAAGTTTTCAAAATAGATTATAAAAAATACATTTCATACCTTAATTATTACCAATGGAAACATATCTCTCATGGAGAAATGTTCAAAGCTCTAGGAGTCCCCTTTGCCTTCCAGGTATCCCAAGTGGAATTTTGGAATTACATTGTATAAAGGATTGATAAACTTTTTTATTATTGGATAACTAAGCCCATTTACCTTGCAAGGAATTTTTTGATCTATTCCAAAGTTTTAGTGACAAGACATGTTTACAACTCTTCCAAATGCACTCCCCCTAAAGCAATGTAGAAAAAGCTAAAGAAGTTTCTTAGAGACTTCCTTTGGTAAACTATGAAGGCAAAAAGGTATTTCATAGGGTGGCATGGGACATTTTTGTAACCCCAAATATGTTGGTAATTTTAAGATCATTTATCTTTACAAATAAGGGATTTCCCTCTACACCAAATGGATTCCCAAATCCATTGAAGTTAAGCAATCTTGGAATATTCTCCTCAAGCATTGTATCTCTTTTGTAAGTCCTTATGAAAGATAGACCTCGATAAGATTTAGGTTTCACATTCTATTCATTGTTATTTTTCCTATCAAAATTATGGGTACCTTTGTGGCTAATGATTTTAGAATTCATGAGAATTAATCAACTCAATTGTTTAGAAAGGGCATAATTTTAGGACTAGGTTGTATATCAACTCACACTCCTTATGGTGGTCTTTAGTCATTACTGACAATGGAAACCCTCTTGCAAAAACACATAGGGTTAAATATCTTTGGTTATTTTTTAGATGCATCCAAAATATTGGTTATATATTTTATAAAATAGCTAGGTCATGGGCTCTTTTATGTGATCTTAAAACCAAGTTTGGTCTCAATAATTATATCTTTAAATTCATTATTGAGATTCAGATGACAATCTTTGACTATGTTTTACACAAAATTTGCATCAAAAGCCCCCTCAAGTGTTGGAAGGATTGGAATTAGAGTATTTCTACTCCTTTGATTTGGTACAAACCCATGATATAATATTAATGGATTCCCCCAGTATTATTCCTTAAGAGATGTTCAATAAATAGTATAACAATAAATTTGCTCTCCTTGTTGCAATAGAAAATTCCAAATCGTCTAGTATGTTATGGTTAAGCCTAGAAAGACCCTTTTTCGCTTAGTGTATTCTCTACTAAGGGTTGTCAATTGCAGATATATTGATTAATGTGGATATTACCTCTCCTAAATACCATGTTTATAGCCAAATGGAATCTATAGACCACATATTTGTGGTTGTGTGAGAACTCAACAGGTTTGGAAGTGAATCTATTCATTTTTTCAACCCTTCAGACTAGAATCTTTGTCTTGGCATATGGTCCTTCTTGGGGATTTTATTATGTTTCATAAAAATTTCAAGAAAATATGACATATTTTTTGCATTGAGATTCTTTTTCAACTTTGGAAACATATAAATTTGGTTATTTTTATCAACGAGTACCTAAACATCAATTATTCTATTACTAACAAAAATTTTATGTTATTTAATGTTATGTTACATGTCTAAGCACAACCAAATAAAAGTTGCATTATATGTGGAACACATTTTCACTCATTGGCTACTAGGTAAATGCCTCATGTACTGTTTTTAGAGTGCCTCATCATTTACCAACTGAAAATTCTCCATGGTGAGATTACAAGGAGAGGGATCAAGGTAGTGGGTGACATAGGTCACATTATTGTTCCACATTATCCACTCTATCTAATTTAAGGCTCATAATTTCTAGAGGTCATGGTGGGTGGAATTCACCCTAATTTGGCTATGGAACTATAGGATTTGGGCATACAAGATGAGACAGTCAAGGGAAAATGCCCTATTTCACTTTGGCTATTTTACCTTCTCATTACCAGACAAAAGAAGATAATGAATAAAATGTAGAATGTGATGGTTTGTATCACACACCTAATACCACGTACCCTCTTAGTAGCAGTTGGGTAGATACCCTAATAATATTTCACTTATTCCTCCTCTTCCCTTGATGGTGTTGTTACATCAATGGCCTAATATTTTGATCTAGGGTTATGTTTCTAGTACATTTTGCACATGTATCTATTGTAATCACCTCTTCCTATCAATTTGAATTGGAAAATCTGCAATGCAAATATATTTTTAACTTTCTAAATTTTTATGATTATCTTTCAAAAATACAAAGTATTTTATAAAAATAAAATTTTAGAAAAGCTTATTTTTATAGTTTTATATTGGTTAGAAGTCAATGATAAGATGATTTTCCTAGGGAAATTTAAACATTTGTCAATCAAAAAAATGGAGAAAAAATGTCACCGTTATAACCACTTTTTGTGTCACTCTCTCATTATATTATTTTCATATGGGGAGGATCTACCCTATTTGTCATGAATTATATCTAAGGCTCAAAACAAATTTGCATCCCCATCTAAGTGGAATGGAAAAATCATAAATTATAAATGCAAAAATCTTTATAAAATTAATGGGCAATTTAATCCTACCATGACACATTTCATGCATGTCAGTTCATAAAGGATAAAATTAAATATATGTTAGTCCAAATTTTATTATTTTAAATATAAATAAATGTGACTTACATGTACATTATTTCATATAAAGTATCATAGTCCCCCTCACACTTTAATATGATTATACTATATTTTATATTAGATAGTGATATATTTATTGAATTATAGTAAGATGATGAAGTGTTTAGGTTAGTTAAGTTGTCTACTAAAGGTCGCATTCATGTCACTTGATAAAGGATGAAGTGCCATTTTCTATTTCATAATACCTCCATATTACTTTTGAAGGAGATTATCTTAATACGCATACACACATGTGTGTGTGTGTGTGTTTATGTATATTTATACATATGTATGTATGTATGTATGTATGTATGTATATATATACATACATATTTATATATAGGGAGGTTTTAAAATTGTCTAACTATGTGTGTGTGTGTATTGATTAAATATCACTTTTGATCATAGTTATAAATTATATCTGAAACACAATAAGTGATAAGTCTTTGGGAACCACTAAACCAACAAGCATCAATTATGATCAACCGCTAAAATCACCAAATTACATAAGTGGCCTATGAGCTACCAATGTGACTTGAACCTAGGTGGCATTGGGTAGAACCAACCACTTATCAATGTATCTGCATCTCATCAGCATAATTGAAATCATTTTAGATGTTTGGATTAATCAATGATCCATAAAATAGGTGTATATTCCAATATAAGTTTTACCAACATAGACCCTATCAATTCAAAAAAAAAAATTATACTCCCTGGCTCTAGAGGTCACTAGTTTTGGCTCTGAAGATGAACAATCATGCTCCTAAGATCGACTAGAAAATAAGTATACCAACTTAAAATCGTCATAACTTTTGCATACAAAAATGAAGTTAGATTTTATTTTATTTTATCTTGTATATTTTTTTAGATTAATCCATATATTTAATTAAAAAATATTTTTAAAACCAAACATATGTAGTTTTATCTTATACAAAAGAAACTAGTAATTTCTAGGTCTCAACATTTTTACTTATTACTCATATTTGATAGCTAGTTGTTTTACCAACTAAGTTAGATGATAAACATGATCAATTTTTTGATCACACACCCAAAATTTAAAGTCTTTTGGGTCCCATAAATATATAAAAATAAGATGAATATTTGCCTTCTATCACCTAAGTAAGAAACCCATCTTATTATCCCCTTGGATAGTACCCATTTTAGGTTCCAATGTGATCATATTTTAGATAGTACAATGCTCAAGTTACAATTTGATTATCTCTTATGTATTACCATGTTTAGGTTCTAATAAATAATCAACTCTCAAATTTAAATACTTTCAGTGCCATAATTTCAAAAACTCAAGTGGTGAGGAATCTTTACCCCATTCCTTTGAATGCCATTCAGATTTTCTTAATCTCCCCTTCTCGATGCTCTTTCATTCATTTGAAACATATTTTTTCCACTCCTTTTTTCCAATATGATCAAGGATATATAATAAAAGGTACTAAATACCTTCTTTATTCCACATAGAAGGCTCAAATAAGCATTAGTTTTCAAATAAAAAGAAAATGAGGCATATCCAAGTAAAAACATTCTTCCTCAAGCTTCATAGTGTTACCTTTGGAGAATTTTATTTTATTAATTAAATTCATACCCTAATCTTACAAGGAAACTATGTTCAAATCCATGTTGATCATGTCTTTCTCTGCATTGTGCATCTCTCTTACTATTTCTTTATCTTGGAAGCGTAATTTTTCTAAGTTGAATGCTCAGCCTTTTTCATGTCCCTTGGATGGCTAGTCCATCAATGACTTTTGGGTAAATACCATCACATCACAGAATCCCAAAATGTATTTCATCATCCTACTATCAATATTAGTGTAATTTAAACTCACATTGTTGCTAATCAATCAAGACAATCTCTCCACTAGCACTTGTTACCCAAGTAATGGAAAACATCTACACAATGGTCACCACAACAACCACCAGAATAGAACACGAAAAAAAATTAAAATATTCAAAAATATGTTATCAAACCTTTTATGGAAAAAATTATAACCTACTCAGATACCAATATGATCCATAAACTATGTGGATATTCCACTCTAAGTTTTACGGACATAAACCCTCTCAATTCAAGGTGTTTCCCTCAAGTTTTGTGTCATATAAAAACACCTAAAATGGTGTTTTAATATCTAATCTAGATCATATGACTATCATATGCAATATATAAAATAATACCTACACACTCTAAACATCTTACTAATTCATACATGACTGAAATTAACATGCTTATATATAAGTTTAATACCAAATGTGAAGTTATTTAATCATAGGGTTGAATCTTGAGCTCTCTTAAATGTTTGTGTATTAGCCTAGTTGAAAGGAATGTAAGCATGAAAGTAAAAAAAACACACAACAACCATAAAGAGATATAACACAAGACATACCCTGGAGAAAATCAATGTGATAAAACTCTAGTAAGAGTGAAGCCATGCTTCCTCATCTCCACTATGTTTTTTAGTTTAAAATATTTTTGTCCCCTTGGGCTTATAAGGAAAATAACCTCTTGGGATATTCTACTTCTAATGATATCTATAATATTAAGTTGAATATTTTATTTTCAAGGAAAAATATTTTATTTGGCATCTTTCAGTTGTGTATGTAGAGAGGATTACAAAGCAAGTTAGTCAAGAATTAGTTCATAAACAATGAAAAATGCATAAAGAACTAACTAACTAAACCTATCTATTCCTATGGTAATTACAAAGGATAAAAAGAAATAAATGAAAGAAAGCAACATCATATTACCTTTCCAAATGGATTTACCATACCCATATGGCTCAAAAGCATGTTCTCCCTTGATCAAGCATCCATGTCTTTGTCAACAATGGTGGCAAACTCCTCCAATGTCTTAAGAACGCTCCATAAAACATAAGCTCATACTTCCAAATCACTAAACTAGCCTATCAATGAAGCTTGCAAACAAAATCAATGACCAAATGTAAAGGATTGTGAAAATAATTTAACATTATAACTTTGCAATATTCAAGCTTGAAATTTATGTCCATGGCCTCTCTATTTATATATTTTTCAGATTGGTTAAGATCAACCATGACCATCCATCTCAATATTTAGATGTGTGGCCATGGATAGTCATAATATTTGGAATTAAATACATAATTATCTCCATCATGACCTTGGAAAAAGGGGCATTGAAGAGGCATGGGAGGCATTAACTAGGCATGGGTGACCCATAATCTTGATATTTGTGGTATTTATGACCTAGGGATGTCTTCCCAAGAAATGATGTCACTTAATGATGCAGTTAATAAGAATCAATTTTCAAAAATAAATATTCAACAACTCTCATGGAAAATTCACTTAAGCTCTTGATTTGGATTAATCAGCTTTAAACAAGGTTAATCAACATTTTTGCAATTATTTGAAAATTGCCCCTCAATTAATCAAAATGGTCAGAGAATCATATTACTGAGTTTTAATTTGACTCGAGAAGAATTAGAATGTGACATTAGATGCATCAGAATTGTATTTCCATTTAGGATGTTTTCAACATAAAATAACAAAGGTGTGTGGTGTCTACCAATGAATTTAGGAAAAAAAAGTGATCCAGACCACAAAAGGCAAAATCATCATTTTGACTCAAAATAAATTGATCAAAGTTAGCTATCTCATAAATTGCATTTCCCCATTTAGGGGTAATTTGACCTAAATTGGCACTTGTAAATGACAAGTTTGAATAATTTAGCGCATTTTATGGATTTTGACCTAAAATGTACATTTGAGTTCAATTCGAATAAGATTGACAATTTCAACACAAATGGTGTTAGGAATTGGATTTCTACAGTGTAGTCTTCAAAAAAGTCACCTACAACTAAACAATAATGATAAAACAAGAACAAATACTCAAATTTCACATATGAAATGTGGATCCAAGTAAATTACATCTCACTATACTTGTTATTTTTGATATCTCTTGATGGCATACTCAGACCTCTCTCCCCCTTGAATGAACTCTATAGGTATATTTTTATACACAATAATACCTTTTAGACATTTAAGAAGTCCAAAAGCTAGAAATTGAAGCCAAACTCTTCATGTCCTTTCATCTTCCCATGCCACTTTCTTATTCTCTTTGCCTTTTTTAAGACTTGTATTTGTCCTATCCCAACCTTAGAATCCACCAAGAATTCAAATGAACCACCATAATGAATTCAAACATAAAAAATGATTCATATTCCCTACTTCCAGAGGTCACTAGTCTAGCTCCAGAAAACACCAGTTTTGACTCTAGAGATAATAATTGGGCTTCTAAGATTGACTAGAAAATAAGTCTGCCAACTTTAAATAGTCATAACTTTTGCATACGAACTAAAAATCAAATTTCATTTTTTTGAACTTGTCTAATTTTTCAAGAGGAATTAAAATATGTAATTAAAAAGTATTTTTGATATCAAATATATGAATTTTATACCCTATAATAGAAAATAGCAATTTTTAGGTCACAAAATTTCTACAGATTACTCATATTTGACAGTTGGTTGTTTTACCAACCATGTTTAATGATAAACATGATCAAATTTTTGATCAATCAAGGATCACTTCTCAAAGTGGGACGTGGGTTTATAATATATGAGTTGTGTGTCACATGATTTAATGGAGAAGTGTGGGCCCTACCTCAATGTGTTCTCATGGCTACTTATTGAAAGTGTCTAATTGACCCAATGGGAATGGAACTCAGGTCAGTGATTACAAACTACTTATTTCTCACCACCATCTCAAGATTTTGATTCCAAGTTATTGTTTACAAGTGATGATAATACTAGACTCTTAAGTATACAGTGGAAAAACTAAAACTCTTCAAAATGTTATGAGGATACATTTCTCAGATTATGAGGATATTCTCATTCCTTGGCATTATATTTCTCTACTAATTTAGCCAATGAATTCTCAATAACTTCCTCTTCTAACACAACTTTAGGTGATAGGCATGCATTGGCTATGGATATACTTTTGTGACTTGTATTTTTTGTAGGTAACACCTCAACTTCTAAATTTGTTAAAAAACTCAACCTCTTAGACAAGAATCTACCTAAGGGAAGTGATCCCTCTTACATTGCATGCACTTAATCAATATTTATTTTTAATTATTTCTACCTTGTCGTACACATGGTTAGTTTCAAAAATATTGATCTTACTTATACCACAAAGATATTAACTTCTACTCATACTAAAGATAAATTAACTTCTACTTGTACTTAAGGGAAATTAATCTGAAAAACAATAAATCTATTATTAAAATTTCAAGAATTTAGTACTTGATACCTTCCCTAGTAATAATGCTAAAAATTTAGGGAACATATAACCTAATATTATCTCTTAGCTTAAGGAAATCTCCTTCAACATGAGGGGATAAACCTTAAGATATAGTTTCATAACACATAGACCATATGATCCTTCACTTAATTGTCAATCAAGGGGCATATAACTTTGTAAGGATTTTTCACTATAAATGCAACACTAAACTTTATGAAATACTAGCAAGATAACACACACTTTATACAAAGTAAACACACTTGTAGAAATTAAATGGTAGGAAGATAAATTACATGAAAGTAGATGCTATAAAGTATAATGCAAGAAAAGAAATATTATCTTATGTTTGGAATATTCCCACACAACATAAATAGAATACACGTACTCACTAAAGAGAAGTAATATGGATTGAAATTAACTACTAATTAAATTAAATGGAAATACAGATACTTACATAACATAAAACAACATAGTAAAAGAATAGGAAACCAAACCACCAAATCCTCGTGAGTAGACCCTACCTTGGTCAAAGTTGAGTTGAATTCTCTTCCTATCTAAGATAGGTCAAGTTCAAATAAATTGATATCTATTGATATTCTATAGATAGCAATAAAAGAATTACTACATGTTAGTTACAATTCAGATCACAAAACTTTGTTTATTTGTTTATCACAATCTATTTTCTTCTCTAGTTCTAGCTAATTCTAAGATATATAGCTCTTCGTTATATAAAATGGCATATGTATTAGTAGATATATTTCAATAATGGAATTTACAGCCATAATATCCTACTAAAGTACGAAATAAAAAATACATCTTAGCTTAAAATTGTTTAGGATTAAACTGCAAGATATGTTTCAAGATCAATCCTTTAGTTGGTCCAGTCAACACATCGGTGAATCCCTAAAAGTTGTACAAACTAGAAAGTGGTTATTTATAATCATGAGAGACATCTAGAGTAGTTACAATTGGTATTTTACTAAATATTTGTGCCTATGAAGACAATCACCTACAACCATTGTTACATGGGGTTGGCATTGGTCATGATGTGGCTGCAGATTATTTCACTATAGTAGCTACATGCACTATAACATAGAACCAATATAATATTTTCAAGAACTTTTTCATCAAAACATTAGAACATAAAAAACCATTAAATTACATTAGTAATTATAAAATTGGTATATTAAACCAAGATCACTGCATTATATATAGAGTAGTTAAAATTGGTATTTTACTAACTATTTGTGCCTAGGAAGACAATAACCTATAATCATTTTTACAGGTGGTTGGCATTGGTCATGATATGGTTATAGAGTATTTCACTGTAGTAGCTACATGCACTATAACATAAAACCAATATACTATTTTCAAGAAATTTTTCATCAAAACATTAGAACATAAAAAACCATTAAATTAAATTATTAATTATAGAATTGGTATATTAGACCAAGATCAACATTGCATTATATATATATATATATATATATATATATATATATATATATATATATATATATATATATATATATATATATATATTATAAGTTCATATTAGCAATATACGAGTTCAACAAGATGGAAATATAAGAATAAAATATCATTATGAAAGAACATAAGAAGCAAGATGAGGGTTATTTTTAAGCCTCGTCAGTCATATGTATTTATTGTGGGTTTCATATTAGTATATGGAAATATACGATGAAGAATTGAATTCCAAAGTAGATTATCCAAGCTAACCAATGCTATCATCAAGTCTCAAAGGGTTATCATAAGATATTCTTTTGAATCTATATTTTTGTCCTCTATCATAACTAGGAGGTGTATATAGTAGGCCACCCTTATCCAAAGTGATGTATTTGAGACATGTATATGTATAGTTGAAATTACTTTGAATTTTATTGTGATAATAGGGGACTATTTATTTTATGTTTTAATATGATCTTGATGTACTTTATTCTTAGGTACCCATTTGAGTTTTTTTTAGATGTAACATGATCCACTTTATGATGTTTCAAATCTTGTTTTACATATATTATATCTTGTTGAATTGAAATCATGACAACTTGATATTCAAATGTAATATGTTCATGTGTATCATAAAGTGTTTATTTAAAGTCTTGTAACCATTGTATACTAAATATAACTTTGTATGACATCATAGTAGGCATCACAAGAAATAATATAAGAAATGTGTGTGGACCAACTACAATAGGTAATGTAATATGACCCAATGCCTTAACAATATATTCAGGTAAAGATATTGATAGTTCAATTAAATTAATTGAATCATATTCAAGTGTCTTAAGGAAATTGATAGTGAAAATGTTATTTTTAGCTTGATCATATATCATGATTCTATATCTTTGATTTCCTTTGATAAAAACATTAATGGACAAAGATTATAAATAGACTCAAACCTTACACATGCCACATTTCTCCAATATATTGATGATGTAAAAAGTATCCAAATAAAAAGGATAATTATCATATCCTTTCTTATTTGATTACCCATTTTTATTACTTTTTAGGCCCTCCCTAAGAGCCAAATCTATAGAAAACAAAGCTAAACACTTTAGACTTGTAATTTTCATGGTGCATGGTAAAATTAATGTAGCAATTGCATAACTACTAGGGTATTTATAAAAATTACCCCATCAATTTCATGAATCAATGCATAATTTACACAACCACTACTTGTATTTATTGGCAATTTCACCACCCTTATGTTGAGTATTATCATTATTGTCAAAGGTGACTAAGCCTAGTTATCAATGTGTAATGTGACAAGGAGCATTGAGAGAGTATTGTTAAGAGAAATAGATAAAGAGATAATATGAAGGCAACTAATGTCTTATGTTTACATGAAGGTAGAGGTCATTGATGTCAAAGTGCATAAGAAGCCAAGTCATGGCATAAAGAGGTATGTGCATGGAAATGTATGAACACATGCATGTGAAGGTTTTATGGCACTATTTGAGCATGTATGTTAGGAATTGAATAATTCATAAGATTTTTAGGGTGAGCCTATAGGGTTAGGACCTTCAAACTAAGCCTACACCTAGACCTCTCTTAGACCCTCCCTAGACTAATGAGGTATAAAGATCATATTCCAAGGAAAGTATGCATATGTTAGAAGGAAGTAGGTGAGATAAGTTATTTTTTACATTTTTTCAAGTTCATAAATTTTTAGGTGATGATTTGAATTAAATTACATGAATCAATGTTTTAGGCCTTCTTGAGTTCACATAATAAGGTCTCAAGACCCAAGAAGCACTTTCAAACATTTATTTGCATGTGTAACCTCTACATGGGAACCTAAAATATCAATATTAAATGGGTAAGGTTCCTATCTAATATCTTCATGCATTGGTTTTGGATGTAATTAGAAGTCCTTTATGAACAATTATTAACACCAAAACCTATGTTAAACCTCCCTAAAACCCTAATAAGCACCTGATGTGAAAGATATAATTAAATCAGCTCAAGATCAATTTAAATTCCTAGATAAACTATTATATCATGTATTCAAATATCCTAGGTACCTCTAGGTGGTGGTGGTTAGTTAGATGAGAGAGAAAATGCACAGATATAGGCTTATTTTTCAATAAGTTATTGTATCCCTCAAAAGTTGTATTGGTTAAGAAAAGTAAATGGATTGCAGAATAATATAGATACTCATTTTCCATGTCCATGATTATTTTTGGATAGTTTATAGCCTTTAAATTTTCTAATTTAGTCATCCATTTTAGTAAGTTGCAGATAGACCTAATGGTGTAAATAGTGAAAAACTAGGCAGAGATGAGAAGATGGATTTGAGGATCTAAGAATGTCAGATTGATGCAAAAAATTGCATGAATAGTTTATTTATGAATTTTAATTCTTTGATTAATTCTTGAAAGTTATTTAATATGGTGAAAAATTTTCTCACTAAATGACATGTTTGGTTTAGATAAGACTGTGTGATATAAGGTCAATAAATTGGTCTACAAGACCAATATTTTCCATTAGACCATATGATATTTATAACTAAGGATGGTTTGGAGATATAATTGTATAATTTACATGCATAAAGATTCATGTAAAGTGTCTTAATAGGTGTTAGAGGTGTAAGTCACCATGACTGGTCTTCGAGGTAAATTGGCAATTCTAAGTGAGTAAGTTGTAGAGATGTTCTTGAGCCTTTATCTCCTAAGTGAAAGTGCTCCAAGTATTTTTTTTATGACCCTAAGGTCATTTATAATCTTTATACATTTTTTTTATCATATTTAAATATTTTAAGGGTGTTTAAGCTTCATTTTTACAAGATAGATTTTTAAGCTACACAAGCCTAATAGGACAGTTGGTCCTAAAAGAGTTTTCATGGTATGAGTGAAAGATAAATGTCTAAAAAATCATGGATAAGGTTATTATAGGTCATTATCTAAGTGATTTAATTATTTTTTGTTTTTTTATAATGCCATCTGATCCCAAGAGGATCAAGCTTTGATGCTAGGAAGATAAACCTAATGCAATTAGGTCTCCATGAGACCTAAAGGAAAAATGAGGACTAATTGAGTTGTTACAGACAAAAAGGTGTTCAAATTACATTTTAATAATTTTTATAAGGTGTTATAGGACTTAATTTATGTCTTATCTAAGATATTGAAGGTGTGTGTCTGACCAAATGATGTGTGACTAGTTTAGGCCTATTTGATGTAAGCAACATAAGTGAATAAAATATTGCTTGGTAGAGAAAAATAAGGGCTTCAAATGAGACCATAATAGTATAGTATAGGTGTGGTGATAAAAATTCATGAGGTGGATAAGTTTATGTTGAACAAGTAGGTGTTTTCTAAAGCCTAGTCAAGTGGGTGTTTGACTTATCTAGGATTGGTACTCTAAGTTGAGTTGGTGCTCAACAAAATTTGATATTTTGTTTTATACAACTGTATTAAATTTGAAAATATCATAGTTTTCTTTCTTAACCTTGATTTTTTCCCACTCATATGTGTGTTTTCTTGTGTTATACTCGTGTGAATGTTTTTTATGCATTGTTATATCTCAATGTTGCTTTCATAGTTCACGAATGACTGGATATAATTGAAAGAACATTTTTGGTACACTGATTCACCCCCATCCTTAGTGATTTTTCTTCCAACAATTAGTATCATATCTTGGTATTTTTAAGTAGGCATAATAGCTGAAAGGAGATCCTAAAAGCACAAGCATGTCTAGTCATCCCATACAAGGAGGTTTTTCAACCAATAAGGCCCCTCTCTTTAGTGGGACTAACTATTCATTTTGGATCATTATAAATAATAACTATCTAATTTATTTCGGTTATGACATATGAAAATATATTTTTGATGGATTCACTCCACCTTCTACACCACCAACTAATGCAACATGCAATAAAGTAAGTGAGAATAACTCTAAGGCAATGAATTCCATCTTGTGTGGTCTTTCAGAGGTAAAATCTCTAAAGTTCGTGCATTGTGATATATCTAAAGGTATTTGGGAAAATTTGTAGACCACATATTAAGGAGACACCAAAGTCAATTCAACAAAGTTATAGACTCACTGAAGGTAGTTTGAAAGTATGAGAATGAAGGAGGATGAAAACATTGCATCCTATCTATTAAGAGTAGATGAAGTGGTAAATGTCATCAGAGGTCTAGGAAAGAAGTTGGAAGAAACAATAGTAGAACAAAAGGCACTCAGATCCTTGACATCTAAGTTTTCTTCAAAAGTGTCTATTATGGAGGAGATAAAATATCTTGACATACTATCAAATGGTTGAGCTTCATGGCATCTTGATTGCCTATGAAATGAGAACAAGTGATAGAAGACCTTTCAAGAAGGAATTTGCATTCAAAGTTGAGAAAAAGTCACAAGGTAAGAAGGTCAAGGATGAATTTGATATAGACATTAATGATGACAAGATATAAGCCATGCTTGTTATAAAACTAAGGAAAGGATCAGGTAAGTATAAGGGCAAGTTGCTATTTAAGTGAATTAATTGTGGTAAGATTGATTATTTTGCATCTAAATGTCCTAACAAGGATAACAATGAGCATGATAGAGAGCATGATGAACATCATGGTGATGATAATAAGTTTAATATGTTTGACAAAATCAAAAAGAGTTTCAGGAAGTATGAAGGCAATAAAAGGTCATTCAAGAACAAGAGAAGTTTGTATATCAAAGAAGATAGTAGATCATCTGATGTAACACAAGTACATCTAATAATGATGATGATGATAGTAAGGAACATGATAGTAATGAAACCTTATTCATGTCCATAGAAAAAAATAATGAGGGTTGTTTATAAGGGAAAAATCTTATGGATGATGAAGAATCAAATGAAGTGAACCTTGAGGTATAATTAGTGAGTGTTCTAGAGGAGTTAAAGTTTCAAAGAAGGAATAATTAGAAACTGAGATCATTAGTTAATAATTATGAGGAAAAAATCAATATATTTTAATAGAGACTAAGTAACAACACCAATGAACATGAGGAGATCATCAAACAGTTGGAAATTTATATTCATATTGTCACTACAAGTCTTAAGACCAAGGAGGAATCATGCATCAAGTTTGGAATATATATGGAGTCTTTGAAGGTAGAATTGGATCAAGAAATAATCAAGTTGAATACACATCAAAAATTTGAAAATAGCACTAAATTCCTAGGTGATATTTTGAATATTCAAAGGTCTCCACATGACAAAACAGGGCTTAAGTTCAAAGAATATCAAAAGAAAAAAAAAGACTCAACCTATGAAGAAACTCTCAGACCTAACATTCAAATTGATCATCAACAAGTCAAGAATATTATGACTCCTTCAAGAGAAAATAAAGGTAGAGGTGCTTCATTAAACATCATAAAAACAAGATCTATAAATTCATTCAATGGTTACTATTTCTCATGTAATCAATATGGACATAGGTCTATGGATTATAAACATCATGATAGAATCAATTCCTCATGAAGGAATATGATGAACACTTATCTCAATAGTAGAAGCATAATTATATGATATAAGTTTGATTAGAGAGGACATATTTTAAGTGATTACAAGATGAGGTATATGAGGAAGATTAGTCAAGACAAAAGGTTATGCGGTCATACCACTGAGAAGTGGATCAAGAAGTTATACCCTATGGACAAGGTGAAGGAGGAACAAAAGACTAAATAACAATAATCTATGCTATCTTGTTAGGACCCGGAAGCACCATTGATTACCAAGCAACTAAACATGTGAAATTAAATTAGAAGTAACAAGTAACTAGAATTCAAAAATAACACAGAATATGAGAGACAATACCCAATTGTATTAATACTCTTCCAGAAAGAAATACAACAAAGAAGATGCCACAGTCTTCTTCCTTACATCTCTAGAGCTCACACACATCTAGAGCATAAACAGTAAATCTCTTCAAGAGCTCACTCTCTCTCTTACGGTCCCAACACACGACTCAAACACAGATTTGGTGTTCACCTCCACTAGCGAGTAACAACACCGCCAGTCAACCAGTCAGTAACAATACTGCTAGTACACCGAGTATACACACATACTCAACCGAGTACACAACACACTCCAAGTAGATCTCCCATGAACTTGCAACACCCTATAACTCAAATGATCTTACTTTGGAAGGATCTACCTTGCCTTCCTCTTTGCTCTCCAACTGAGTACACACCGTACTCTAAGTAGATCATGCCTGATCTTGCTACCTATTGTGTTGCTGATCTTTCTGATCTTGCTGCCACCTGCAGATCAATCTGGTCTTGCACACTTGCCGACCAACTTGGTTTTGCACACCTGCAAACCTAGATCTTGCACACACGAACACCTGCAAATCAATGATCTTACTTACACATGTAGATCTCCAAACGTGGCCTTGCACACCTGCTGACCAAGATCCTACATACATGAAGAATCCTTTTGATTCTCCAAACCAGCACCCATACTTGGCACTGTGGCACTAGGAGGAACACACCTTGCTCTCTTCACTCTGAAGGAGCTAATTTTTGCTCTCTTACTCTCTAGCACAAATTACAATACAGCCCATGAGTCTCTTAAATAAATCTCATGCAAACAATAATTAGACACCTAATTACAATAATTAGATCCGCAGCTCAAGAATAAAATTAGCCTTCTTCATGCAAACAACCGGTTCGTTAACGAACTGTCCATGGAACTCACAGTTCGGAACCGCATAGGCGACCGACGTCGGTCCCTATCTGCCTGGAGGTGACCGACGTCGGCTGATCTCTGACCGTCATCGGTAGCTTCTTGTCTCCACCTGACCGACGTCGGTTGGCCTGACCGACGCCGGTGACTGTGACACTCAGCACCCTCCTCCAATGTCTGCATCAATGAAGCTTTTAGCTCCACAACCTAACATATCTCACACTACCTTTCACATTGAAGACAAATTCATTAAATGGTCTATAGATAGTGGTTTCTCAATCCACATGACAAGGGACAATATTAAGTTCATCTCATTGAAGAATAATGTTGTAGGAATAGTGAGATTTGGAGATAACACAACTATCAATATAGTTGACAAGGGTATCTTGAGTTTGGATCATGGGAAGAGCAAGATAGAGAATGTGTTATATGTGGAATGTTTGAAACATAACCTTTTTAGTGTAATTCAAATGCGTAACCAAGGACACATTAATCTTTCCTGATAGAGGGTGTAATATAAGGAGAGCCAAATTAGGAAGGCTAATTGTCAATGCTAAGAGGATTGAGAACAATCTATATGTCTTGAATGAGATCAAGAATGAGAGATGCTTTATGGGTAACATGGATGAATTTTAGATATGGAATATAATGTTAGGCCACCTAAATTTTCACAATTTAGTCAAGATAATCTCTAAGAGGTCTGTGAAGAACATGCCTAATATCACCAAACCTACAAACACACTTTGTAAGGCATGTCAATATGGTAAGCATACTAGAAGGAGGTTTAAGTCCAAGGATTAATCTACTACACAACCTTTATATATAATATACATTGATCTTTGTGGACTTAAAATAATTTAAAGTATTCAAATGGATATCTACTTCATGTTACTAATAGATTACTACATAAAAATGACTTCAAGGCTCTCATTAATTTCAAGGCATTCAAGGCTCTTGTTTAGAATGAGAAGAATGGAAAGATAAAATTATTAAGATATTATAGAGGAGGAAAGTTTTTAGCTAATTAATTTTATGACTTTTGTGAGTTCCATGAGATAAGGAGATAATTCTCAGTAGCTAGAACACCTCAGTAGAATGGGGTAGTGCAAAGAAAAAATAGGACAATTTAAGAGATGGAAAGAACTATGGTAAATGAGTCAAGGTTAGTTGATGGATACTAGAGAGAGGTAGTAAGCACTATAATATACATTTTGAATATATTATAGATAAGTACTAATGGTAACAAGACCCCTTAAGAACTATAGAAAGGTAAACCTACTATTGTGAAATAATTTAGAGTGTTTAGAAGTAATTTTTTTATAAAAAGAGATGAGGAAGACTTAGTTAAGTTTGATTCTAGGTCTAATGATGGTATATTCTTAGGATAATCATTAGTGATTTCATCTTATATATTCTATAATAAGAGGTTTCAAAATATAGTGGAAAACATCAATGTGAAGGTTGATGAGACAAGTTCTAAGAAGTCACACTCATAGTCAAATGATACATCAAACAATTTGGACTTCAAGTATGAAGAAGAACCAAAAGAGATATATGAATAAGAAGAATAAGAAGTTGAGGAAAGACAAGAATCAAAAGGCCCTTCAAGACATATTCAAAGAGATCATCTTGAATCATAAATCATTGGCAATAAGGATGCAGGTATGCAGACAAGAAGAAGACTAGTAATTAACCTAAATCAAGAGAATTTTTCTCTATTGTCTAAGATTGAAAATAAGAACCTTATAGAAGCAATAAAAGACAAGTTTTGGATAGGTGATATGAATGATTAGTTAGACCAAATAGATAAAAATGAGACTTGGGAACTAGTTCCTAGGCCTAAAGACAAGAATGTCAATGGTGCAAAATGGGTGCTTAGAAATAAGTTTAATGAAGATGAAGAAGACACTAAGAATAAGGCTATATTGGTATGTAAGGGGTACGCACAAGTTTAAGGGGTAGATTTTGAGGAGACTTTGCTCTAGTAACAATATTGGAGGCTGTTAGACTATTTATAGCATATGTGGGATTCAAAGGATTCAAGGGGTACCATATAGATGTCAAAATTACCTTTTTAAATGGGAACTTGCAAGATGAGGTGTACATAAAACAACCTGAGGGTTTATCACTATCAGTTAATAAGGATTATGTTTGTAGATTGAAAAGGGCTCTTTATGGTCTAAATCAAGCTCCTAGAGCTTGGTATTCTAAATTAGATAAGTATCTATTAGACCAAAGATTCAAAAGAGGAGTTGTAGATAGTAATCTATACATAAATACAAAAGATAACCATCAGTTGATAGTAGTTTTCTATGTGGATGATATCATATTTGGTGGAAATAGTGAGAATATGACTAAGGTCTTTGTAGATGTGATGAATAATAGGTTTGAGATGTCCATACTAGGAGAACTATCATTCTTTCTTGGGTTACAAATAATTCAATATAAAAAAGATATATTCATTTCACAAGATAAGTACATAAGAGAGATGTTGAAGAAATTTGAGATGGAAGATTGTAAGGTTTTTAGAACATCTCTTATCATAGGGTATAAGGTAAGAAAGGAGGATGAGTCTCTAAAAGTCAATTAGACATCAAATAGGTCAAAGAATAGAATTTTACTATACACTAATACCTCTAGACCTGACATCATGCAAGCAATAGGCCTTATGGGAAGATTTCAAGCAGACCTAAAGGAAAATAATTTATAAGTAATCAAAAGGATAATTAGGTATCTCAAGGGGACTATGCATTTTGCGTTGTGGTATCTAAGTATCAAGGAGTTCAATTCGATATCCTATATAGATGTAGATTGGGCAAGGAGTCTAGATGATAGGAAGAGCACAAGTGGAGGAGCTTTGTTATTAGATGAGTGCTTAGTTTTATGGATAAGAAAGAAGCAACCATTAGTGGAATTATCAAATTGTGAGGCTAAGTACATTGCATTAGCTTCATGTTTCACTCAAGTCTTATGGATGAGATAGGCCTTAAAGGAATGAAAAGTTGAGTATGATAGTCTTAGCCCTATCTATTATGACAATACAATGCCATTAGCAACTCAAATAATCATATCATGTACTCAAGTACTAAGCACATTCCCATCAAATATCATTTCCTAAGAAAATAGGTAAGTGAAAAAAGTTTTAAACTTTAATATGTTTCTACAAAGGATCAGATTGCAGACATTTTGATCGAGCCACTTCCAAAGGTAACATTTGAACTTTTAAGACAAAATTAGGTGTAATTTCTATTCCTAGTAGTCATTAATGAATTAAAGCACTGAAGGGGAGCTAATTAGGTGGTTCATTAGATCTAATAGTAGGTGAATAGTGCCAAGAATGTATTCATTGAGATAGGGGAGCATGTTTGTATGGTGCCTCATAAACTTATAATCATGTGTGTTGAGTGTTTTGGTTGAAATAGGTGTGATCTAAAAATTTGAAAGTATCTCTGTCATTAATGTCAAAGGGGGGAAAAGTTCATAATGGGGGAGAAATAGCCTATTAAGAGAATTTTATGAGAGTGGTTGCCATCAATGGCAAAGGGGAAAATTGTTGAGTATTATCATTGATGTCAAAGGTGCATATTGTGAAGGTTGATGTCAAAGGTGACTAAGCCTAGTTGCTAGTGTGTGATGTGACATGGAGCATTGAGAGAGTGTTTTCATGAGAGAGTGATGTCATGAGAGAAAGAGAAAGAGAGAATTTGAATGTAACTATTGTCTTATGTTTGCATGAAGGTATAGGTCATTGATGTCAAAGTGTGTAAGAAGCTTATTCATGACATGAAGAGGTATGTGCATGAAAATAAATGAACACATATATGTGAAGGTTTTATGGCACTATTTTAGCATGTATTTGAGGCATTGAAGCATTCATGAGAGTTTTAGGGTGATCTTATAGGGGTATGACCTTTAGACTAAGTCTACACCTAGGGCTCTCTTAGACCCTACCTAGCCTAATGAGGTATCAAGATCAGATTTCAAGGAAATTATGCATATGTGAGAATGGACAGAGGTGAGATAAGTTTTTTTAGGCATGTTCACAAAGTTTTAGGTCATGGTTTGAAGGAAATTGCATGAATAAGTGTTTTAGGCCTTCTCGAGTTCATAGAATGAGGTCTCAAGACCTAAGAAGCACTTTCAAACATTTTTTGGCATGTTTAACCTCTACATGGGAACCTAAAATATTAATGATATATGGGGAAGGGTCCTAGCTAAGATCTCCATGCATTGGTTTTGGATTTAAGGGATAGCCCTTTATAAACCATCGTTAACACCAAAACCTGTGTTAAACCTCCCTAAAATGCTAATAAAGACTCAATGTGAAATATATTGTTCAAATCAGATTAGGATGGATTCAAATGACTAGATAAACTAATAGAGCATGTATTCAACTCTCCCAGGTACCTACAAGTGTTGATGGTTAGTTAGATGAGAGAGAAAAAGCATAGATACAGGCTTATTTGTTAAGAAGTTGTTATAGCTCTTAAAATTTGTATTGATCAAGAAAATAAAATGGATGGTAGAAGAAGCTATAGACTCATTTTACATTTTCATGATGATTTATAGATAGGTTATAGATTTAAAATGTTCTAATTTGATCATCTAAGTTAGGCAGTTGTAGATAGACATAATGGTGCAAATAGTGCACAACCTAAGCAGAGATGAGAAGATGGATTTGGGGGTCTAATCATGTCATGTTGATGCAAAAACGTGCATAAATAATTTATATATGACTTATATGTCATGTTTATTATTTTAATATTTTTTTTTTAATTTAGTAAATATGGTGAAAATTTTGCTCATAAAATGACATGTTTGGGTTAAATAAGTGTGTGATATAAGGTCAATAAATTGGTCCGTAGGACCAATCTTTTCCATTAAACAATATGATATTTATATCTAAGGATGGTCTTTATATTTCATAGGACCATTTACATGCATCAAGAGTCATTGAAAATGTCTACACAGGTGTTGGAGTCTAAGTCACCATGACTGGTCTTTGAGGTAAATTGGCAGTTTTGAGTAAGTTGCATAAATTTTCTTGAGCCTTTATCTCCTGATTGAAAGTGTTCCAAGAATTTGGTTATGACCCTGAGGTCATGGATAATTTTTATACATGTTTCATTGTCAGATTTCAATATATTAAGGGTTTTTAAGCTTCATTTTTGTAAGATAGACTTTTAAGGTACATAGGCCTAATAGGATAGTTTGTCCTAAAAGAGATTTCATGGTATGAGAAAAGGATACAAGTTTAAAAAATTAGGGAGAAGATCAATATAGTTCATTATCTAAGTTATTGAATTTTTTTTATTGTTTGAGAAGTCCATCTCGGCCCAAGAGGATCAAACTTTGATGCTTGTATCAGGTCTCTATGAGACCTAAAGGAGAAATGAGGCCTAATTGAGTTTCTATAGACAAAAGGGATTAAAATTACATTTTAACCATGTTCATAAGGTGTTTTAAAAAATATTTTATGGCCAAACTAAAATATTGAAGGTGTGTGGCTGACCAAGTGGTGTATGACCATGAGACTTATATATATACAAAGCAGTTTAGGCCAATTTGATGTAAGCAACATAAGTGAATAAAATATTTATTGGTAGAGTAGAAGGTCTTGAAATTAGACCATAATATTAGAGTAGATGTGTGGTGATAAAAATTCATGAGATGGTTGAGTTGGTGTTGAGTCACTTAGAGAGTCAGTGCTTCCTTACAAGTAGGTGTTTGTTAAAGCCTAGTCAAGCAGCTGCTTAACTTTTTTGGAGTTAGTGCTCCAAGTTGAGTTGGTGCTCAAAAAAGATTTATCTTTTATTTTATAGGATTTCATTCCATTTTCAAATATCATAGTGGGTTCTATTCTCCTTGACATTTTCCCACTCATATGTGTGTTTTCTTGTGTTATGCTCATATGAATGTTCCTTATGCATTGTTAGATCTTAATGTTGCTTTCATAGTTCATGAATGATTGGATATAATTAAAATAAATTTGTTGGTACACTAATTCACTCCCACCCATTCTCAGTTATTGTTTTTCCAACACCTTACATGATCTTTTAAATTTAGTTTCCAAGATGCAAGTTTTCATGTGTTTTCCATGTTCAACACTTTATTTTTTAATTGTGCTTCACCTAATAAACCCTCTAACTGCCTATTAAACTCCATATCAACCTTAATAAGCCCCCAATAATTCCTAGTCAACTCCCAATCAATTATTCTTAACTCTCACATGAAAAAATTACCCCATTTCTATAAATGCGTATACACGATGAAATTCAGACTAGAAAATTCAAGAATTTGTAGCCAAAACATTGCCACTTTTGAGATCCAGCCATAGAATTATTACACATTTTAATTTTTCATCCCTTTATTGATACACAATCCCCACATTACATTGAGTAACTACATTAGATACAACACCTAAGGATTGGATCACTACAACAATCAGATTCTTCAAAATTATCATATGGTTTTGGCAAGGTTGGAATTTTTTTCTTTCTTTACTTAGATTAAAATTTATTGATTTAAAAAAATAAAATAGATTAAAAAAATAAATTTCATTTTATAATTTAATGCTTACCAATGGAAATGGATCTTTCATAGATAAATGTTTAAATTTATAAGAATCCCCTTTGCCTTCTAGGCATCTCAAGTGGAAATCTGAAATTACATTATTTAAAGGTTCAAGAAAAAACTCTCTTATTGGATAACCAAACCCAATTTCCTTGAAGCAAATTTTTAGATCTATTTAATGTTTTAACAACTACACATTTTTACTACTCTTCCTATTGTGCTCCCTTTAAAGTAGCATAGGAAAAGCTATAGAATTTACTTAGAGACTTCCTTTGGGAAATTATGAAGACAAAGAGGGATTTCATAGCGTGGTTTGGGATATTTTTTGCAACCCCAATGATGTTAGAATTTGGGGATTATTAATGTTTAAAAATAATGGATTGGCCTAGACACCAAATGGATTCCTAGAGCCATTGAATGTAAGGAAGATTGGAATATTCTCCTCAAGCATTGTATCTCTTATAGAAATCCTTATGGAAGAATAGCCCAGATAGAATTAGGGTTTCATATACTATTGGTTACTCTTATTCCTATCAATATTATGGGCACCTTTGTGCCAAATAATTTATGAAAGGATTAGGAAATGATCAAACCCTAACTTGTTCAGAAAGGGGAGAATTTTAGGATTAAGTTGCCTATCAACTCACACTCCTTATGGTGTTCTTTGGTCATTACTAACATTAGAAACCCTCTTGCATAAACTCTTAGGGTTAAATCTCTAAGGTTATTTTGTAAAGGAAATCATAAAATTGGAGACATTTTTAATAAAATAACTAGGTCATGAGCTCCTTTACCTACTCTTAAAACCAAGTTTCGTCTCAATAACTAGGGCTTTAAATCCATTGTTGAGATTTAGATCGAAGTGCCTTATGATGATTCACACAAAATTGGCATCAATGGTTCCCCTCAAATGGTATAAAGATAAGAATCAGAGTGTTTTTAATCCTCTTATTTAGTACAAATTGTAGGATTGGATTACAAAGGTTGTTAGTAAAGCATTAATGAAACCATGAAAATGCATAAAGAACTCGACAAAAAAAAGCCAACATATTCCATCAAGGTTTGATAATGATAATGAAGAATAAATTGAAAGAAAGCAATACCAATTACCTTCCCAAATTGATTCCACCACCAAAGAGTAGCTCCAAGTGTGCTCTCCCCTTGATCTAATTCTCTTGTCTTTGTCAACAATGGCTACTTTGCTCCTCCATTGCCTCAAGAACACTATGCATAACCTAGGCTCAATAAAATAAATATATAATCTAGCCTATTAAATGAATATTGTAAATAAAACATAATGATCAACATAAAAGGTGGTGGGGATGATTTTGTATTATAAGTTTACAATAAACATAACTTTAAAATGATGTTTCATGCCCTCTTATTTATAGATTTTCCAAATGGGATAATATTAACCATGACCATCCATATCAAGATTGAGATGTGTGGCCATGAATTAATCTAATATTTAGAATTAAATCCATAAATATCTTCATAATGATTTGGGAGGAATGGGTATTATTTATGCATGGGTGCCCATAAACTTGATATTTATTACATTTATCGCTTATGGATGACACCCCATAGATCATGTCACTAGGTGATGTAGATATTGAGAATCAATTTCCAATAATAAAATAATCAATAACCTCCATGGAAAATCCACTTAAGATTTTGATTTGAATTAATTAACTTTAAACAAGATTAATCAATTTTGGTGCAATTCTTTGGAAATTGGTGCTTAATTAATCAAAATGGTCATAAAGTCATATTACTAAGTCATAATTTAACTCGAGAAGAATTGGAAACCGATGTTAGATGAGTTGGAACTATACTCTCGTTTAGGATGTTGCTGACATAAAATAGCAAAGGTACGTAATGTATACTAATGAATTAAAAGAAAAGAGTGATCCAAAGCACAAAAAGGCAAAATCATCATTTTAACTCGAAATGAATTGATCAATGTTAGAAATCACATAAAATACATTGCCTATTTAGGGATACATTGGCCTAAATCGGCACTTATGTATGATAATCTCAAACCATTTAGTTCATTTTTAGTGATTTTGGCCCAAATTGTGATTTTAGTGCAAATCAAGTAAGATTGATAATTTCAACACAAATAGTGTTAGGAATTGGATGTCTACATTTTTCCCTATTTGAGAAGGTGTAGCGAGACATTCAAACAAAGCAAAATATTTTCAAATAAAAGAATTGTCAAGAAGAAAAATGAAAATGACCCATGATGCCCCATCGAGAGGACATACTAAGATGAAAGAGAAGGATGGACTCTCAAAAAGAGAGGGAAAGTGAGAGATTAACTTGTGGAATAGATCACATTCAGATGAGCTAATGTTTGTATGCATGGTTTCCATCAATGATCTAAATATAATTAGATGTATAATGGGGCCCAAAGATGAGGGAAATGGGAAGGATTCAATCTAAACATATAAGTGACACACTTGGAACACACCCAATTTGAGAGTGCAAGTTGCATGCTTATAGCATTGATTAATCCCAAGAAAATTTACACACTAAAATAGTGCCATTGTGGGAAGTAGTGTAGAGAGCTTGGAATTAGAAGAAAAGGAGAACATGGTCTCTAAAAGATGATAATAAGAGGTGCCCCAGTAGGGAAGAATTGATCGTGATAAGATAGTTTCACCCCAGTAGGGATAATTTTGATCATTGATAAAGAATAAATAATGGTCTTGCCCCCATAAGGCTGATTTATATTTTTGACTTGGTTCAAATTTTTTGCCCCATCATAGGCAAATTAGCAAGCAATTAGTTCAAGGATATAACCTAAAACATAGATTAAAGCAAGCAAGTACAAACATGAATGTGAGGGTGGAATGGCTACTAGAGCCACAAAAAATCATGCATATGAGGATGTACAAAGTGATGAAAGAGATGAAAATAAGAATGAATATGGTCAAGTTGACCCAAGATACATCATGTATCCAAGCGTTGCCTACATGTTAAGCACAAAATATATTGAAGGGGGGTGAATCAATATATTATATATCTTTTTACTTAATAAAATTCTTTTTCTTTAACCACTTAACCACACATTAAAGATATGTAATAAAATTAAAACAATAATATGCACTACATACGAGAGAGAGAAAGAGAGACACCATATTTTTACGTGAAAACCCAAAGTGAGAAAAATCATAGAGAATAATCTCAAGTATATGAATGAGCACCAACTTAAATTATAAAGTTTGCAAGAACCAACCCCTTTTCTGTGCACCAACATAGCAATTATTTATGAGCACCAACCCATAGGACCACCAACCCCTCGTAAATATTTGTGAGAACCAACCCATAAGAGCACCAACCCCTCTTGTGTATAAAACACAACCATATCTCAATGTTTCTTTCTCAACAAATGATATAACTTTATAATATCTCCTAATTTTCTCTCTTCGAAAACAAATGCAAATGATGCACTCTCTTGCATATTACAAATGGCTTCTCAAGCCTTTATTTATAGCTTTACAGATGACCTTTGGCATTCACCCTTTGTGACCCTTCAATCCTCATGGAAAATGGCACCAAACTTGCATGACCCTTCGTATCCTTGCATTTAAAAAGTCATATGGTGACCTTTCATAAGCAAATGCATCATTTCCTCTTTTGTATTTATCTTGGTGACTTTTCATATTCCTCAAAGTGTCCTTTCATGGAAAAATATGCCATACCCTCTTTTGTCTTCACATGGTGACTCTTGGAATTTTTTAAAATGACTCTTCATGAGAAAATGCATCCCATTCCTCTTTTGTCTTTACCTCATGACTCTTTGACTTCTCCATGGGACCTTTTTTTGATGTATATGCAACCAAAATATATTTGTTAATATTAAATAAATATTAACACACATTAGCCAAGATATGAATATTTAAAATATCATTAAATATAATGGGGCCTTTATCACCAATGCTAGATCTTTGACATTAATGACAATATTTCCAACAATCTCCTCTTTTTTCATTGATGGCAAGCTCAAATTGAAACTGCCACATCCTAAAACTTGCACATACTGCTATTTAAAAAATATATAGTAAATCCCCCTTATTGTAGTAACCTGTACATATTCTCTGTACCTATTCTACACTTATTTCTACAGCTATATCTACACCTGTACATGTACCTATTCTTCTCCCCCTTTAACATCAATGGCAAAGGGCTTATCCTAGAGCTAACACTTATCTCCCCCACAATTGATGTTGATCCTCAATGGCAGGAAGTAAAAGAAATTACTCCCAACTTTTTCCATAGATACTCAAATGTGTCTTTTGGTAGTGTCTTTGTGAAAATATCTGCAATCTACTCTGTAGTACTAATATATTCCATCTTAACCTATTGATCAGTAATTTGCTCTCTCAAGAAGTGATATCTAATAAGAATATGTTTTGTTCTTAAATACATCACTATATTATTTGAAATATTAATATCACTTGTGTTGTCACAAAAAATATAAATAGTTTCATCATATTTTACCTTGATATCTTCTAAAGTTTGATTCATCAAAAGCACTTGAATAAAACATAATACCACTACAATATATTTTGCTTCAGCTATAGAAAGAGATACTAAATTTTTCTTTTTGCTTAGCCATGATACTAAGCTATCACCAAGGAAGAAAGCTCCTCCACTTGTACTCTTTTTGTCATCCAAGCAATCTGCCCAATCTGAATCTGTATAAATAACCAAAGTAAAATCTCTACCTGTGGGATATCACAATCCATAATATAATGTCCCCTTGATATATCTGAATATTCTTTTCACCAACTAAACATGACTGTCTTTTGGATCTGACTGATATCTTTCAACCACACCTACTACATGCATGATGTCTAGCTTTGATGTTGTCAAATATAAAAGACTGTTAATCATAGATTTATACAAATATTGATTTACAATAGGTGAATCTTCATCCTTGCTCACCTTATTTCCTATACTCATTAGTGTGTCAACTAGTGCACAATCTTTAAAACCAAATTTTGTTAACATTTTCTTGGCATATTTCCTTTGAGATATGAAAATTCATTTATCTGATTGAAATATTTTCAATCTTAATAAAAATGATAATTCTCCAAGCATAAACATCTCAAATTCTTTTTGCATATTATCAAAAAAATCTTTTATCATCTTTTTAGATATTTCCTCCAAAAATGATGTCATCAACATATACCACAACAATCAATTGATGTTCACCTTTTATTTTAATGTAGAGATTATTATCAGCAAATCTGTAATGTTCCCAAAATTATGATAAGTGATTTAATTAATTTAAATAATTTTAGTTGTCTAAAAATTAATATTATTACAAAAGAATGACTTTAATTAATTATTTTAACTAAATTAAGATGGAAATAATAAAATATTAAATAAGTTTCTTCTAGTAGTTGGAGTTAGTTGCAAGTTGGCTTCTTCTAGAAGATTTATTGGATCCTTTAAAAGAAGTTGAGGGCAAAGCATTTGGGGGATCAATTGTTGAGTAAAATTTCTGATGCATTATTGTAAAGCTTGATCTTTGATTCAGCTAAATCTCTGAGGACGAAAACCTTCAGCAGATTGAAAAAGAGTTAGACGAAAACCTAGCTCTTTTCAGGAGTGGATTCGTGACAGAATTCACATTGGGCTTATTCGATAAATCAGGTACCTTGAATAATTTGATATTTTGATAATTTCGTTATCTGCATAAATCAAGGTTTATATTAATTTTCAAAAGATATAAGAGTTTGCAATTTGAGGTTCTATTGGGAGTCTTCAGATTTCTATTCTAAGGGGTTAGATCTTTAAATATATTATCATTGCATCATATGCTTTGGAATAAATATTATTAATAGTTTGGAAAACTGACCATCTGAAGACTAAAATCAATCTTGAATATTGATCTTCTGCCGACTCATGAGAGCTACGATAGTGAGTTTGAACTTCAGGTTGCCTCATGTTAAGAGAGTTTTGTGCGGCAGTCATTCAACATAATTGTGGGCAAGCATGCAAGATTTCATTATTTTAAAGGGATCCATCAAACATGTCATTGAGTAGGTCAGACACATCGTTCAAACGACAGAGATCTTGCAAATAAGATGGGGGTTGGAAAGGACAAAATACAAGGGCAGGGACAATTTTGAGTGCCGCCAGGTTTAATAAAAGACAAAACGTGGGCCCTGTGAGAGAGACGTGAGTCTCATACTTGTGCAGTCTATTCCTCACCTAGACGTGATGTATTTCTGAGAGTTTTGTGGCACTGTTGGAGCTTCATCTCTGCTGGACGTGGCCTTGTTTGAGGTTTCAGGTGCTTCTTATGCTACTGTACATATTTTAGGCTTTCTGCTATCTACAGCTCAAATATTATTGTCTTGGCAGTGGATGAATCAATAAGATAAAAGTATCACTGAGTGGAATAAGACTTGATCATGACCATTCCTAAGAGTTCTGAGCACTCATCAAACTATTGTTGACAACCTAGACCTGCGCATACTTCTAGGTTCTTGGTTTCTTGGGCTTCATTGTATTTTTTGTAGTATGTCTGAGTACTGTAATTTCTGATTATTCACTGTTGGAACAAATATGGGCATTGTTTATTCAATCTCTATTACAAATAACACTCATTAAATATCACTGTAGCACCAAACAGGTGATAGGAATAATAACCTGCTCTAAGTTGGTGTCTTTCTGATAATGTATAAACCTGATATAAATTTTAGAGTAGTGTGACTTTCATATCAGACCCTGATATACTTTACCAATCTGAGCATACTTGCAATTTATTATTGAAAGGTTCTTGAACTATAAATTTTTTTTCTCCAAATCTAGAAAGGGATATTTTAGTGGTATTAGAGCCATGCATCTTGGTAGCCTGTAGGGGTGAATATATTTTATTTCTATGCATCCAGGAAAAATTGATATAACCCATAGGTATTATACACGCATAAGAGCTTAGTACGAGTGTGAGTTTGGAATATAACAGGAACCTATTATGGCAAAAGAATAGGGGATGCTCGAAGAAATCAAGATGAGAAAGAGAGAGATGGTGAGGACTCTCATCACTACTCAGCCCAAGATCACTCAGGCTTTAGACAAATTACAGGATACCTTGAAATGTTTGGAGGTGGATAGACATAGAGGTAGACGAAGTAGATCAATTTTAGTGGTAGGTAGTCATCATAGCCATCAGTCTAGTCAGCATAGCCATCAGTCTCATTCTTCAGTTGGGAGCTCCCTTCATTCCTCTAGGCAGAATTGCCATCGTACACCTACTATGAATAGACCAATGCTTCCTCAATTTGTACCAGGTGAATAGCAAGCACTGGGGGAGCCACTAGAGGTTGGGTTCTAGGAGTCCATTTTGGCAGCCACAACTGAGTGGAGAGCTTTACCCCCAGAGGTTAGGGATGTTTTCCCTCTTCCCTAGTATTGTGCGCAACATAGAGATACAACTAGACTCAGGGGAGATCGTGGTTATAGACCACCCCAACAGTAGAACTTTGACCTCAATAGAGCTATTGGGAAGATCACATTGGCTACATATAATGGCTTGGGTGATATGAGTGCACGAGCTTATGTGCATAAGCTGGACATATATCTATCCTTGCGGCCCATGCTTGAGCGTGAGGCTATTCAATTTGTTGTGTTGCATTTAGAGGGAATTGCATATGATTGGTGGCACCATGGATTGGTCACCCAAGATCAAACCTTGGTATGTTCCTATGCCGAGTTCACTAAGCGACTCATTACACGTTTTGATCGTAAGGACACAGAACTCTACTATAGAGAGTTGGCCCATCTTAGACAGACTGGTCATGCAGAAGCTTATATTAATGAGTTCTAGCATATTGCAGTTATGGTACCTGATATGCCTCAGAGGTGGAGTGTGATGTTATTCATTGAGGGATATAGGATATACTTAAGGGTCAGGTACGTGCTTTCCAACCAGCCACTCTTAAGGAGGCCATTGATATGACATTGAGACTGGATACTATTCCCACTTCTTATCAGGCAAATAAGAAACCATTCAGAGACTCTCGGCTTGCACAGAAGGCCAACACACCACAAAATAAAGAAGGGTCAACTTCTAAAACCCCTTGGATGAATCAGGAGACAAGGAACGAATTGAGAAGGAAAAAGTTATGTTTTTCCTGCAAAGAACCTTGGGAACCCAGACACCGTTGTATGGGTAAAGGAAAGGTTTATTTGATTGAGGTGACATCTAAGTTAAGGGATGAGGAGGTACCCGTCACTAATATTGAAGATAGCATAGAGGATGTTGAGCAGGCACAGACATAGTTGGAGTTAGATACCCCTGAGCCCATGGCGTCAGCAAAAATAACTATGGCTACCCTCTCCAATTATCCTAACTTTCATGCCTTTCGATTGAAAGGTACACTTAAGGGCAAGTGGGTCGTGAGCTTGGTAGACATAGGTGCTACGCATAACTTTATTGACCAGAAGTTAGTGAAAAGGCATGGATTACAGTAGGAGGAGTTTGGTGGTTTTGGAGTAAAGGTGGCAGATGGTGCAGTTTTGGGTTGTACCAAACAAAATTCACAGCTTAGTATTCAGATGGGGGATTATACTCTGACCAATGATTTTTATGTGCTTCCCTTAGAGGATTATGATGTGGTCTTGGGCATGCAGTGGTTACAGGGTATTGGGCATTACATTATTGATCACCACCATATGCAGTTAGAGTTCTTTTTTGGGGGAAAGAAAACTATCTTGAGGGCAGCGTTAGATGGTGGACCTAAGGAGGTGTCATATCGCAAGATGGAGGCTCATTTTATGAATGATGAGGTAAATGATTCTATATGTTGCATGACATTTTCACTCCCAATTATGAGTCATCATCCTTATGGGGATTTGGAGAGCATGATAATCAGAGCAGCGCAGCGGTCTTCTGTGAAGACTAAGGTATGTGATGGTGAGTTTGTTAATTACATATTGAGAATTATCGCACTACTCTTTAGGAGAGATAAGGAGAATTTATTCACAGATATATTGTAGCATAGTGTTTCAGATAGTAGAGTTTCCAAATTTCTGAGAATGATATGGGATCCTGAAAGTTGGTGTTGGGTATCAGGTGCGAATTGCTTGAGGACAAGCAATCTCCAGGAAGGGAGAACTGTAATGTTCCCAAAATTATCATAAGTGATTTAATTAATTTTAGTTGTCCAAAAATTAATATTATTTCAAAAGAATAACTTTAATTAATTATTTTAATTAAATTAAGATGGAAATAATAAAATATTAAATAAGTTTCTTCTAGAAGTTGGAGTTAGTTGCAAGTTGGCTTCTTTTAGAAGATTCCTTTGAGCCTTTAAAAGAAGTTGAGGGCAAAGCATTTGGGAGATCAATTGTTGAGTAAAATTTCTGATACATTATTGTAAAGCTTGAACTTTGATTCAGTTAAATCTCTGAGGACAAAAACCTTCAGCAGATTGGAAAAGAGTTGGACAAAAACCTAGCTCTTTTCAGGAGTGGATTCATGACAGAATTCACATTGGGCTTATTCGATAAATCAGGTACCTTGAATAATTTGATATTTTGATAATTTAACTATCTACATAAATTAGCGTTTATATTAATTTCTAGAAGATATAAGAGTTTACAGCTTGAGGTTCTATTGGGAGAGTCTTCATATTTCTATTCTAAGGGGTTAGATCTTTAATATATATTATCATTGCATCATACGTTTGGGAATAAATATTATTAACAGTTTGGAAAATAGACTATCTGAAGACTGAAATCAATCTTGAATATTGATCTTCTGCCAACTCATGAGAGCTACGATAGTGAGTTTGAACTTCAGGTTGCCTCATGTTAAGAGAGAGTTTTGTGCTGCAGTCATTCAACATAATTACAGGCAAGCATGCAAGATTTCATTCCTTTAAAGGGATCCGTCGGACACGTCATTGAGTAGGTCGGACACGTTGTTCAAATGGCAGAGATCTTGCAAATAAGATGAGGGCTAGAAAGGACAAAATACAGGGGCAGGGATAAGTCTGAGTGCCGCTAGGTTTAATAAAAGACAAAACATGGGCCCTGTGAGAGAGACGTGAGTCTCATACTTGTGCAGTCTATTCCTCACCTAGATGTGATGTATTTATGAGATTTTTGTGGCACTGTTGGAGCATCATCTCTGCTAGACATGGCCTTGTTGGAGGTTTTAGGCGCTTCCTATGCTGCTGTACATATTTTAGACTTTTTGCTATCTACTGCTCAAATATTATTGTCTTGGCAGCAGATGAATCAATAAGATAAAAGTATCACTAAGTGGAAGTAGACTTGATCGTGACCATTCCTAAGAGTTCTAAGCACTCATCAAACTGTTGTTGACAACCCAGACCTGTGCATACTTCCAGGTTCTTGGTTTCTTGGGCTTCATTGTATTTTTTGTAGTATTTCTGAGTACTATAATTTTTGATTATTCACTGTTGGAACAAATTTGGGCATTGTTTATTCAATCTCTGTTACAAATAATGCTCAGTAAATATCACTGTAGCACCAGATAGGTGATAGGAATAATAACCTACTCTGAGTTGGTGTCTTTTTGATAATGTATAAACCTAATATAAATTTCAGAGTAGTGTGACTTTCATATCAGACCCTGATATACTTTACCAATCTGAGCATACTTGTAATTTATTATTGAAAGGTTCTTGAACTATAAATTTTTTTTTCTCCAAATCTAGAAAGGGATATTTCAAAATCCTCTCTTGAAACCTTGATCCTGTAGGTACTTATCAAGTCTTGCATACAAAGCTCTAGGAGCTTATTTCAATCCATATAGTGCTTTCTTCAATTTACCTACATGACTACTAATATTTGAGAGAATAAATCTCTCAGGTTGCTCAATGTAGACCTCTTCTTCTAGATTATTGTTTAGGAATATATATTTGACATCCATCTAAAACACTTTGAAATTTTTAAACAATGCATATGCAATAAATATTCAAATAGCCTCTAGCCTTGCTACTGGTGCAAAAGTTTCTTCAAAATCTATTCCCTCAATCTGAGCATATCTTTTACATACTAATCTTGCCTTATTCCTAGTTACTTCTTTATTTTCATTTAACTTATTTTTGTAAACCCATTTTGTTCCTATCACATTGTGATCTTTTGGTCTAGGCACTAATTCTCAAGTATCATTCTTTTCTATCTAATTTAATTCTTCATCCATTGCCTTAACCTAATGCTTATCATGTCTAGCTTCTAAAAATCTCTAGGCTAAATTTTAGATAATAAAGAAAAATTAACTTGCTCAGATTCACTTACCATCATTCTTTTGATTTAAATTCCTTCATATATGTCCCCGATAATGTCACTTTTATTATGATTTCTTTAAACATATTTGGATGGAGTTTTGGTGTCTTTTTTCTCCTTCTTCTCATCTTCATCTGATTCTTCAAAATCTATCTCTTCAATAATATCAGGGATGTTTATTGAATCACTGATTCTTTGTGTTACATCTTTTATCTTGACACTTGCACTTTTAACAATTTTTTTGTTTTTTTTGTTATAACATTTATAAGCTTTACTTTTACAATAAATATACCTTCATCTACTCTGGATTCAAACTTACCATGTTTTTCATTGATTTTCTGTATGAAGCATCTGCTACCAAAAACTCTAAAATAATCAACTGTTGTTGGTTTGTCTTTTCATAACTCACAAGGAGCCTTATCACTATTTATTCTTAATAATTCTCTATTTTGAATACGCACTACTGTAACAACTACTTCTCTCCAATATTTATCTAGTATCTTGGATTCATTTAGTATTGTTTTCACTATTTCCTAAACTATTTTGTTTTTCCATTCAACTACTCCATTTTGTTATAGAGTTTTGGCTACTGAATAATGTCTATTTATTCCATGGTCTTCACAAAACTTAATAAACTAATCTAACGTGAATTCTCTTCCTCGATCTGATCTTAGACACTTAATCTTCAAATTGGTTTCATTCTCAAATAATACTTTGAATGCTTTAAAATATCTGAAATCTTTTGATTTTTCTTTTAAAATATTACCCAGATCATATGTGAAAAATCATCAATAAAAAAAATAAAATATTTCTCACCTTGAATAAATTGAGTTCTCATAGGTCCACATAGATCAGTGTGAACAAGCTATAACATCTGAGTGGTTGAGTACTCTTTTGCTTTGAATCACTTTCTGTCATGCTTCCCATGTTGACAAGGTTCACAAAGTGTATCGGATGGCTTTGTAATCTCTGGAAGATTTTTAACTACCTACTTTTTGTTGATGTTGACAAGATTATCAAAATTTATGTGTTCCATTCTCATGTGTCAAAGCCAATTTTCTTCAATCTAAATAAAACATCTTTGACCTTTGATGTCTAATAACATATACAAATGATTGGTTATTCTTTGAGCATCTGCAACCAACACATCTGAGTCTTTTCTCTTAATTTCATAACCTTCTATATAAAACTTTAGTGTGTGCCCCTGATCACACATTTGACTTACACTCAAAAAATTATGCTTAAGACCTTCTACATTTAAAACATTACTATAAAAAAAGATCTATTTGTGTATCTCTGACCTAATTACCTTTTGTATCTCTATTCTCTTCAACCTTCTTTGTTCGTGATCTCCTCTGTATTCTTAATTTCTTCCTTTTTTATTTCTTCTTTTGTAAGAGCTTCAGCATAGCTCTTTCATTTTTCTTTGTCTATGAAATTAGTGTCCTCCCCTTTCTCTTTTTCAAATCTGATACCTATCTTATCTAACATTGATTTTTGAATTTATAATATCGTATTTAACATATTAGTGTTATTCTCAAATTTTGAATCATTGGTTGCTCTATCATTGATTGCTTTATTTGTTTTTCAAGATCTGCTTTAAAGAAGCAATTTCAATAACATACCTTTCACATTTTTTACTTACTTTTTGAAACTCTGTTGTTAGATCTTCTTCATTCTTCTTGGCTTCTTCATAGTGTGCTTGTAGATCTTCAACTGTTTCCTTTGACTCCTTTTAATTTTTCTCAATCTAGAGCTTTAATCTTCAATTCTTCTTCTCAAGAGATTTTAAATCTTCTAAGGCACAAACGAGTTCTCCTATATTCACTTTGGCTTCATCTTATTCTTCTTCTTGATCATCTATAATTTTTCTTATAGAGGCATCTTCATGTATGGCCATGAATAGAATTTATTCTTCTTCTAAATCACTAACTCCACTATCTTCAACTAAGCTAGGATCTTTAGAATACAAACTCTTCTTCTCAAATATCTTCTTTAATTTTCCTTTAAAATTCTTCTTGTATGTAGACTTTCTTTCTTCATTGTCACCATTGCCCTTATCTGGGCACTTAGCTATAAAATGTCCAATCTTTCTACAATTAAAATATTTAAAAGATAATTTTTCTTGATATTTATCTATACCTTTTTTTAGCTTACGAATGAATAAAGTTCCATTGTCATCTTCATCATCACTAAAAATGTCACTTGATTTTTAAATCTTAGCCTTTTCTTTTTTTGATGTCTTAAAAGTAGCTTCTCTCTTTGAGTTTCTCTTATTCATTATGTATCTTATATGCCATAAGAATACCATGTAACTCATCTATCTTTAGCTTGGCTAAATTCTTCATCTCTTCAATTACCAAAACTTTTGTATTATATCTCAATGATAGAGATCTCAAAACTTTTTGAATCACAATTGATTCTTCTAACTTTTCTCCAAGACCTTGAATTTGATTAACTATTTGATCAACCCATAAAAGATAACTTTTTATATTTTCTTCCTCTTCCATCTTCAAACTCTTAAACTATCTTTTGAAATTCTGAAGCTTAGTTTGTTGAATCTTTCCATCACCTTTGTAAATATTCTCAAGTTTTACCTAAGTTTCATGATCATATTTACATTGCATAACTTTAGTAAATTTTAATTCACATAAACCACATAAAATAGTATTTAAAGCTTTAACATTATTTTCGCTTGCCTTGTTTTCTATTAGAGTAGTTTCAAGTGTCTGTGGCTCTTCATATTCCTCCACCACTGCTTGCCATATGTCAAATCCAAGGTCCATCAAATAAGTGTTCATCATTATTCTCCAAAAAACATAATTTTTTACATCAAAAAAAGGTGCCTTATTTGTAGAAAAATCTTCATATGATCCAGCCATCATGTTTTTTTGATCTACCTTCAAGTTGTAAAACTTTTTCTAAAGGAACCTGCTCTGATACAAATTATTAAGCATAAAATATATTGAGAGAGGAGGTGAATCAATATATTATATATCTTTTTACTTAATCAAATTACTTTTTTTAACCACTTCAACACACATTCAATATATGTAATAAAACTAAAACAATAATACGCACCACACAAAAGAGAGAGAGAGACCAAATTTTTATGTGGAAAAAATTATAGAGAATAATTTCAAGTATATGAATGAGCACCAACTCAAATTACAAAGTTCACAAGCACTAACTTACAGGAGCACCAACCTTTTTTTCATGCACCAACACAATAACTATTTGTGAGCACCAACCCCTCATAAATATTTGTGAGCACCAACTCACATGTGCACCAACCCCTCTTGTGTATAAGACACAACCATCTCTCAATTTTCCTTACTCAAAAAATAATATAACTATACAATATCGCATGCTTTTCTCTCCTTGAAAATAAATACAAACCATACACTCTCTTGCATATTACAAATGGCTTCTTAAGCCTTTATTTATAGCTTTTTAAATTAATTTTGGTATTCACCTTTTGTGACCGTTCAATCCTCATGCAAAATGGTGTCAAACTTGCATGACCCTTCGTATCTTTGCATTTGAAAAGTCATATGGTGACCCTTCATAGGCAAATGCATCCTTTCTTTTTTTGTCTTTATCTTGGTGACTTTTCATATTCCTCAAAGTGTCCTTTCATGAAAAAATACACCATACCCTCTTTTGTCTTCGCATGGTGACTCTTAGAATTCCTCAAGATGAATCTTCATGAGAAAATGTGTCCCATTTCTCTTTTATCTTTACCATGTGACTCTTTGACTTCTCCATGGGCCCTTTTTTTGACTTATATGTAACCAAAAATATATTCATTAATATTTAATAAATATTAACACACATTATCCAAAATATGAATATTAAAAATATCATTAAATATAATAAGGCATTTATCACCAATGCTAGACTTTTGACATCAATGACAATATTTTCAACACTGCATAGTTGAAATGGACCTCAAGCCAATGTAGTTCACCCAAAATTAGGAGAGAATGGAATGAGGGATGAATAAAATCAAACAAAGATTGATGAGACTCATGATGTATGTGAAGAGATGCACGTCTAAGCATATAATTAAGTGCTAAAATCTATTGAGCCTAGTTTATGCATAGTGATTTTAAGATTTGTTCATCAGATTTATGTTAACATTAAGACTTGAATCTAGAGCACAAAGTGATTTGTATAGAAAAATAAATTAGGCATCATAAGTATGAATAACTCATAATGACATTTCATTTAAAATGTGTAGAGCCAGTTCAAATATGAATATCTATAACTAAGGATAATGGTAAAACAATGACCAAAACTAGAGTTAAAGCTATTTACATTTAAATAAAAAAGCAAAGACAAAAGAAAAAATAAACATAAATGTACCCAACTTAAATCAAGATATGAATAATCAAGATTCAAGTAGAAACAAGAATATTTAAATAAAAATAAATAAAAACTTAACAACATGAGATCAAGATATAAATAATCAAGATCCATATGGACCATCAACATGTTCTTGAAATCAAAAGAGAAGAGCAAAATCAAAAAGGAAAGCATAAGACCAAGGAGAGACAAGAAGTAATAAAAAGATAAAATAAGAAGAAATAAATAAAGAGATAAGAAAGTATAATAAAACACCAAGAAAAAGTAACAAAACACCAATGAAACTCAAATAAACAAACATAAATGAAAACTAAGTTAATGCATTTTAAAAACAATTATTCATGTATGTGTAGTAGAGGTGCTACTTTCCACTACAATGTAACAAAAAATAAGGACACATAAAAGTTGTTCCCTAATTAAAGATGAACAATGCAAAAAAAAATGGGGGAAGAGAAGAAAATGAAGGGGTTGGTTGAGCTAACTCCAGATGTACAAGATAAGTGGACACTAACTACATAGTTTCATAGACTCATATTTCAACATAAATTTTAGGCCAAATTTAGCTCTCTCAAGAAGTTGGATAGAAAAAAAAGGTGACTATAAACATATGATTTGTAGAAAAAAGGGGAAGACTTGACAAATGCAATTGGTCTCACAAAATGGCAAGAGGGACAAGATGACTTGCACATCAAAAAGTTAGTAGGATAAAATGCTTACAAAATGGCAAGAATGTGAGGATCGGAATGTACATAAGCATAAGACAATGTTTTTGTTATTTTTTGGATATTTTTCTAGTGTTTTTGGTGTTATTGGGATAAAATATGTATAAAGGGAACCAGCTAGTAAAGGAGATGCGTGTCTGAGAGTAGAAGCTCCAATAGATAGCTAGGCTAGCTACAACAGCCTATTTGGATATAAATAATGGATCAGTAAATTAATTAAAAGTTCCAATAATAGCTAAATTTGGATACAATGGCACATGCTCATAAATCAATGAGAACAAGGGTCTTGAAGAGACAACAATGTTCACCAAAAAGTAGCAAATGTAATATAGAATAGTGTACAGTACAAAATCAATATGAAGAACCATCTAGTAGGTAAAGCTCCTAATCTAAAAAGGTGTTCTTATTCACTAGCCTATAGAATAAGCTATGAAATAATATTTTAGCTAAACTTCTTTGCAGAACTAGCATTAAAGGTGTTCATAATATTGATGAGACATAATCAAGATCATAATTAATTGAGGGATAATAGTGTTTGGGTTACAACAATCCCCAAACATAACAAAGAGAATGGTCTAAATAATAGTGTCCTATAGATGGGTGGTCCAGGGTGGGATAAAAAATGAGGTTCTCAAGGAGAATGGTCTAGAGAATATGGTTCTTAAAGAGAACAATATAGGGTAGGATAAAATGTGTTCATAGTACCAATGGTCCAAAATATTTCACTATCCAAATTTGTTAAAATAATAGGGCTTATGTGAGAGCAATTTAGATTAGTATAAAATGGTAGGATAAAATTACTATAGCACAAGTTGCCCCTAAGTAATGGATCTTGTAGTCAAAATGGTCAAAAAGTCATATTATTGGGTCATAATTTGACTTAAAAAGAATTGAAAAGCAATGTTAGATGAGTTGAAACCATATTCCCATTTAGGATGTTGTTGACACAAAATAACAAGATATATGATGTGTATTAATGAATTAGAAGAAAAGAGTGCTCCATATCACAAAAAGACAAAATTGTCATTTTGATTCAAAATGAATTGATCAAAGTTAGAAATCACATAAAATGCATTACCCTATTTAGGGATACATTAACCTAAAGTAGCACTTATATATGACAAGTTTAAATCATTTAGCATATTTTTAATTATTTTAGCCTAAATTGTGCTTTGAGTGCAAATCAAGTAAGATTGATAATTTCAATACAAATAGTGTTAAAAATTGGATGTCTACATTTTGCCTTTATTTGAGAAAGCATAGTAAGACATTCAAATGAAGCTACTTCTTTTCAAATAAAAGAGTTGTCAAAAATAAAAATGGAAATAACCCACGATGTCCCCTCGAGAGGACATACTAGGATGAAAGAGAAGGATGGAGTCCCAAAAAGAGAGGGAAAGTAAGAGATTAACCCATGGAATAGATCACATCTAGACAAGCTAATGCTTGCTTGTGTGGTTAGCATCAATGATCAAAATTTAATTAGAGGTATAATGGGCCCTAAAGATGGGGTGAATGGGAAGGATTCAATCAAAACATATAAGCGACACACTTGGAACACACCCAATTTGAGAGTGCATGTTACATGCTTATGGCATTGATCAATCTTGAGACAAGTTACATGCTAAAATAGTGTCATCATGGACATTAGTGTAGAGAGCTTAGAATTAAAGGAAAAGGAGAATGTGGTCTCTAAAAATGATAATAAGAGGTGCCCCAATATGGTAGATTTTATGGTGATAAGATAGTTTCACCCTAATAGGGCAAATTTTTATCATTGCTAAAGAATAAATAAAGGTTTTGCCCCCATAAGGCTAATATATATTTGTGACTTGGATCAAATGTTGTGCCCCATTATGGGAAAATTGGTAAGTAATTCATTTAAAGATATAACTTAAAACATAAATTAAAGCGATCAAGTACAAACATAGATATGAGGGTGGAATGTCTACTAGAGCCATAAAAGACCATGCATACGAGGATGTACAAAGTGATGAAAGAGATGAAAAGAAGAATGAAGATGGCCGAGATAACCTAAGATATGTCATGTATCCAAGCACTACCTACATAGTCCAAATGGACCTCAAACCAATGTAGTTCACCCAAAACTGGGAGAGAATGGAATGAGGGATGATAAAAATAGATTGACTAGACTCATGATGTATGTGAAGAGATGCACGTCTAAGCATAGAGTTTATGCATAGTGATCTCGATATCTGTTCATCAGAGTTGTGTTAACGTTAAGAGTTAAATCTATATCACAAAATGCTTGTTATAGCAAAATAAATTAGGTAGCATAAGTATGAATAATTCCTAATGACATTTCTTTCAAATGCATGGAGCCAGTTCAAATGTGAAAATATATAACTAAGGATAATGGTAAAATAGTGACCAAAACCAGAGTTAAAGCTATTTACATTTATGCAAAAAAGCAAAGACAAATAAAAAGATAAACATAAGTGTACCCAACTTAAATCAAGATATGAACAATTAGGATTCAAGTAGGAACAAGAATGTTTAAAAATAAAATAAGAACAACTTAACAACATGAGATCAAGATATAAATAATCAAAATCCATATGGACTATCAAGATGTTCTTGAAAACAAAATAGAAGAGAAAAATCAAAAAGGGAAGCACAAAACCAAGGCGAGACAAGAAGTAATAAAAGGAGAAAATAAGAATAAATAAATGAAGAGGCAATAAATCACAAAAAAACACCAAGAAAAATAAATAAAATACCAATAAAACTCAAATAAACACATAGAAATTTCAAGTTGGGACAAAATCATTACTAATCATATGAGGGGAATATCTATTGAGGAGTCCTTTATAATCTCTAACTCCACTCTCCAAGTCAGAATAATCACGTGATTCCCTCATCCCATCTTGACATCCTTGTATATATCTCCCAATCGCATCTTCCATGATGATTATCTCTCTTATTAGTCTCAAATTGCATCCATACTTGTCCATCCCTATCTATCCCTAATCAAATATCCACAAGAACCCACTAATCCCATCATTCTCGAAATGGTCATATAATATTCTCACTCCAGGATCCATCATGCACTCTATAACTGAATCCTGGTCATTCACTTTAGACCCTAAATACTATTGTTTACGACTAGTTTGGATCCTTATCTCGGTTGTGATAAAAACACTTTTAGTCACAATCAACCCCATATACATATTTAACTATGTCCTTACAATATATTGTATTCAATAGTCTTGTTATTCAGCCTATCATCAATACCCATTATCCAACATCATTTCCCTAATCCATTTTATCTTTTATATGTGTGTCTAGGTGTGTTATTGATTGTTAAGTCTTGTAAATATTTGTCATGGTCATTGACCTTTTAGTGTCTTATTATCTTGTATTTTTATATTTTTTTCTTTTGATCAAACAAGAACAAGGATGGCCTAAGTGATTACCCAAAATCAAAATTGGGTAAATCACCTAAAATAGAGTTCCCATGCATTGTGACTTAAATGTGCCTTTGACTCTTATCATGTCATTGGTACACATATACTCACAAGTGCAAAAGCAAAATTGGATTTCAAAAGCTACATGGCTCAAGACACTCTCATTCCATCACTAATTCCACTACTAACAACATCCCTCACGTAGGAGGATTACACTTAGCACCTTTATCACATTATTCATGATTACAAAAATCACACACCACTCCATTATCAAAACACATCTAAACATATGATAACAATCACAATATAAATATTTGGTTGTTATATCAACAACTAGTACAAAGCCTAATCAAGCCCTTCCATACTCTTATCATGGCCTAGGAGGTACCTGATTGATCTTGAGGTTCCCACTAGCCAACCATCTCGCCTAGGTTTCACATAGCCCACATCTGTCAGCTCCCTCTACGGATAATATTGGCCTAAATGACAAACTTGCCAACAAAAATAACATACTCCAGATGGGAATGATCCCTAAACCACCTCCTTCATTCCACTGTTCACATCATCTTGTTTCTCTCATGCAGGATCCACTCCCTTTTGATCCACCTACAAGTTCCTCTTGCAAAACAAAGGGATGCCTCTAGGTGCTACAGAGCCTTGGGTGCATCATCTTACCCGATACCTTATGAAAAAAAATCAATGCATTATACATTAAAGTTGGGGCCTCGGATCTTATATTTGATGTTGTCATAATATTACCTCCAACATGTCTATCACTTAATGCAGCGTCTAGAAAAACTACATGTTCACTTCATAGATCAACTCCGGTGGTGGTATAGGCCTACCCTACGATATTCTTAAAGTATCTGCCTACTTTCACTTACACCAACTACATGAATGATTTTATAAGCTTGTACTGTGATAAAAATGCCTCAATTCCTTGTGTTATATAACATTTGCACCCCCACAATCATCAATATCGTTTTCCTGCACCTACCGACAGGATGGATCCCTACAACAATCATCGCTCCCGCACCACAATGTCCCCACTCATCGAGTGCCATCACATCATCTTTTAGTTGTTTTCCAATAAATTTTTCCATATTCATGACCCCACATACACATCATAACCATTCCCATTATTATCCTATCGGCTATCAATTTCATTCCACATCATACCAGTGCATTCTAATCATTACACAACATAATAAAACAATCGTATTTTCTTTATTATTATTAACATAATATCGATTATTACATCTAAAAATCCACATGTTTTCTAGACATCAAAAAATCCCCATAATTTTTCACACATTTACACAAACCTTTTCACATCATTTATTTTATAATTTCATGCATTTATTACATGAGTCATAGCTCTACACCACTTATTTATCATGACCTACATCCCACCCTATGGTGGTGGCCTTGGTGATGGATGCACTAACTAGTTTGATGACCTAAAACTTGGTGTCCTCTCAGATTTACCAATCATCCTATATGAAGGAGCCCTTTGCCCTATAGGCACCACATGCTCATACAAGGTTCTCCAATATTGTGTCTCCCAAGCCATCCTCACTACTTGGGCTATCATGTCTTGAACCCCCAAGGCATTTAATAGTATTTGATCCATATTTCTCTCCATCACCATGATTGGTACCTCTACCTTCCACTACTATAATCATCCCTATAGTTGCATATGGTCAGCTTGCATCCACTCCACCTATTCTTGTATCACCCCAATTTGTGCCTCGCATTGGTTAACCTACTCCAGCAATGTTGTTACACAAGCTAGCACATCTACCATTTGTATATATCTTCAAAAAAATTGACCCTATAAGTGTGAAACTTGGCATTACAAATCTATTATCTCCCATCACACACCTGTTAAATGACTTAGATAATCCCCAATGCCCCTATTATTTACGTTTCTCCTCCTATGCCTCTATAGCTGGTAGACATTCGTTAACTATTGATTATGTTGCCATCTTTGCTACCATCTTGACGCACTTCCTTTTGCCATCATCCTCTCCAAAGCTTGAACCCCCTGCCATACACACACAATTATTAGTCAAATAGTACCGATGCATTTCATCACTTATATATATATATATATATATATATATATATATTGCATCCAATATTCCCTAACACATTTTCATCACCCTTCCCTCCACACACAAGCAACCCCTTTGTGTGGCTTCCCATTCCCCATAGTTGATGGCACCTATCACTCCTGCAACTCCTCTACCTTACCCTACGGCCCTCCCCTCACCTCATGACATGGTCATGTCACCTCTCCCTGACTGCATGACTACCTTTCAACACCCCCAGCCCCTCAACTTGCCTACATGACCTCTATGCCATCCCTTTAGCTTATCCCCACACTCTAACCCATGATCTCCCCCCTCATGACACTCAACACCCTCATTTTCCACACATCCATAATAACAAAAAAAACCCACAATAAAATCCTTACCTGGTTTTGCCTCCTACCTTGGTGTCAATCCTCCTTTACCTCCTCCTCACCATTCCATGCACCTCGAGTATCTGCCATCCACATACACCACAATCTCCTTCTCACAACACATTACACTAATTTGAATTTTTCTCTTTTCCTTCCATGCCCCACATATATATCACATCTTTAATTCACTTTTGATCATTTTATTAACCACATACGATATGTCTTAAGTGTCAGCTGAGCTTCCACTACCTTCTTCACCATTGACCATAGCTTCCTCCCTTGAGTCACTAAGATCGACACTGATAATTCCATCCTCAGTACCCTACAAGGATTCTTGGTCTATAAGTCTATGAAAAAATGATGCATACACCTACCTATGAAGAGCTTGTACAAGCTCTTCAAACCTTGCCACCCATCTCAATTATCTACCTCAGCACATAGCAATGATGACCACCTATGTAGCAAACCACATAGGTTTCACCTTCGCTTCAGCCAATAAAATTTGGGTCATAGTGATGATGGCCTTTTTCCAAAAAACCTATGTAGATCTTGATAAAGGTCCCCCCCTTAAAACTTGGCTCGTAGTGATACCCACTACCATTTCACTCCTACCCCATTCTACTGCATCGCATTGGCATCCTAACAACATTTTTTTCCTCTTCCATTAAAACCACCTCCTTTATATCAACTCCATTTCTTGGTGACTCCATCTTATTTTTGCTTCCTATTTATCCACTTTTATCCCTCTACAACTATTAATCCCAATACATATGGGATTTTTCCACTCATACCATTCCATTGGCCTTTGTTCCTCTTCACACTCTGTCGACACATCAGTCACCTAATTTGTTGAACCATCATCATGGTGTCACCACAATCCCCATCCTTAATCAAACATCTCTCTAAGCTACCATGGCACTCATTTATCCTCCATTAGAGACCCACAATTCTCATAATCATGTGTCCTTGCTTAGGATGTGTCTCAATATTGCATATCTCTTTGTCACTCTTTAGTTACGGTTGATTCCCCCTTAGGATGTGTTGACAATTGTAACACCATCCTTCCCACTTCCTATACATATGTATTTATCAGGGTCATCATCGATATCAATCATGTTGTATCTCATCCATTTTTACACTCCACCACTCCTCTTCACATTTAACCCATCTATTTAATCTTCATGTCTCTTATTCCTCCCATCATCCTTCCCAATTTGAGAGAACTACATTGGCCTGAGGTCTCTTCAAACTATATAGGCAGCACTTGGTTACTCTTGGTGCCCAATAACAGCTCAGCTGCACTACCCAATCATTCTATTTCATACTTTGGTCACTCAATCACATTGTTTTTCCTCTATCCACTACTTCTTACTCTCACCTGACACACTTTGTGAGCTACACCCATCATTAAAATTATCCAATCCTTATCTTTTTGGCATGATGCTCTCCCAACATGTGTCCTTGCTTAGGATATATCGAAAACTCATGTCCTTTATCATCTTGGTCCATGGTTCTCCCTTACATGCATCCTTGTTTGGGATACATCAACCAGCTTCTGGCCCATTCATCACATTCAAGATTGCAGCTCTCCCTAGCATGCATCCTTTCTTGGGGTATGTTGAAATCTTGCAACCTCTTGATTTATCATTATGCATATTAAAATTATCCAATCCTTGTTTGTTTGGCATGATGTTCTCCCCACATGTATCCTTGCTTGGGATATATCGAAATATCATGGCCTTTATCATTTTGGCCCATAGCTCTCCTTGGCATGCATCCTTGCCTAGGATACATTACAAGCTTATGGCCTAATTCATCATTTTTTTTGTTTTATGGTTCTCCATTTCATTCATCCTTTCTTTGGATAAGTTGAACAAACTTGCAGCCCATTCATCGCATTCAGGATTGCATCTCACCCTTGCAAGCATCCTTATTTAGTATATGTTGAAAGCATGCAACATCTTGACTTATTCATATTCTTTTAATATCATAAATTATAATTTTATAATTCTTTATTCACTTAATTTTCTAATCACGTGTTACCCCCTAAAAAGAAAGTCTAGATGCTTCTAGCCTCTAGAACTTTTTCCCTCCTTAAATTTGAAATTTGAGAGGGAAACCTCCCCTCCAATCCCTTCCCAAAACCTCTTTAAATAGGGGCATGCCCAAGCATGGAAAACAACAATAGGAGGAATAAATTCAAGTCTATGTTGCCTTCATTGCACTAGCTCTCATACTCTCAGAATCCATCATAGCATCCACGCATCCAAAGATTCCATCAAGATGTCCATCTTGAAGCCATTGTCAACAAATCCAATATCAATCCAAGTAGTGTTTGAGAATCGATTGAAAAATCTTGGAGGGAAGCCAAAGAGGAGCGAGATGATGGTAAGAAGTCCATTATTGTTTTTGATCATACCTTATTCTCTCCTATTGATGTTCTTTATAAGATTTGAATTAGGATTTAATATCATTGTGCATACTTAGATATTTTTTGCTCAAATTTTACATGTCACCCATGGTAACCATGGTCAGCCTGGTTGCACTACCCAATCCTTCCCTTTCATCCCTTGGTCACTTGATCACATTGTTTTTCTTATATCCACTACTTCATATTCTCACCTGACACACTCTATGAGCTACACTTATCATTAAAATTATCCAATCCTTATATTTTTATCACGATGATCTCCCATCATGCATCCTTACTTGGGATATATTGAAAGCTCATGTCCTTTATCATCTTGGTCTATGGTTCTCCCTTGCATGCATCCTTTCTTGATATGCATCAACCAACTTGTAGCCCATTCAATATTATAGCTCTCCCTAGCATGTGTCTTATTTAGGATACATTGAAATCCTACAACCTATTGAATTATCATTTTGTATATTAAAATTATCCAATCCTTATCTTTTTGGCATGATGCTCTCCCAACATGTATAGTTGCTTGGGATACATCAAAATCTCATGGCCTTTATCATTTTGTCCCATAGCTATCCTTAGCATTCATCCTTGCCTGGGATACATCACAAGCTTGTGGATTAATTCATCAATTTGTTTAGTCCATGGTTCTCCCTTGCATTCATCCTTGATTGGGATATGTCAAATAAACTTGTGACCCATTCATCGCATTCAAGATTGCATCTCTCCCTTGTAAGCATCATTACTCAAGATACATTGAAAGCTTGTAACCTCTTGACTTATCACTCTTTTGTTCCAGTTAATTCCCTCTAGGATGTGTCAAAAACCATGACATCATCATCCTTACTCCCTATGCATATGTCTTTGACATGGGAATTTTCAATGTGTAGCTCACTCCTCGTCCAATTCATCTTCTTTATCATCTATCTCACATCTATCATTCCCTTATCTATTCACCTTGCCCAAATTCCTTCCTTTCGAGTGGCCATCTGTCCCATTATTTTTTGCATGTCCCATTGAGGGGACATCCTACATCCACAAATTTTCTAACACCCATCCATGATTATCTTTCTTCTTTCAAAAACCATTACTCTTTCTAGTCGCAATGCCCTTTCAAAGAGGGAAAAATGTATGCATATCCCTTTGAAGAGGGCACCTCTAGAACCTTCTCCCTCCTCAAATTTGAAATTTAAGAGGAAAACCTCCCGTCCAATCCCTTCCAAAAACCTATTTAAATAGTGACATGCCCAAGCATGGAAAACAACAAGAAGGAAGAAATCCAAGTTTATGATGTCTTCATTGCACTAGCCCTCATACCTTCTTGTGTCCATCATAGCATCCAAGCATCCAAAGAATCCATCAAGTTGTCCATCTTGAAGCCATTGTCAAGCAATCTAATATCAAGTCATGTATTATTGAAGAATTAGTTGGAAAATCTTGGAGAGAAGCCAAAAAGGAATGAGATGATGGTAAGAACCCATTATTAATTCTGATTGATCCTTTAATTTCTCTTCTATTGATGACCACTGTAGGATTTGAGTTAGATTTAATATCATTGTGCATAATTAGATCTATTTTACTCAAATTTTGTGGAGATTCAAAACCATGTAAGAAGATGCAAAGATAAATGTCGGTGATCAAGCGTTCAAGAGAAGAGAGGACTGAAATCAAAGTTGTAGTAATTGAAGAGCATTGCAGTAAAAAGCAACTTCAAGATAATAAAAAATGAGAGGTAGCATATTTTAGGCCAACATTAATACCAAGGGATCAAGAAGGCATGGTTGAGAAAATAGATGAGAAGAGGTCAGCATGACAGGACAAACCAAGGAAAGATGATGAAAAACATAGAAAGATGAAAGGAGTATCACAAGGGTCTTGTGAGGAACTTGAAAATATCATAGAAAAGAGAAAAGATGTGAAGGGTCATGAGATCCGTGAAGAGACCATTGAGTGTCCTGAATGTAAGTTGATTTGTGCTAAGAATGTTGTTTGTGCATGTATGGAGATACTAAGACAAGAAATACTCCATTACCATATGAAGAAGCCAAGAGATGAATTACAAGAGTTCATGATATAACAAGGAAAGGAGGAGAATAATCAAACTCCTCATGAAGATGGTAATTTGAAGAAGAAGGTAAGCTTGATGAGGGATAATATCAGCCCAAGAACAAGTCAAGGAACCACTTTTAGATCAACAATGGATGAGAAATTAAGTTACATGGAAAATGAGCTAAAAAACAAGAAGCTATAAGAAGATAAACCAAGAAGGCAAAAGCAAGGTGAGTAAATTCATTGCTTGGCAATCATATTTTCTATATTGGAATGGTTTTATTCACTTTTAAAAAAACATGAATATCACATGACAAATATTTCTCAATGAATATATTGGTATAGAGCACATGAGCATGCTTTAACAAAGTCAAGAGAAAAAAATTGTGAATCAAGGGCAATAGTAATGCTTGAAAACAAGACATTTGACGTAGATTATAACAAAAATGAAATAGAGATAGTAGCTATAGAGGATAGAGAAGATAAATAATTTATAATGAGTATGCATCTCATGGAGATGGAAGGTGAGATGTAAAGAAAACAAAGCAAGACAAGAGAGGATCAGTAAGTAAGAAAGAAAGTGAATGGCAAGAGAAGATGATTAAGCAAAGAAGCAAATGTTGTCACTTGGATTTGCACCCTTTGAGGAGATGACAAATCTCTCCTCATCCAATTGGTACAATGTAATCACCTCTAGGCTTGTGAGCAACCTAAGGAATGAGGTGAATCTCTAGATAGGGCTAGCTCCCTTGATGTACCACTTTGGATTGCAACTACTACTAACTTTGGGAGGTGAAAAGGGAGAGAGAGAACTGAAAAAAAAAACAACCTAAGGGAGGTGATATACTAAATTGACTGATGACATCCAACCATATGCATATTAAACTTGAAAGCAAAGGACAAACTAAGAATGCACTTCTCCAATCTTCATCTTCTCATATCAATGTTACATTGTGGGGTTATGTATGAATGTGCAAAGCTAGGAGGACTAGACAAGAGGCCTTCAATGGTACTAATGAAGATACTAACTCACTTAACCTTTAACATATCCTAAAACACTTCACATTCCTTGCAATAAATAAGATGTTTTCCAACTGCAAACAAGGTGCAAGAATGAGACCACATGTTAGGAATCCATAGTCTTCACTAAGGAAAATTCATCATCCAAGTAGAACACACTTATGAATAGTCATGGAAGCGGTAACCCTTAGTATTTTTAATGATAAAAAGGTATACAAATGATCAAGGCTTCACCATATTCAGGTGGAACATCCAATACAATGCCAAAAATGCTAACTCTTATAGGACTTGTGAGAGAGGGAAGAAGAGATAAGTTCAAGGGTCAAAAGAACACATGTCAAGCTGAGAGAAGCATTTACTTGAGCATGTGAGAAGGATATGAGATGAACCATGCAAGGTCTAGAATGACAAGAGTCAATTCAAGGTATAAACTTCATGAAAAGTGGCATAAAACTCCTTATTTTGCACAGAAAAATTGCCTTCATGATTGCCTCTATTTGAACATCCCATAAATAATTAGGATCAGGTATGATAATTGAAATGCAGGGTATGGACATCATACATGTCTCTTCATACATTGGTTACATCCCTGGTCTTTTAGAATCAACTGGGAAGGAACCATCATCATCTGCAATCCAAAAATAACTCTTTTTATGCACCCTACACACTTGGCCTTCAAATTGGAATCAATTTTTCATGAAAATCCATGGGAGGGAGTGAATTACATGTGTTAAGACCCTCTATCCTTAGAATCATCAGTCACACCTTAAAATGATCTCACTTGAAGTTTTCCATCTTCTTCACTAGCTTGTCTAATATGCTAGATTTAACTGGATGAGTTGAATCACCTAGTTGGGGAATTTAGAAGTTGTTTCAATGAATTAAATGAATATGAGGAGTTATTAAAAGTATCAATCTTCTCTCCAAACTTGTTTTCATCTCTTAACTCCTTCTATATCTTGAAAAACACACAAAACAGTGAGAAAAATCCTATTTCTACCCCCATTCATATAAGTTCATACAATCAAAGGGCATGGGGAGTATCCTGACTAATTCCTCTACAAGTTTCAATCATCATTTTGGACAAACTATTCCATTTTGGCAAATATCCAACTCCATTTCCCCAAACTAGTCCTTTTGGGCCTCATATGCACTACTAGCCAAAATTTGATACCCCACTGTGTTCTAACTAAGACACTCCTGGTTTGCCCCTACTTGTAGGTGAATTTGTCTTGTCTATAGTGTATGAGTCTCATTACATTCATGGATAATGTTCTTAGTTGGTCAGTTCATCATATTACCATGTATAAGCATTCAAAATGCACTTTTAACCACTAGATTGAACCTTTTCTAAAGTGACTGAGCAACTCTGGTGTAGAATGTTGCTTGTAGGTTAATTTGCCTCTAATTGGCTTGTTTATGATGCCAAAAGACTCACTTGAACTCCCTTTAGGGTCATGCAACATATATGTCATAATGACTCACCCTGTATGGGTTGAATATCATCCAAACTATGCATAAGTCATTATTCTTTTACCAAACCTATCTGACCCCTGTAGGTGGCAATTCCATGCTTGAGAAGGGTACCTGTAGGTGGTCATGGGTGTATAAAATTATTTACCTTAGTCTTCTCTTGATGCCTCTGATTTCATTTTGCCTTATTACACCAGTCTAGTCCTCCCATTCATGAGTTTATGCACAATATTGTTCTTCAAGGTAACAAAAGGCCATTTACTCCTACAAGTCTATAGACATCATTGAAGTTTTTCAATGTGTTCTAAAGCATATTTGAGGCTTTTCAAAAATATTTTTCATTGATCTTTTCCCCCTCAAATTTGGTAGGGTTCTTTTCATATGATAGGTCTACAAGATTCACCTATTTAGACACCTTTAAACCTTTGGGGAATAGGTTATGGAAGGTCACCAAAAACCCGTTGACCTCTGTTTTACTCCTTTAGGGATTGATCCCAAAATTCAGTCTTGACCTTCAAATAGGACTCCATACTTCTTTTGGCCTTCTAGGACCTTTGCATAAGTCTGTTATGACTTTTCTTGCTATCTTAAGACCTCAAGGAGATGTCACATTAGTCCAACCCTCCGTACAATACTTGATTCTCCTACTCAGCCACCTGCAGATGATGTTTTGATGCTCAAAAAGTGGATTGGGCATGAACAACTAGAAACCATGAGCCCAAATGAAACTCATATTCTTTAGACAAACCTCCTAATGCACCTCAAGTAGAACCAAGAAGTTGTGACACACATCAACCTTCTCATACCTCAGTATGACATCAGCAAATGGCCCTATGGGTGTGCATTGGGAAAATTATGGAGGTAGAGCATGAAATGTGGCAAAATATGATGGAAATAGGTTTCAGACTACTCAAATACCATTTTCAATCTTCAAACATATGATCTTCATCAAGAAACATCTTGTAAATAGCTTCAAAACACCTTTCCCAACCTGAAAACACTCACATACATGTAAAAAAGAGCAGACAGAGGCATCAAGTGATTGTTTGGCATGGCAAATGAGCATATGGTCAAACCTACACCTCCCAAAGCATATAAAATAACTTCATTCAACTCCTAATGTCTTGGATAATCCAATACACCTCTATTACCATGTCATAGATAGGATGGACAAGCTTATGCATGGAACTGCAACTGAAAATGTGCAAAGAGTTGACAATGGAGGGAAACAAGCTTGGGAGCAAACCAAGAGGTAACATGGTGAAACCCAAATATGAAATTAGGTGGTCACATGACCTAGAGACTTATGGAACACTCTTTCCCAGTTGAATGAGACACCTACAATAGAGAGACACTTAGCAAACAGAAGCACTCCAACTGAAACTGCACACAGTGACACCTTGCATCATAGACAAATTTGTTTATCTAAAACTCATGAGTCATGAAACCAAGAATGGATACCATCTGAGAAGGAAGACAATATCCTTTGGATCCAACATCACCAACTAGTTCATATGGATTTGACCAAAATGAAGCAAAACCTATAGGGTGCATGAAACAGCTACCAAATAAGCACAGTCAACTTGTTAGTGATCGTTCATAAAGCATAATTAACCAGTCTTCAAACCCCATATATGAAAATGGACTATTATTTTACTATCATCTTCCAAAAATATTTGTCCTGAAACTACTTGTACTGTTCATACCGATTAAAAACCTGAGTGTCAGTTTAGTCTATCCAAAAAAACAAGAAAGGTGCATAATGGTTTTGACATCAAAATGGCACTTTCAGATCAAACCAAGCATGGAGATGAGTATTTGGAAAGTGAAGAGGCCCCCAAAATCTTTACCCATGTGGCACACTTCCCTATGTGTCATACAAGTGTCATTTTCTCCCTTTTTCAGTTGGTTTCTATAATTTTAGTAAGACAACCTACAATATTCTGAGGTAACTAACATCTCTGACATCTGAACTAACTTCCTAAATGTTTACCACAAAAATAGGACACCTAGGCACCTTGGTAACTATGTCACTTGAATTTATGACCCTTAAAACACATTTAATGACTCAAAATGATATATAAACCCATGAGACCATGACATAGGCTAAAAAAGGACTAGAGAACATTAAATGCACTATAATATAGCCTATGACACTCATATTACACCTCCTATAGACCTAGAAAGTCAAGTTTTTACCTATAAGTGCCCCAATTTGACCTAAAAGTCAAATTTGGTCAACAAATTGGTGACTCATAGGAGTATTATGCCTGTTATACTAACTAGATCAGTAGCCTTATCAGTCCATTGGGCTTATGGAGTCAGTTAAGGACTGAGACAAACAAAAAAATCCTTGACCATTGACCTTAAACCTTTGATCAAGACAAGACACTAATTGACTACCTCAACCATATAAAGCAAAAGACACACACAACAAAGAAAACAAACACACAAAACACACACATATGCTCCAATCACTTAGGGGAATTAAAAAACAACTTATTGTGCACAATTAGCAACTAAACATACCTCCTTTCCTGGATCAAAAGGAAAACTTCTTTAATCATCCTCATTGTGAGATGAAACATAGTGTCAAGCATGCTTCTCTTTGGATTGAATGCTTTGTGGATCAGACCTCTTCCTTGGCACTTCACTTGATCTAATCTTAAGTAGATCATCTTTAAACAAGTCTCCAATGTAGATATACTCCTTTTGAACATGTCCACATGCTTCATGTTTCTTCCCACTCTTCATTTCATAGTCAACTTGTATTTCCTTACTAGGCATGGCTTCAAGAGGATTGGTTTCATGTTATTTGGAAGATTGAGGCCAATAGGAGCTTGTTCCATTCTTCAAGAGTTGGTGTGTTTCTCCCAACTGATTGAGAGGATAATATCCCATCTTGATGACTTCAAACATGTCATCATGAAATGTGTATGCTTCTTGAAAGGATAGATTTGAAAGATTGCTTTCCCTTTGTATACTTACTTGAGTACCAATGTTACCTTCTCCATCTTTGACTAGTTCATAGCCTCTTTGAAGAGGAGTATAGCTTGCTTCAATGATTTCAAATAAGTCATCTAAAATCTGATTAAGAACTTTTCCTTGCCTATCAATGGTATCTTTCAAAGTGATGAAAGAGTTAATGATCATTTCTTCTTCTTTGGAAAAAGGAAGACATCCTTACTTATCAACCCAATCTGAAGTCTCCACACAAGAAGTTACCTCTTATTCGTATTTGATCAAATCATCAAGATTTATTTCCTCTATCTTGGTCTCATGAGGCTCTCCCAAGATCGCCACTTCTTGAGGGATGGCTTGAAAGTGTCCTCCATCCTTGATAGCACATTCCACTTCAAATATGAAGGCAAAATCTTGTGACTTGTCTTTTTGTTCACCAAGAAGAGTCCCTATGGTAATCTCCTTCTCATAAACACTCATGAGGTCTTCTTTATTAGCCATGAATTTAGCATGTTCCTCTTCATTTACCTCTCAAGATAGGTTCTTCAACACAAGGAAAACATTCTTCATCATCAATCAAACAAAGAGATTCAACACAAGAACTTAAAATTCTCTTCATCACTTAAGACCTTTTGAGGGATTTCAAATTGAACTTCAGCTATCATAATCTGATCTCTTTTGTCAAGGGTTGCAATATCTTCAACCTCCTTCATGGTGATGTCAAGACTAGGCATCTTGAAATCATGTGACTTAGCCCAATGAGTCTGCCAAGGAGATATGTTTTCTTCAAGAAAGAGTTATCTTTCTTTATCAACTAGGTGATCCTCCTTATGTTCCCATACCATAGGTCCATCAAGGCAAAGGGTGATGACGTAAGGACAAAATGAACTAGTTTGTGGAGGTGGCACATAGAACTCCAAATCAGATTGAGAATGCAAGGTAGGAGGCTCTTTGGGAAACTCTTGAGGGAGGGGAGATGGGATGTGTATAGGCATAGGATCTTCTCTTTGGTTTAAACCTTCCATCATGCTTTGACTTAGTAGCTTTATCTTTGTCTCTAGATCCTCTATTTGCTTGGCTAAGTTCTCTTGGAAAAGTTTCTCTTGAAGCTCATAGGAACCATCATGAGGATAAGGAGTGCGTGACGGCTGACGTGGAACACAAGAAGCTTCTTGAGGAAGAGTGGAAGGGACTTACAAAGGAACAACTCCATTCTCCACTTCACACTCTTTGACAATGTTTATCTTCTTTCTTTTCCCATGACTCCATTATCCTACTCCAGCTAAGGATGTTAGGATTAGTAATCTTTGCTTGAGGAAGGATAGGAGGGACTTGCAAAGGATCAAGAGTCTTCTCAACTTCATGCTCTTTGTCAAAACGTTTCTCCTTTTTCTTTCCCCATGACTCAACTATCTTGTTCCAACTTAAGACATTGGAATTATGAGTCTCCTTTTGAGGTGATATAGGAATCTTGATGGTTTCAACTAAAGGTTGTTCCCTTTAGAGTTGCTCTTGCACACCCTTAATTGGAAGGTTTCAACTTGGACTAGGAAGGCGTCTAAGGCAACTATTGCACACACTTATAAAACTATACCAGAAAGAAAACACTTCTACCAACTAAGAATAATAACATAGTTTGGACTAATTTCTTAATTAATCAATTAAATCTACTAAATTTATATAGCTTTTGTACATATAAGGTTATCATACATCAATAAAACAATCAAAATCATATGTAGCTTTACACACTGTAGATTAATGTATTGTCACAACCAGAAAAGCAAAACCTTAATAACAGAAGAATGTAAGGAGAAAACACCAATGCAGTTGCATGAGAATAAAAATTGATTTCTTCCTATATTGATAAAATCTTCCAACCTTTTGGAATGTGAAACTACAAACACACACACTATGATACACACACACACACACACACACTTGGGGAGGGGATGCCTCATCATCTAAGTGCATGTAAACTCATGGTTACATTACATAATTAGAACCTCAGTTCTAATTTTACCTCAAAATTGCATTCTTGCATGCTCATAACTAGCTAAAACTATGTTAATATTAGTTGGCCCGTATAAAGTAATGCAACGTGTGAATGATTACAAACAGTTCAAGAAAATTTACATTTATCATCTAAGTGTAAGTAAATTGTAAGTACAAAAGCAAGTACTATATTTATGTATACATATAAAAATATCCTTCAACTCAAGGATGACTAGGTGTTTGCATGGCAGGCAAGGTTATTGGAGGCATTGAAGTGGATGCTTGTGTCAAACTAGGATTTGAATCACCAACATTCTTCTTTAATTATAAAAATTGATAGTGCTTATCCATGATGTCATAATAGTATCTGATTATGTCCATGTTAAGTAACAGAGGCCTATGCACCCTTTTTACCTATTCTAGGAGCCTTGTATGCTTAGTATTTGAAGTTTTGAAGTTAGTTATGAAGATCTCAACTTATATGACCTTTTTCCTAGAAAAATTGAGCTTGAATTTCATTTCCTCTAAGGTATTTATTTGTATATTATATTTGAAGTTTTTTTAAGCCTGTTGTAAGAGCTGGCTAAAATTGGCCCTATTGATAAGCCCTCCTATTGAATCCTTGGCCTGTGAAAGTTTTAATTCAACTAAAATCTACCAGATGAGAGTTTTATGTTCTAAGTATTTAGGCATTACTACTTCATGTGCATCAATCCACTCCTTGGCCTCCTGCATCCTGATGAATACCAAATTGAGGGTATTGGTAGCCTCTAAAAGTATCATCAAATTTAGGTATTCATACACTTTGCTAGTTGTAACAATAATAATAATAATAATCTGGGCCAAAATCACTAAAACACACTAAATCATTTGAACTTGTCCCATACAGGTGTCGATTTAGGCTAATGTATTTGTGAATAGGGCAATGCATTTTATGTGATTATTATCTTTTCCTAAATCACTTCAAGTCAAATTTTGACTACACAAAATGATGCCCTAGACCATTCAATTCTTCTAATTTGATAGCACACATCACGTGCATGTGTTATTTTGCATCCTAATACCCTAACTAGGGTATTGTTCTGTACGCAACTGACATCTTCTAATTATACCCCACTTCCTTTGCTACCAACATGGACTATTGCACATGCATATTTGCCAACTAAATTTGCCTATCAAGATTAGCTTCAAACACAATATTTCTTCTTTCAACTCTCTCAACCAACTGATTTAAAAAATGATGACTTTGATGGGTTTGGTTTGGTTCATGAGTAGGGGTCATGTATCACTGGTAGGAAACTTGGGGAAGTGGATATGAAGTTTGATAGGTATGGTGAGGTTGCCTTTCATGAACTCCTATCATATCCTCTAAGGAAGAAACTAGACCACTCACATCAAGTATCTCACTTGTGAGTCTTTGCCAATTAGCTCTCTCAATAGGTCCGCACTCTCTTTTGACCAACTCTAATGCTTCTCTCACCTTATGGATGACACGATTAGGAACCTTTATACCACATCCCATTTGAGTATCAAGATCCAACATATACCTTTCATCACCCAAGAGTGTCTTCTTGAAGGTGGAAATTGGTTGGCTTGAGAAGTGGCTAGGTTGACTAGGAGGAGCAAAACATTAAGGATAGTTATAGGACTGATATACTTCATGTATGGGTTGGATATGATCATATTGAGGCTGAAAATAAACATATTGGGGATGATACACTCCATGATAGGGTTGGTTAAAAACTTGCTCATATCGATAGGGAATGTCGTCAACTTGGAAAGTCTCACCAACTTGTGTGAAGTTGTACTCAACACCAAGGCTAGCCATGAAACCTTATTAGGAAGCAAGAACAAAAGGAATGGTTAACAACAATCTTCAAAAGGAATACCTAGACTACTTGACCAGCTGATGTAGCTTCAGAGTCACCATTGATGCTTTGATAGATGCCTCCAAAGGTTGATTTTTGAGAAAACACCAAAAATCTCACAATATCTTGAAACAAGAGTCCCACCGGGCATGCCAAAAACTATTGTCACTTAGATTTACACATTTTGAAGAGATGACAAAACTCTCCTCATCCAAGTGGCACAATGGAATCACCTCTAAGCTTGTGGGCAACCTAAGGAATGAGGTGGATCTCTAGCTAAGGCTAGCTCCTTTGATGTACCACTTTGGATTGCAACTACTACTAACTTTGGGGGGTGAAAAAGGGGAGAGAGAACTGAAAATAAACTAACCTAAGGGAGGTGATACACCAAATTGATTGATGACATCCAACCATATGCATATTACACTTGAAATCAAAGGACAAATTAAGTATACACTTCCCCAATCTTCATCTTCTCACATCAATGTTACATTGTGGGGTTATGGATGAATTTGCAAAGATGGGAAGACTAGACAAGAGGCCTTGAATGGCACTAATGAAGAGACTAACTCACTTAACATTTGGCATATCATAAAACACTTCACATGCCCTGCAAGAAGAAGCTTTCTAACTGCAAACCAGGTGCAAGAATGAGACCACATGTTAAGAATCCATAGTCTTCACTAAACAAGATTCATCATCCAAGTAGAATACACTTATGAACAGTCATGGAAGAGGTAACACTTAGTATTTATATTGATCAAAAGGTATACAAATGAGCAAGGCTTCACCATACTCAGGTGGAGCATCCAATACAATGCCAAAAAGGCTAACTCTTACAAGAAATGTGAGAGAGGGAAGAAGAGAGAAGTTCAAGGGTCACAAGGAAACTTGTCAAGATGAGAGAAGCATTTACGTGTGCATGTGAGAAGGATATAGGATTAAAAATGCAAGATATAGAAGGATAAGTGTCAATTCAAAGCATAAACTTCATGAAAAGTGGCATAAAATTCCTTATTTTGCACAAAAAAATTGTCTTCATGATTGCCTCTATTTGAATGTCCCATAACTGATTAGGACCAGGTATGATGATTGGAATGTAGGGTAGGGACATTATACATGAATCTCCATTCATTTGTTACATCCATGGTCTTCTGGAATCAACTGGGAAGGAACCATCATCATTTGTAGTCTAAAAGAACTCCTTTCATGCATCCTGCACACTTGGCCTTCAAATTGGCATTAGTTGTTCATGAAAATCCATGGGAGGGAGTGAAAAACATGTGTCAAGACCCTCCATGGCCTTAGAAGCATCAGGCACACCTTAAAATGAGCTCACTTGAAGTTTTCCATCTTCTTCACTAGCTTATCTAATATGCTAAATTTGACTGGCTGAGTGGAATCACTTGGTTGGGGCATTTAGAAGTTGTTTCAAGGCATGAAATGAATATGAGGAGTTAGTACAAGTCTCAATATTCTCTCCAAACTTTGTTTCATCTCTTAACTCCTTTTGTACCCTACAAAACACACAAAACAATGAGAAAAAACATGTTTTTTCCCCTATCTATACAAGTTCGTACAATCAAAAGGCATGGGGAGTAGCCTGACTGAGTCCTCTACAAGTTTCAATCATCATTTTGGACAAACTATTCCATTTTGGCACCTATCCAACTCCATTTCCCCAAACTAGTCCTTTTGGGCCTCATATGCACTACTAGCCAAAATTTGATATCCCACTGTGTTTAGACTGAGACACTCCTAGTTTACCCCTACCTATAAGTGAATTTGTCTTGCCTAGAGTGTATGAGGCTCATTACATTCATGAATAATGTTCCTAGTTGGTCAGTTCATCATATTACCATGTTCAAGCATTCAAAATGCACTTTTAACCACTAGACTGGACCTTTTCTAAAGTGATTGAGCAACCCAAGTGTAGACTATTGCATGTAGGTTAATTTACCTCTAATTAGCTTGTTTATGATGCCAAAAGACTCACTTGAATTCCCTATGAGGTCATGCAACATGTATGTCATATTGACTCACCCTATATGTGTGGAACATTATCCAAACTATGCATAAGTCATTGTTCTTTTACCACACCTGTCTAACCCCTATAGGTGGCCATTCCATGCTTGAGGGTACCTGTAGGTGGTCATGGGGCTATACAATACTTTACCTTAGTCTTCTCTTGATGCCTCTGATTTTATTTTTCCTTATTACACCATTCTAGTCATCCCATTCATGAGGTTATACTCAATATTGTTTCTCAAGGTAATAAAAGGCCATTTACTCCTATAGGCCTATAGACATCATTGAAGTTTTTCAGTGTGTTCTAAGGCATATTTGAGGCTTTTCAAAACCATCTTCCACTGATCTTTTTCCCCTCAAATTTGGCAAGGTTCTTGTCATATAATAGGGATATAAGGTTCACCTATTTAGACACCTTGAAACCTTTGGGGAACAGGGTATGGAAGGTCACCAAAAATCCCCTAACCTCTGTTTTACTCTTTTAGGGATTGATTCCAAAACTCAGTCTTAACCTTCAAATAGGACTCCATGATTCTTTTGGCCTTTTAGGAGTTTTGCATAGGTATATTATGACTTTTCTTTCTATCTTAAGACCTCAAGGAGGTTTCACATTGTTCCAACCCTCCATACAATGATTGAATCTCCTGCTTAACCACCTATAGATGATTGTTTTGATGCTCAAACAGTGGACTAGGCATGAACAACTAGAAACCATAAGTGAAAATGAAACTCATGATTTTGAAAAACTTTCTAATGCACCTCAAGCAAAACCAAGAAGTTTTGACACACATCAACCTTCTCATACCTCAGTATGACATCAGCAAATGGCCATGTGGGTCTGCATTGGGCAATTATGGAGGTAGAGCATGAAATGTGGCAAAATATGATGGAAATAGCTTCAATACTACTCAAATACCATTGTCAATCTTCAAACATATGATCTTCATCAAGAAACATCTTGGAAACAAATTCAAAACACCTTTCCCAACTTGAAAACACTCGCATACATGTGAAAAAGAGCAGATAGAGGCATCAAGTGACTGTTTGGCATGTCATATGAGCATATGGTCAAACCTACACCTCCCCAATCATAAAAAAGAACTTCATTCAACTCCTAAAGTCTTGGATAAGCCAATACACCTCTATTACCACTTCATAAATAGGATGGACAAGCTTATGCATGGGACTGCAACTAAAAATGTGCAAAGAGTTGACAATGGAGGGAAACAAGCTTGGGAGCAAACCAAGAGGTAATATGGTGAAACCCAAACATGAAATGAGGTGGTCACATGACCCAGAGGCTTATGGAACACTCTTTTTCAGTTGAATGAGACACCTACAAGAGAGAGACACTCAGCAAATAGAAGCACTCTAACTGAAACTGCACATGGTGACACGTTCTTGCATCATAGACCAATTTATTCATCCAAACCTCATGAGTCATGAAACCAAAAATGGAGACCATATGATAAGGAATCCAACACCCTTTGGATCAAACATCATCAATTGTTTCATATGGATTTGGCCGAAATGAAGCAAAACCTATAGGGTGCATGAAATAGCTAGCAAAAAAGCACACTCAACTTGTTAGCAATGGTTCATAAATCACAGTTGACCAATCTTCAAACTCTATATATGAAAATAAAGGTCTATTAGTGTAATATCATTTCTAAAAATAATTTATCTTGAAACTGCTTGTACTATTCGTACCGAGCAAAAACTTGAGTGTCACTTCAGTCTGTCTAGAAAAACAAGAAAGGTGTAGAACAGTTTTGACATAAAAATGGCACTTTTAGATCAAACCAAGCATGGAGATGAGTATCTGGAAGGTGAAGAGGCCCCCCAAGATCTTTACCCACATGGCACACTTCCCCATGTGTCATACAAATGCCATTTTCTCCCTTTTTCAGTTGGTTTTTGCAATTTCAGTTAGACAACCTACAATATTCCAAGGTAACCGACATATTAACTAACTTCTTGGATGTTTACCAAAAAAATAGGACACATAAGCACCTTGGGAACCATGCCAATTACATTTATGACCCTTAAAAACACATTTAATGACTCAAAATGGTAAATAAACCCATGAGACCATGATTTAGGCTAAAAGGGACTAGATAACATTAAATGAACTATGATATAACCTATGACACTCATATTACACCCCCTATAGACCTATAAAGTCAATTTTTTACCTATAGGTGCCCCAATTTGACCTAAAAGGCAAATTTGGTCAATAGCTAGAAAAGAAAGACCAAAAGATAAGAATAATTGGAGGACCAGGAAGAAGCTTCATTTGAGTAGGAGCTCAAATGTTTTTGACTTGGGAAGTAGGATGTAAGAGTATCATTAAGGTCAATGTAAATTTTAATGTGATAGATCAATTTAGGTATTAGGTAGACTTAAGAGGTCATATTTAAGTGTTTAAAGCTTGTCATGCTTCACCACCTTTGTTATGGATCATTTTAGTGAGTTCTCTCATTTCCTGCCAAAATGAGAATTCAAATATTTGAATTTGTCATTAAAGTTTTTAAGGCCTTGAGCATGTTGTAAAGGTTTGGATTCTTAAGTAAAGGGTCTCTAGGATTTAGTCATATGTAGTGAATGTTCTTAAACCCTCAACTTAGTTTTAACCTACCTAAAACCCAATCAAGCCTTATCCAATGTAGGGAAAGGCCAATTTCAGCATGTTTTAGGATAGGTCATAGGTTGTTGACAGATATTTGGTTCATAGAACTATATATATATATATATATATATATATATATATATATATATATATATATATATATATATATTAGATAATTAGTTACAAAGTGATAGAGATCGAACCATCAAAGGAGGAACCAAATAAAGTACTGAAACAAGGATAAAAACTAAAGTTTTAGGTTTTTGAAAAGATGGTTGTTGGTCTGCAAAGGTCTATAGTTGTAGTTGGTGTTAATCTGTAGGTATGTGTAATAGTTCTGAGTATATATGAATAAAAAGGTGTTTTGATCATGATTTGTATTGAATATCAGACTTTTTATATGTGTAAGTATACACTTTGAATGTTCTTTGATCTCAATTCATGCTTTTATGATAGTTTCTAATTAGTAGAAGTCTGAAAACACATAATTATGTGTACACGGTTCAAGAAAATGCATGATTTCTACATAATTTTATGAATGATAAGCCTGGATAATGGTGGACAGAGTAAGAGTATTTTATACAGATCGTGAATAACTCAAAAAAGTCTTTTGGTAATCATCAACCATTGAGACTTCTTGAAATTTGCACTCTCGGGTCCTTCACAATCCTAAAACCCTAGGGTGCGGTTTTAGGCAGTAAATACTCAATAACTTTTAAACGATTCATTGAAGTTCCTTGAAATCTTGTAAGAAGTTGTTATGGGACGTTTTATAGGATATTTAAATGGTTTTAGGGGTTGATGGTCATTATAGGTGAAGATAATTATGATTATGTGTTTGTAGACCTGCAAACAGAACAAAAACAGAGTTTAATGGACAGTTTTGTTAATTTCCTTGAGAAATTTAAGTTATAAGAAGTCTAGAACCAGTTTCTCATATTATGTGACATGTGAATCAGTGTAAGAGATGATTCTAATGATGATCTAAGTTGGAATTTGCCTAAGATTGTTGAAATTCATCCCTGCAAGTCTATATATAAGTCCATAAACCTAGGGAATCCGTGTTTCTTGCAAGAAGTAAACATAGAGATCAGGAAAGTCTATGTTTTAGACTAAATAAGGTTGAAATAGATATAAAACACTGGATGTTATAAACTCTGAGTCTGTACACAGTGAAGAAGGTGATAAAACTATTAGACAACGTCTAGAAGGCCTGTTACATATTTATTTGCAATAGTCAAGAATAGAAAGAGTATAAACTTGTTACGAAGAGGAATTAGTTCTAAAAGGCAGTTAATAACCCTGCTTAATAATTAGAAGGTAAATTTTAGAGTCAAGACCTACTAAAGGAATTTGTAAGCTTAATTGTCATGACCTATATGGAGACTATATTTTGTGTTAATACAAAATTCATATTAAGAAGGTCAAAGATTAGATTTTATAAAAGACTAAGATCAGTATAAGGATGAAGAGTATCTTTAAAGAAATTTTTGAAGTATTAAGAGTCATAGTGAAGCCATAAGACTCTAGTGGTGTTTGTTACAAGAGTCAAGCATATGAGTATGTAGTGACCTATTTTCAGAGTTGCATAATATATGCAAAGAGTATAAAGAATCTTTAAAGAACACTAATCAAGAAGTTATTGAAAGTCTTGGTGGAGTCATAAACCCAATCAAGAAGGTCTAGATAGATCTATAAGTAAATCATAGACCTATTAGATAACCCTTGTTGAAGGCCTATTGACATCACTTTCAAATTTCAGATACTTCTATAAACATTAGCATACACAGATGGACTTTTAGGGATTGTTATTGACCCAATCTACTGTAGTAGTTGGTTCAGTTTTGGTAGGGTTGAGGTGATTACATCACTCAATCTTACCAATTTTATAGGATGGAGTGATCAAATCATCCATTCGCACCAGATTTATAGTTTAAGTTGACTTGGATCACTCACACTCACTAGGTTATAAGTATGATTGGGTTGCACGGTTGAACTAATCTCATTTTTTTGGTGGTAACTCACATTTTCTCCAAGGCTAGGGGAAAGTTTCCCTCCAATCTTTATATATATTTGCATTTGCAAGTTTTACTATTTTCCTAATCTCGGATGGCCTTTTAGGGATTGTTATTGAGCCAATCTACTATAGTAGTTGGTTCATTTTTGGTAGGGTTGAGGTGATTACATCACTCAATCTTACCAAGTTTATAGGATGGAGTGATCAAATCATCCATTCGCACCATATTTATAGTGTAAGTTGACTTGGATCACTCACACTCACTAGGTTATAAGTATAATTGGATTGTAAGATTGAACTAATCTCAACTGTTGGGTGGTAACTCACCTTTTCTCCAAGGTGGGGGGAAAGTTGCCCTCCAATATTTATATATATTTGCACTTGCAAGTTTTACTATTTTCCTAATCTTGGCTCCAAAGATTCACAATAAAACATCTCTTTAAATCAAATTGCCAAAAGGCAAGATGGTTACATCGATACACAAGGGTAATCCTAACCTTACTCTCTTTACTTTCAAGCATTTCAAATTCTTTCAATTCTAGATTATATGCATTGATTATATACTGTATCATGTTCTTGGTTATGGGTCAATCACTAACAAGGCACTCAAGTGGGACTCATGCAAAGACAAAGTGTGTTATACACACCTAGGTACGTATTCATTTTCCTTTAAAGTATAAATTTCATTACTAGATTAAAGGGGAGACAAACATACACACTAAATCTGAATTATATAGCACCTTAGTCTTGTATACTTGGCAAGTACTTCTCATGGTTGTATCTTTCAATTCCAAGACTTTTTCATTGTCGAAAGGCTTGCATCCACTATCCTTTGTGCCTATTGTTTATCTCTTAGTCCGACCATAAGTTATTCAAATGACCAAGCCTTCTATGCTGCTCAAAATGCTCTAAATCAGATCATTATCATCCTCTGCAAGTTTAAGACTTGTACCTATTTTCCAGCTTCCTAGACAGTCGAATGCCTACATCGACGCTAGTGTGTTGGTTGTGTCCAACTAAGTGTTAAGTGCCCTAAAGTCATCAAATGTATAATTGTAACATATTTTTGTGATCAGCCTAAGTGCTTTAATGTGATATATTTCCAAAATAGATTGGTATATATACAAGATCAATACACATTCATTCTTCACCTAGCACAGACCTAACAACTCACAAAACAACTTACCAAAAACACCCAATCAAGCATTCAAGTGAGAAAAACTTCTCTATTCTTTCATATTTCAATATCAATCACAGGGACAACCCATCTATAGGTCTGAAGTACTGAAGGAGTATTCCATGAGCCCCAAGTACAAGCTAGGTCACTTTATGTACTTGTTTATTACACATTGCATTTCGATACACAAACAAGCCAACACATAGAGAAGAACTACATAAGTCTGAGACCCTCTTCAAAGTATTGGCTATGTAGACAACGCTCATTGATAGAGGGTCATTGGCGTAGCTCGACACCGTGTGCCCACTAACCCATTTTTCTCACAGTCACTCGAAGGGTGAAAAAGCTAGGGTTTAATCATTTGACAAAGAGCGACAACCTGTGCACGAGATTTGAACACATTAGATAAAAGGTGACAGAAAACCTAAAAGGCTCCAGGTGGTCACATTTAAATCCAACTGATATTTTGTATTGGACACTTACATCCAAATCAGATAGTAGCATCGATGTAACCATCAAGATCTGACACAAATGTCTAAGGCCACAGAGTGTAAATTTATGGAATATAACAATTGTTCCAAGATCCTGATCTAGTCCACTCCCATCTTGTTTCAACCTAGATCTACATGTGCACAGTAAACCATCTAAGTACTCTTATTTATGATTTATTCCAACATCAATCAATAGTTGTACTTTCTATTTTTAGCATATCTCTACATTTAAATTCAAAATACTTATTTATCTAAGTTTGTAAATTAATTGCCCTATTATAGATCTGTTTATCACCTTTGTGCATATTCATTTATATATTCTTAACCCTATACTATATTGACCCATCTTAATTTATGGTTAAACAATGACTTACATGTACATTATTTCATATAAAGGATCATATGGACCCCCCTCAAACTTTGATATGATTATACTAGATTTTCTATAAGAAAGTGATATATTTATTAAATTATAAGAAGATGATGTGTTTAGGTTAATTAAGTTGTCTACTAAAGGTCACATGCGCATCACTTCATAAAAGACAAAGTCCCCTTTTTCTCTAATAATACCTCCTTCAAATTACTTTTGAGGGAGGTTTTAAATTGTCTTACAATATATATATATATATATATATATATATATATATATATATATATATATATATATATCCATTTTGATTGGAGTTATAAGTCAAATCCGAGATACAATAAGGGCTAAGTTTTAGGGAACCACTAAACCAACAATCAATAGTTATTACTAGCCATTGAAATCAAAAAACAACTACAAATAGCCTACAAGCACCCAATGATATTTGACCTTGGGTGGTGTTGGGCACAACCAACCCACTTAACAGTGTATCTACATCTCATCGACAAAATTGACATCATTTTAGAGGTTTGGATTAATTGAGGAGCATCTCTTAAAGTGGAACATGGGAGTGGGTTTGGGTTCATAATATCTTAATGTTGTATTACTTAGTTCATATGGGAAGTGTGGGCCCTACCTCAATGTGTCCCCATGGCCACTTACTGAAAGAGTCCAATTAACCCAATGAGAATGGACCCTGGATCAGTGATTAAACACTACTTGTTTCTCACCGCCAACCCAAGCCCTTGAATCCATATTATTGTTCACAATTGATGAGAATAAGCCACTGAAACATAATAATATTTAATGCATGACAAGTAATCGTTAAATTTAAGCCTACCATCAAACATGATACTAAAAACAACCTCATGTAACTTCGAATGATAAAATCTATTCCATATGACAAAATCACTATGAGTCCTGTAATAAACTAAATCTAAATCATAATTTATAATACCAAAATAATTAAAATATTACTTTTAGACCAAATGTCATATCTATAAATTTTAGAAAAATCTAAATAATATAATTTCAAGTTTTATATATCTATAAACTTAACTCATATAGGCTTCACCAAATTTACAAAATAAAAATTCTTTTTTAAAAGAACTCTAAATATTCTTCTTAAAAGAAAGATCCTATTTTTTGTTTACTCTCTCTACAGAGTGTTAAGTCCTGCAGGGCCATTTAATTTAGAAATAGAATGTTACAGACATGGTTTACCCCTTCACATTAAAACATCTGCCCTCGCCTAGGAACATCAACCAGCCTTCCCCACTAATCCTGTGGCCATTCAAAACATTAAACAGTACGTAGTAATTAAAAAAAGGGATTGTAAATGGACGATGGGGCCGGGCCCTTTGAAAAAGTAAAGCGTCGGTATGGGGTCCAAGTTTGCCTCGAATAAATGTGAATAATACTTCCTCGATTTCGTCAAACGTGCACTCCACATCAAATACTGAAAGAATCAATCCCACAGTCAGCTTTGTCGATATGTTCAATGTGCCAGCAAAGAATGTCTCCCACCGCCACACCCCACATCAATTATAACTCCACACAGACTATTCAACCTATGAAGATTTCCAACGAGCATCTCTGGGCGTTTGAAGGCCTGACACACTGACAGATTTCCAAAGACTTTTAAGTAGCATGTATGGGCTTTCCCTACGAAGATTTTCAAGTAGGATCTAAGTAGTATTTATAAGCTACTTAAGGTCTTACATTCTGACAATTTGGGATGCTAATCTACATTGTATCTTGAGGTCTTTACATTCTGACAATTTGGGGATGTTAATTTAAATTGTATCATTGGGTCTACAAGTTTTTGAATAAGTAAAGTAATCGATGGTTTTATAGAATTTTTTTAATTCTTTTAGATATAATTAAAATTATTTTATTTTTAATTTAATAAAATAAATGTTTTTGAATGGAATTATGAATTGGAATGGGATATAATTGAAGGTTCTATCTTTGTAATAAGAAAGGGAAGTAAAAGTAATAAAATAAGATGGCAAGAACGGAGGTAAGTAATGAACTCCCACAAAGAAAGCACACCAATGAAAAAGAAAAGACAGAGAACCAAAAGCCAAACAAATAGTGGAAGATTAATGAAGTAAAAAAATGCTGAAATAATGTGTCTTCAATAAGGACAACAAAAGTAGAAAAACTACAGGCAATCGAAAAAGCATGAAAATGAGAGCAAACCAATTCTTAACCGTAAGCCAAGACCAACCCTCCATCCACCCCGAAGGTGTTAATCACACACTAAAGCAATAGATCATCCAAGCTCTATTGAGAGCCATTACTTATTAAAGAGTCCGCTTCTGCCTTTAGCAACTCCACCTCTGATCTGTGCCCTTTATTCTTTGAGGAGACGCCTACATCAACATGTTTTTTAGAGGCCCTAGAAGGGGAAAACCAAAAGGCACCCCCTTGAAGAGGGGCTCGCTGAGAGATCGGATTGTCCTTTGAAGTAGCTTCCGCATGGTTAGAAAGGAGCTTAAGTGGGGGAGGGGGGTCATCAAGTTGATCCTTTGGACAGCACTCGGTAGCACCCTTCTTCACAAGGGCGCTGAGAGGAAAGAAATGAGGGTGAAAGAATTTTTCGTGATTATACCATGTGAAGCTTAATTGAAAACCTTTTCGTTTTTATTCTGAAAATGTTGACGAGACTTAGAGGGGCACCTATTAAAATGCATTTCATTTTATTTAACATTCATTGAAATTTCAAATAAAAAAGTTGGAACATCTAACATCTTGTTAGAACAAAACAACTTATTAACTTATTCATATTCTCAATATTTATTTTATAAAAATCGTATCACTGAAAGTGCTTAAATTTGATGACCGTATCATATTTAATTTTTTAATTGTAAAATACGATTACTTTTTTTTAAAAGACTATATTAAATAAAAAATAAATTTTGAAATGTCATTTGAAAATGATAGAATTGAATGATCCTCCGAGAAATAATACCCCAATGCCTAAGCCTTCAAAATGTTCATAGAGAGACAGCCCAATAATTAATATTAAGAGAGTGATTTGCAGAATATGAAAATGTAATGTCCCTATCTTCCTTGGTAACACCAAACTTGAATTGCCCACCAAAGTTGACTTGACCACAAGGCCAATGGAAATTTGTCCCCAACCCAATAGCATACTTACAAATACAACTGAGAATCACTATTAAAGCAGGCAGGCACGGTTTGTGACAGCCTGCAAAGGTTGAAAGTGTCATTGTATTAGAAAATAATCCTTTCAATGTGGAAACGATATTTATTTGCTCAGTTTCATCTGGCTTTCACCAATGGTTCCTTCCATATACATAACTTATTTGGGCTAATTTCAGAATTTTTTAGCCATGGCATTTTCTATAAAAGATTAGTGATATCATTCATTTGATCTTGACTTTATTTTATTTTTACATTTTTTCTTTTTATTGTTTTATGTGGTGTTATGTTTCTATGATTTTAAAAGAGATCATTATAATGCATCTTAATGATGTATTAAAGTTCGAAACGTGAATGATTAAATTCTCTTATACAAGTTTTCAAACAATTTTTTATTATCATATTGTAGAGACATGTTTTTGTGGTCATTATCATGGACCCTAAAAGCATTAAAACTATCATTCACTTGATGTTGACTTCATTTTATTTTACATTTTTTCTTTTTGTTGCTTCATGTGGTGTCAGGGTTCCATGATCCTAAAAGAGCCCATTATAATCCATTCTAATGATGCACAACTTGAGAGGTCCGAAGTGTGAATGATCAAATTCTCTTACACAGTGTTTCAAACAATTTACATCATTTTCATTATCACCCTGTGGGGACATGTTTTTGTGGTCATTATCATGGACTTTGAAAGCATCAAAACTAGATCTTGACTTTATTTTATTTTATATTTTTTTCTCTTGTTGCTTCATGTGGTGTCACATTTCCATAATTTTGAAAGGAATTATACTAATCCAACCTGATGATAGGCCACTTGAGTAGTATAAAATGCCAATGATCAAATCTTATTACACAGTTTTAACCCAAAAGCATTGTTTTCATTATCGTAAGACTGTGAAAGCATCAAAACTCATAGACTGTGAAAGCATCAAAACTCATAGACTGTGAAAGCATCAAAACTCTGGACTTCTACCCAAACACATTGCTCTTGTTATCATGGACTATGAAAGCATCAAATATTTATATCCTACCCAAACGCATTGTTCTCATTATCATAGACTGTGAAAGCATCAAATATATGATATAAATACTGACATTAAGTGCTGGTTGAAACAAATAAAGTCCTTGTGTTCTTGTTGATTCATTGCAATGCTTCAAAATAATCGATCGTCAATCAAAATCATAAGCTAATACAGCTAACTCAAAGTCGTTACAAGCTGCAAAATGTTCTTTAAGCCAGGAAGAAAAATGTAACAAATAAATTGTTTATCTTATTATAGCAATCCTAATGAGTAGCTTTGCTTGGGTAACTGTCCAGACAAAGATACAAAGCACTTTTGATTATCTAGTAACCAGCCTCTAGTTTGTCTTCTAACCAACTGAACACATCGTGTAGTAAAAACATTTAAGTTCTAGAATCTGAGGGACAGTAAAACACCTGCGGCAACATGTACAATTTTAGCATTTGCTGAAAAGTTATCCAGCAAAGAAAAGATACAGAACTCTGTATTAAGATGACAGCAATTGGGTTTGTGTCCTCTTTTACACAAATCTGGAATATGGTTTGCAGATTTGTTCATCTAATTATTAATCATCTTCGGTTTTCACAGAAGACAAAATTGTTATGCTTGTTCTGATTTAATTCAAAACAAATCATATGCCCTGATCACAGTTTGAAATTTCGAATATCATATAATAGCTAGAATTCATAAATATATTTCTCAAAAAGAACCATATGATCTGTTTGCAATCCCAGTGTAACTGACATACTTCCATCATTTGTAGGACTGGGCAAAATGAAAGCAAGGCCTTCATATGCAATGCCTCCAGGTCCCATGAATATTGGTCTTCCCCAACCAAAATCTGCATCATGGATGGGCAAACGAGACCAGCTTGTGATACCAATATTAGGACACCTAAAAGTATGAGCGCCTCTAACTAAAGCAGTCAGATCAGGTTGCAGTTCCAAGTAGTCTAAAGCGGATCGCAAGTATTCATCATCCATGCAGCCCAAGGCTTCATGAATTCTGCTTGCAGAATAATAAATGGGCTTTGAAACCAGATCCCCTGAAATAGCCATGGGTGTAGTAGTAAAAATAACATTGCCAAAATAACCAGGAGGAAGAGGTGGTTGGAGTCGACTGCGGCCATCTGTAGCAATATATAATTTAGTTTCTTGGTCATCTGTAAGATTTCTTGCTTTACAAGCACATCTCCAAATGTGTCCAGAGAGCATTTCATAGCTGCTGTAGGCCACTCTGTTTCCATTTTCTTTGGCTTTGCCTTTAAGGATATCCAACTGCTCTCTGGTGATTTTGAAGATGGCAACTGAGAAATCATTTTTGTTTCCATTTACAATACCATTTTGGTTCTTTAATGGTGGAGGTGGTTGATACTCTATATGATGAAACTTCGGAGTTGGAGGATTTCTGGCTCTTAAAAGAGTTCTATCAATGAATGGTGGCAGGGTAACATCTAGCCCACGGGCCACATCTGACCAGGTGTTGATGAAGTGTATACCAGCATAACCATCAGCTACATGGTGTTGCATTCCCACACCTAAAGACACCCCTCCACATTTGAAAAAAGTTAACTGCACGAGGACACATTTACACACACGAGGAGCATAAATACCTTCTACAAATTCGCACGCAAGGAGCATAAATACCTTCTACAACTTTAAAGATGCATATGCAATAACTGAAAATTCTAAAGCAAACCAACAGTGAGACTTGTGGAACATTCCAAGGTACACTAACCCTAATACTAGAGAAACAACAGAAAATTAAGGGGTTCATTTTGATGGCTGTAAGGATCAAATGAATCAATGAACTCAAGCATTGAAGTATTTTTAACATTGAATTCTTGCAAGGAATTTAATCTGATCAGAGACTGATACAGATTACTTGAAACTTATGAAAACCAGAATAACTTCTTCAGTTTGAAGATTTCAAAGTCAAAACTTGCCCCAAACCACCTTAGTAAACAAGCTTGAAGCTAGGACCGGCTCTGAAAAACCTAGTTTAAACCTGAAATGAGAATGCGGAGACTGAATGCTTAAAACTTGTGTGCTTTACCGTCTTTAGGATTTGATGATAAATAACTTTTGAATTAAGCTTGGGTTCTTCCAAGAACAAAAACTAATCAAGAAATTTCATGAAAATGAAAATAGTGAGGAAAAGTCATAATTATGAAGTTTACAAGCTTCAATACCAGCCAATATTGCTACCCTCCCATCAAGGGACATGGAAGTCTCACAGTTAAGAGCTTTAATCAACTAAATTCTGTCTCTCCCAAGCCCATCTCGAAGAATTGCTAGAGCAGATGCGTAAATCTATGTCTGCAGAAGGTGCAATCCTAATAAGGTCAGGGCATGAATTTGAACCTTGAAAATGACCACCTCGAAGCAGGCTAGTGAAAAAAGGTCAACATCCTAGCTGCCCAGCCAGGAGATTAATCCAGCTAGAGATTGGAATTTGCCATTAAGTTCATTTCAAACTCTATATGCTTAGAAGCATATTTATAATGAAACACCAATATAGGAACGAAGACCATATCCCTGTCCCCACATTTTCTGGCAATATAGCCATACACTTATTCATTTACTCACATACCCTGATTTGAATAATATCCCCGTACCCAATGTCTCCAGGTAACTATGGGGAACTCCCATCACTTTTTTGGACAAATCATTTCAAAACAGTGAAGGACAAAGGCCTCAGAGATATTGACGTTAAAAATATCCCAGCAGAATCAGGAGCAAATGCGTCATAGGAGCGAGCCAAAAAGGAATCATGGACTTTTTCTGATCTCCAGTGGCTCCAAATTGGATAGTTCCATACAAATCAACAGACAAGTTAATTAACATAACAGTCTACTGGAAATAGATAACTCTAATATCCTGCAATACAGCTGGGATCTTCCCTTCTCAGTTGTCCCGAAGAAAAGCCTATACCTCCAGGGGTTAAAAAGCCATAGCAGCCTCTCTACAGCCAAAAATCCCAAATACAAAATTTTGTATAGGAGGGTCCTAGAAAGGAGCCAGCTGTTTAAGTTGTGAACATGGCCTCAATTTGAAACAGGGAATGTTCGCGTTGTATATCTAAGATTTTTAGAAATCCGGTTATGAAAACAGAGATTTATATACCCTAAATTAACAAATTGGTTGAGCAGTAAGTGTACCTGAAGAACAAGCAGAGGATAAGAAGAAATGTCTTCTGAATACTGAATTTTTGGAATGAGCTGCATGAGCTCCATAGTGGGTGCGAAGTCCCCAAAATCATCAACCACAGAATCCGTGACAGCCTCTACAATCAGAACCCCTTCACCATTACAGTTAATTTCAATACGCCCGTCTGGGTCTCTCTTGAGTCTGCCTGCCATGGGATAGAAGGGCACCAACACCTTGCTCAGAGCTTCCTTGAGGATCTCCATTGAAAAGAACTCCGGATTTCCAGTGGGCCTGTAGAAATAAACACTAGAAGTGTGTATTCTTGGAACCACCAGGTCCACATTGGAGTTCCACAGATCCCTCTGTGGAGTGGGTAACGCAGGCTTCACCATCGACGAACTCTTCACTGTTATAATCATCTTTGCCCTCAATTAAAAATCTGGGATAAAAAGAATATGTTGGAGGAATTCGACGTGGGTCTCTGTCTAAATCTGGAGAAAAACCATTTGGTCAAATGCAAGCATTTTCAAATATAGTATCATAAACTAGAGAACCAAAAAACCCACAAAAAGAAAACGGATATTTAATGCTCATTTTTTCCAACAAATCCAGACGATGCGATAAATAGGATTCTTGTACGGACAAGGAAGCATTTTCTCCAGAGGATTTACCGATTGGAAAGCAAACTGCACGATAAATTGTACCGCTGCTTATGAGGCAGGTGGATTTGGTATGTTACCAACAACCAAACACCTGGCCCCAAAGATCCTCCATGATTTACATGTAAATTTCTCCCCACTTTATGAAGGTACCCGTGCTCGATATCGACTTTTGATGGTATTCACTAGTACAGTTTTGTTTGGTAAATGAATGATTATGAATCATTCTGGTGTCCGATTTATTATGGTTTTCATTATTACGAACTGAAGCGGCTAATTATTTTGCATAAATGCATTCACAAAATTTTCAGATTCTTTTTAACGATCCATCCAAATCATCTTGTTGATGATCATATGAAATGTATGGAATATATGGAATGATTTTCAAAAATCTGGAAATTTTCTAGAGTATGTTTTTGCATGAGAATGAGTTGTTTTCATTACAGACTACTCCATCCTTAATTACAGACCTATTCATAGCATTTACAGAATTTCATATCAGCAAACAGAAAGCTACAAAGAATGACTGAATTTTTCTACGAGAAACAAATTTATTTCCTAAAGAGGATGTAAAGAGGCAACATCAATAAAATAAAGTGAGATAAAGATAATAATGTGCAGATCTCTGTTTTTGGAATGAAAACATGTGGAAATAATCTCACAGATCTAAATTTAAAGAAAAATAAACATAGATGTGTCAAATCCATGGAGCGAAAGTTATCTTTAACATTGATCGGAAAAAAATTGTCGATTTTATGTTCATCTTGCTACTACTACTATTTTAGAAAAGAAAATCTAAAAACTTGTTCGGGTTGAAATTTGCAACCAAATTTTGCAGATTTCTTCACTTTAGCACATCAAACTACGAAAAACCCCAGCTATGATCAAAATGAAAAAAAATCTTTGTACCCTGGCTTATGAATCGTTCCAACTTTCAAATGTGAGAAATTCGTGTACCCTGGCTTATTAATCGTTCCAACTTCCAAATGTGAGAAATTCGATAAATATAATGAATTGTCAAAATTCGGATCATACATAGAAACCAGAGGTAAGAAGTTCCACTCCAAATCTAACATAATATTATAAAAAAATAATTATAATTACAGCATTCATTCAAAATTCAACATAATATAATCAAAAAAGAATCATAATTACGGCTTCATTCAAAAACAAAAATAAATTAAACTAGATGTAAAAAGTTGCACTTCAAATCTAACATAACATTCAAAAACAAAAAAACAAATATCATATTTACAGCATTCATTCACCAAAATATAGATAGATAGATGTACAAAGTTCCACTCCAAATCTAACACGTTATTATAAAAAAGAATCATAATTACAGCATTCGTTCAGACTTTAACATAATATCATTAAAAAGAATCAGCATTCATTCAAAAAGAATTAAAATTAAAAGATTTACTCCAAATCGAACATAATATTATCAAAAAGAATCACAATTACAGCATTCATTCAAAACAAGAAATTCAAACCAAAGGTAAAAAGTTCCACACCAAATTAACATAATATTATCAAAAAGAATCAAAATTACAGAGCACTCATTCAAAACCAAAAAAAATTCGGGTGCCATAAACAGAAACAAATAGTAACTACCTCAGCAAAATCGAGATATTTCCACAACTTCTCCGATCAAGCTCTGTAAAAGATTCAGCTGATATGCAACCACAATATAAATCTTTCACTCCAAATCGACGTCGTTCAACTGCAAAACTCGAACCATTATTTTTTTTATTTTTTATTTTTTAAATAAATTAAAAAAAAGTTTGTTCGGGAAGGTGTGTTCGCAGCGCCTTCTGCAGTGAGAATGTGGGGCAGTGGTTTTAAAGGCGGAGGAGGGCTTGCGTAATCCATGACCATTGGTGATGGGACCCTCCATCCTACCAACTCCCTCCACCCACCCACTCCGAATATAATAATAAATTAATCGTCACCAAACAATCTGGATTAGAGTCCACATACCTAATTCGTATCTCCAAAACGGACACCTTACTTGCATGATAACTTTATTATATCGGAAAGATTCTTGTCCCTGCGCAAAACTCGTTACAATGCTTGTCGTTTTGAACCTACATTACATGTTTGTTCCACCTATATGAAGGATATGGGTTGGTGTCCCAAACTTCGTTGTAATGTTTATCCTTTTGAACTTATTTTACATGTATTTATATGAAGGATAAAGGATGAAGGGTTTGCATTTTTATCCTAAAGTAAAATATGATGTAATGTTTGTTTTTTTAAATCTACTTTACATGTATGTATATAAAAGGTAAAGGATAAAGGATAAGGTCAAGAATTAATACTAGATCCTTAAAACACCTATTAACAAGTTTTTACCTATAAGGGACCCAAATTTGACCTATAGGATCAAATTTAGTCAATAAGTAGCTTGAGACATCATCATCTGATAGGATGTTATGAATCATGAGATGGTGTTTTATGTTTTTATGAGTTCTCCTTTTGCAAGAGGAATTGTCTCAAGTGTATTTTTTAGACTCCTACTCCTAACATAAGATATATTTTTAAGTTATTTTGAAGCGAGATATAAATTTGTTGAATGAGATCGATTTACTCTCTATCTTTGGTAGAGTTAGAGTCATGTTCTAATTGCACACTCTTTACCAATTTGTTTTATTTAGCACCGCACATTTGCCATATACAGATGTCATTTCAAAGATGAGAGCCCCATTGTGAATACGCTTTATTACACATTTACCCTCCAGATTTTAAGTTCTCCACCATTGGTTTCCTTATCATAAGTGGACTTGAACCTACGTTGCACATATAAACCAATTCGGAATCTCACTAGGAATTGTTTTACCGTTTACCTTGTTTATTGTTTACATAGGTGTACGATCATACCCCTTTTTGGATTCCAACCTTTGACCTTATTTATGGAGCACCCTTGCCTTTTAACTCTGATCGCCTGTGTAATAAAATTATTCTTCTTTCCCTAATCGAGCAGCAAAATCTGAAAACCTAAAAGAAAATAAAATATGTTTTAGGGCATGTGGAAACCAAAGAATAATCAAACTACGTTGATATTTTTCAAGCCCCCAAACAATAATAATATTGAAAACAATAAACTTCAATGATTGGAGAAGCTCGAATAGCGTGCAAACTAATATCTTATTATGTGTCTCTAGAGATAAACTTGTGTACTTCAATGAATACACTAATGATTTTTTGATTTCCTCTAGAATGTTTGCAAGTGCTCCACAAAATTTGTATAGAATACCTTATGTACTTCTTGATTGTTCATTAATTAATAACTTGGAATGCTTATGTATTTATAGACAAATTAAATTCATATAAGGAACATACTGGCACCCAAATTGACATCTAATAGTTGAAAAAGTGAAAAAGATAATATAAGAGCTATCTGAGCAAGCGCTAAAAAGGACCACACCGATGGGCCAAGGAACATCCCAATGTTCCATACAATGCAAAAATCATTGGGATGCTCTGGACATAGAGAGTGAGGTGAGAAAAAAGATGTAAGAGAGAAAAATAGGCATTTGGAGTGTGTAAGGAAGTCGATAAATGTACTAATATCGCTTAATTTCAACTGACAATCGACAAATACACACATCCCAACCGTGACTCATTTTTAGGTGTCTATAGTTGAGAATTACCTCGTGCGCAACAAATGAAAATAAAAGAGAGTTTTTGTATGCAAATCTTACACAAGAAAAGATAAAGACAAACACACAAATGCACACATTTTTCACCTAAAAAACCCTTTTGGATAAAAAAACCAACACAATAAATTACTTGATTATAACATAAATTGGATTGTCTTACAATGTGTACCACCTTCGTATAATGCTTTATTGTATATTACAATGCACACATTTGACCGTGTATATTCAACATTCAATAGTCTTTGTTATACATATCCTTCTCTAGAAAATTTGCCTTAATTAGGCACTTTACTTTGTAATGTCTACACAGTAGAGGAATCTACATTCACCAACTACCAAGCCAAGTGAATAATGTATAAGGCTCCTCAATAAGTTTGCATTAGAGTGCCACCAAGACGTTGCTAGCACTTATTTAGTCTGATAGATATACTTAGATAAGTGTATGGAACACCTTCATATAACCTTTCATCACTCTGCATGTTGCACAAATCCTTACATGTACTTTAATATGACTTAGCCATTGCACACCACTTCATAATCTTCTAGAGTGTAATAAAATTCAATTAAATATCCTACGCAATTCTACCATAATTCATGCACGCTAATAATCTTGCACTATATTATTAAAGGCAGTCTCCATGCAAGTCTATGCACCCATCCCTACTTGTAAAATTAACCTAAACAGCATTACATACAACCAATGCTTGCACAAAACACCCTTTCACCCTACCTAATATGCACACAATTATCATTGCACAAACCCATACAAATTTGAGACATTTCCCAAAACTCTTCCACTTGTTGAACACTTTATGTAATGGAACATGCATTAATGTTTCAACATCCATGCCCATCTCTTTCCTACATCAAGAGAGATTTTCTTTGTACTCACTATCTTGGTCAATGAATTCGTGTGTGACTAACTTATCCGAATAGATATTTCTCTCTTCCACAATTTCCCTTATAAAATGATATTACACCTCAATGTGTTTCATCTGAGAATGATACTCAGGCTTCTTACCCAAATAGATTTCACTTTCACTATTATAAATTATGTTTACAAGATTTTGTGTGAACACAACTTTTGAAGCCACATTACTTCCTTGTTTGCATGAGTAGCTACAATGTAATCGACTTTAGTGGTAGATATCACAACACTAGACTCTCATTTTTTCATCTAACTTACAACTCAACCAAATAAGTTGAGCACATATCCACTAGTAGACATATGACCATCAAAGATCTCCAACCCAATCAAATTATAAAAATCCTTGTTTTCATCAGGTGTACCCTGATAACAAATCGCATAGTCAAATGTTCTACATAGATGCCTAAAGATCCTCTTCACTTCCACTAAATGCTCCTTGCCTAAATCAAGCATGAATCTGTTGAATGCTCCCACTTCTTATGTAATGTTAGGTCTTATACAAACCAATGCGCATATTAGGCTTCTCATTATAGTTGCATATGAAACTTGATTTGCATCCTCTAACTCCTCATGTGTCTTTAAACATTACATATTTGATAGTTTTTGACCAATTGGAAAGGGAGTGTACACGAGTTTACAATCTTGCATCCTAAACCTTTTCAACACCATTTCAACATACTTCATCTAGTCTAGCCTAATATTTCCATGCCCAAGACAAATCTTGTAGTACCAATATCTTTCATGTCAAGTTGCACAAAAAGTTTAGACTTCACTTACTTGATCATGCACTTGTCATTTATGATCAACAATATGTCATCCACATAGAGGACTATGATGACAAAGTTATCACCCTCTTCCTTGTATTAAACATAAGGATCAACATTATTGCATGCAAGACCAAGTCCAACACCATAACTCTCGAACTTATGATTCCACATTCTAGGTGATTGCTTCAATCAATACAAGGGCTTCTTCAGCCTAGAGACCAAGTCCTATTTTCATTTTACCTTGAAGCTTTTCATTTGTGACATATATATTTATTATTCAAGCTCTCCATGTATAAATTTTGTCTTGACATACATTTAATATATCTCAAGATCAATCGTAGTGCCATTAGCTAAAATAAACTTGATTGAATTTAGTTTCATAATAACATATAAGGTCTCACCAAAGTCAATTTCCTCTACCTATGAGAATCCTTTTACCACTAGGAAAACCTAATACTTCTCTAATTTCCCTTGTGCACTCTTTTTATTCTTAAAAATCCACTTGTAGCCTAAACATTTTTGCCTATGAGGTAACTCTACCAAGTCTCAAGTCTCATTTTTTTTAGAGACTCCATTTCCTCCCTTGTAGCCTTCTTGCAAGACTTGTTATCTACATAACAAAGAGCTTCCTTCACCATATTAGGGTATTCACTATCAGTCATCAATAACAAGAGCATATAATGAAAATATAGTGGGTTTTACCTTTAAGGTATTCTACCCACCCATTTTGATCTTCTCTAATAGGAGTCACGGGCTCTTCCTCTTATGATTCTTATGACTCTTCATTCATCGTACCGTACTCAAATACAAGCTCTTCAACATATGCATCAACCCACACCTTTAATGTTTATTTCTTTGGTTGGTTCTTTGGTTCTGAAGGCTTTGAATGTATGGAGTGCAAAACACTTTGATTTAATCAGAAATTGAAGCTATATGTCAACCAATTTGTTCTTGAATCACTAGTTGTTAAACTCGTTGTGTTGTAAGTGAGATTGTCAAAAAAAAAAATTGTATTGAATTAATTCAAACTTGAAAATATATGCTTGCTAGTGTAAATTACTATATACATGCATAAAATTAAATCTTAAACATGCAAAAATGTTTCTCAATTTGAATTAATGCACCATATTACCTTCGTGTGCAATTCTTATTGATAAAGAAAACTAAAATAAGATTATTACAAAGTAACTTACATTGCAAATTAAGTCTAGAATTATAAACTAAATAAATAATTTTACTTAACACTAAGTAAACTAAAATAGATTAAATTGACAAGTTTAATCCACTGATAAGATATAGACATCATGTAAGAAGACTCTTCATCAATTAAACAAATATGCACACTAGGCAAGTGAAAGTCTAAAAATAGAAAGTCAAAAAATTGAACTCTAAAAATAGAAGTTTTATTAAAATAACATTATACTGCGGTTAACTAAACATTCAATGAACTATAGTGAACTGGAATTTAACTAACACTTCTAACTATTTTATAGAGAAGTCTCAAAAAGTATCCAAAATTGACCAAACAACTAATTTATGACATAAATAAATTAAATAAAAAAATTAAACACCTAAAACACCAAATAAATTAAATCTAAAGTCTATAATCAAGTGCCCAAATTGACATCATACTCAACATTCCCCTTTGATGCAAAGAGATGAAATGCATATCATCTCCTTAAGTGTTCCATGAATCTGCTTATGCAATCCCTTGGTGAGAATATCAAAAATTGATTTTCAATTCTCATATAATTAATGACAAAGTGTTTATCATTGAACAAGTCTATGAAAAAATGATGTTTGAGTTTAATGCAATTGATTTTAACATAGAAAATTAGATTCTTGGATAATTGTATTTCCCCATTTTTATCACAAAATATCTATGTTGGTTCAAGTTGAACCTTCCCTGAAATCAGCCAAAAATTTTCTCAGCGATAATCATTGTTTGAAAGTTGATGTAAGGGTTGTATATTCAAATTTAGTAGAGGATAACATAATTGTAGCTTGTTTCTTTGAAGACCAAGAAACCAACCCATTTTCCAATGTGATATAATAACCTGAAGTTGACTTCATGTCATCAAGAGATCCTCTCCAATCTGAATTTGTGTCTCTAATGAGACATAAAGATATTGTTGGTATAAAATGAATACCATAATTATAAGTAACTCTTACATATCTAAAAATTATCTTTACTTGTAAATGCTTGAGTGATAGTTTGCCCATAAATCTATAAACTAGTGAAACTCAATAATTGATATCAGGTCTTGTCATAGTGAGATACATCAAACCTTCCACCATGCTTATACAAGTAATTTCATCAGCTAAAGGACTTACATCCTCTCTCATTAGCTTTTCTCCACTTGCAATTAGAGTGTATGTGAGCTTCAAATCTTGAAAATTGTACTTCTTTAACATATCTTGGGCATTACTTGACTTGACAAATGAATACTTCCTCTTTATTTTGATGGACTTACATGCTAAGAAATTACTTCATAATTCTAAAATCAATCATCTAAAATTATAATTTCATATCTTCCTTGAATTTATTCAATATCTTCATAGAGCTACATGTAAATATCAAGTCATCTACATAAAAACAGACATATAAAACATTAGAATACAATGCTTATATGTAAAGAGTTGGTTTATTTTGACTTCTTACAAAGCCTTAATCTAATAACTAGCTATCAATTCTTGATTACCAAGCTCTTGGAACTTGATTCAACCCATAAAGAACCTTCTTCAACTTATATACCCAAAATTATTTACCTTTTACTTCAAAACCTTGTGGTTGACCTATATATACTTATTCTTCAATCACTCCATTGAAGAATGCATTATTAACATCTATTTAAAGAATTTTATATCATTTATGAAAAAATAAAACAAGCATTAGTATTATAGTATCTTGATGTGCCATAGTTGCATAGTTTTTCTCATAGTCAACCTCATATATTTATGCAAATATTTTTACTAGTCTAGTTTTTAGCTTATCAACTATACCATCAATCTTGAATTTGGTCTTAAACTCAATTGGTTTTAATGATATATTTATTTAATGAAGTCTGAACTAAATTTCATGTATCATTCATGTTAATTGAATTCATCTCTAATTTCATAACATCAACCCATTCTTTCTTTTAACTAGCTTCTGCATAGCTTCTATGTCCACTAGCTATAGATGACAATGCAAACATAGTATTTTCATCATAAGCATCATCAAAAAAAATATTTTGTGTTGTTGAAATCTTGTAATACACCTTTCATAATTATAATCTAATATTTTATTGGTTGGATGTGGATTTAACAAATGTTTGTTCTTATTTGGAGTTGATGAAGATGGATGACTAGTCTTTTGTGAAGAATTAGTATTGTTTCAAGATGAACTAAAAACATGTGTATGACTTTGTACAGCCTCAAAATCAAATTCAATACATTGTCCCCCTTCACTTATGAATTCTTTATTTATATGATTATAATCATCATACACCTCATTTTTAAAAAATTACAATCCCTATAAACAATTATGGATAAACTATTAGGATTATAAAACTTGTATATTTTACTTTCATCATTATAACATATGAAATTGTAATCAATACTCTTAGGATCAATATTTGGATAAAATAAACATATTTTATTTCACCTTTACCTTGATTTTTGGTGAATTACATGCTTCCATTTCCTTCAACTTGGATGGACTTTTCATTTCTCAATTGTACTTGGTTTTTGAAAGAGTCATTTAACTTTCTAATTATTTGCTTCCTCTATTCCCACATTTCATGTGAGATAATAATCTGAGTCCTCTTGAACGTCACTTTTCTCAGCATGAATTTTTTTATTCACTCTCTTGATTAGCTTGATTCTTAGTTACTAGTATCTTGTAATCTTTAATCATGTATCCTGATTTTTTGTAGTAATGACAAGTATTTATTACTCTTACCTGTGATTTTATCTTCAAATTTTCTCTTTAAATTTGAGTTTTCAAAAATCCCTTGATTTTGATTAGGATTTTTCTCTTTGGTATTTTAAACCCTTGCCTTCGTTTTAAGTGTTTGTTCTTGATCTCCTATGTATAATTTTGTCTTATCCTCATGGGACATGAGAGAACCAACTAACTCATCAACATTTATAGTGTTCATATCCTTACACTCTTCAAGAGTGATCACAATACACATTCATCTTTGATTAAAGATCTCAAAATATTTCTTATTATAATATTATCTTAGATATTTTCTCCATAACCCCTCATTCTATGGACTAAATCATTTATCCTTATGTAAGAATCTTCTAATCCTTCAGAATATGACATTCTTAAATTTTAAAAATTCATTTTAAAGGTTTAGAGTTTTGATTTTATTACCTTCATAGATATTTGATATAAAGTCTCTAAGGCATTCTATGCCTCATGGGCATTCTTGCATCTAGATATTCTTGGATAAATGCTTGGATCTATGGAACTTTGAAGAAAAAATAAAGCTTGTGGATCCACATTTTCTTCATAATTTTTTTTTTTTTTATGATCTTATATCAAGGTGTTCTAATATTGATATGGTATGTACCCATGTAAAATATTATCCCAAACACATTTCCATACAATAATTATCTTCAATTGATCTCTCCAATATTCAAAGTTGTCACCTTTGAAAACATGAATATTTATCAAATTAGAATTGATTGAAGCAAAATTCATTGAAGCCATTGATTCTCTAGATAACGGCATAAAACTGTTCTGAACTTTTCTTGAACATGGATCTGCTACCAAGTGAAGGTTTTGAATATATGGAGGAGTGAAAATTATCTTTGATTTAATTTCAAATTGAAGTCATTTATCAACTAATATGTCCTAGAATTACTTGTTATTAAATTAGTTATGTTGTAAATAAGATTGTAGACCAAATATTGTATTAAATAATTGTTGGCCAAATTTGGCCTATTTACCAAAATATGCCTAGCCTTTGATGAGAAGCTGAGCAGGGTCTTGAGTGAGGAGTGATCCAATATCACAAGGAGCATATGGAATTCAACAAGAGATCACATAGCATTTGCAACCTTTTGAAACACTTTAATCAAGATTAAAGTGTAAATATGATGATCTTAAGGAACTAAACCATCATTGAACGTCATGCAGGAATGGATTGGTTAGCTTGTTTGAGAATTTTATAAGTTTATTTAGAAATCCTCTCAGGTAAAAATAAATGCATGGACATGAATTTATTCATGCCTTGAAGATTCTTTATCAAATTCATATCTTGATGAGCTTTCTACCTCAAGATATAAAGCTCCAAAGTTAGTACTGTAGAATGAAATAAGCGCACAAACGTCAAGTTCAAGCCTCATAAAATAGCCATTGGAATTCAAATGATCAAGATCAATGATTGGTGTTTAATCATACCAAAGATACAATGGTGAGAGATGATCTGACAGATGTTAGTGGGTCCCAAGATCTAATGGCACGTATTTAATCCTGCAAAGAAGATCAATGGTGAGCATTGAGTCAAAAGGTCAACATGAATGAGCTCCTACAAAATGTTAAGATCTCGAGTACCTATCAGATGGATCAATGGTATGTGACAAATGATAGGTCAGTGGACCCAAATAGATCTAATGGTATGTATTTAATCATATTGAGTAGATCAGGGGTGAGCAATGAGTCAAAAAGTTAATGGATCTCGAAGGCTAATGAGAAGTTGCCAAGTGTCACAATCATGTTAAACTAGTAGAAGATCAATGGTACATGTTTATTCATACAAATTGAGATTGATGATAAAAGCAAGGTCAATAATTTATAGGATCCTAAGGAAGAGAAAAAGACTGCCAAGTGTCATGAGAATGTTAAGCTGCCAAGAAAATTAATGGCTCGTGTGCATTTCATGCAAAGCAAATCGATGAGCAAGATTGAAATTTGAAAGCTAAGGGGCTTCAATATAAAGGTCAAATATATGGTTGAGGATGAACTAAAGTAGGTGTTTCAAAAATCTATATCACTATTAGAGTTCAGATGAGCACTGCTAAGCAATGAGATGCAGTCATACAGTCAGGATGAAGCCCCATCACCATTAAAGCTCAATATGAAGCTCTGGTTAAAAGTTTTGGAACATATAGGGTCGATTATCTAGAGTTTTAGTATGGTTTCATGAATGTGTTCTCCATTTGTTGAAGAAGTTCCATGCATATAATAGGTTCTTGGATTCTATAAATGCTCAGAGGCAAAATAAGTCTTTCTAGGCCTAATATGGATCAAAGTGTTGTGGGGTGGAGCTAAAAGCTTCAACTGTTTGCAGACACTAGAAGGAAGGATGCTGAAGAACCAGAGCCACCGGCGTCGGTAGTATGACCGACGTCGATCAAGTGCAGTGGAGAAGGAGACCGGCAACGGCAGGAAGTTGGCCAACGTCGGCAGCACCAGACCAGCAGGGACCGGCGTCGGTCACCTGTGTATTTTCAGAACTATCGTTGACAAACAGTCAGTTAGTTGAATCGAGTGTTTGCATGCTAAGGGGCTAATTTAAGTCACGAGCTGTGTGTCTAATTTTAGTAGTTAGAGTTCTATTTTTGTAAGCATGGGATCTTATTTATAGACCCATAAGGCATGTATTGTAATTAATTCTAAGGCAAGTAAAGGCATTGAAGCTAGCAAGGTCAAGGAGATCTACAGGTGTAAGGTCAAGGAGATCAACTGAAGCATTTAAGGAGGGATAGCAACTCAGGCTTTAGAGTTGTTGTGTTGAGCAAGAGAGAGAGGGAAGAAGGTCTTGAGGTGTGGCAAGCCTTTGAGGTGGCAGAAGAAGTGGCATCTTTCTTATTATATTTTCTTCTAGTAGTATTTAATACAAGAGTGTGTATTGTCTCCCAAATTCTTTGCTGTCTCAAGTTTCTAGCTACTTTATCATTCTGGTATAATTCCGTGTTTAATTGCATATAAGAAAGTAATCAATTGTGCTCTAATTGGTAGAGCTACAGATCCCCTGACAAGTGGTATCAGAGCTACGGTTTGCAGGAAGCAGGGTATTGTTTTTTATTACAGGTCATTCATAGGGTTTTCTGATTGAGTGGGAGTAATGGCAAAAGAAAGTAGGCTACAAATGGAGAAGTTTAACGGCAAGAATTATCAACACTGGAGGATGCAGATTGAGGACTATCTGTATCAGAAGGATCTGTACTTACCATTGGGTGGGGTTACATGCAAGCCCACAGATATGAAGGATGAAGAATGGAATGTTCTTGATCAGAAGGCTCTCGGTTCCATAAGGTTGAGCCTTGCATCATCTGTGATTTCCAGCTTATCACAGTGCAAGACAACAGAAGAGTTGATAAAGTCCTTAGCGAATTTATACAAAAAGCCCTCGGCTTCTAACAAGGTATACCTTATGAAGCAGCTATTTACTTTGCAAATGCAGGAAGGTGGATCGGTACATACTCATCTCAGTGATTTCCATGGTTTGGTAAACCAATTAGCTTCAGTCAATATTGTTTTTGATGATGAGGTAAAGACTCTCTTGATTTTATGTTCTTTGCCTGAAAGTTGGGACGGTATGGTTATGGTAGTAAGTAATTCTGCATCTGCTTCTAAAATCTTAAAAGCTGATGATGTTGTGAGTGTGATCTTGAATGAAGAAATATGCAGGAGAAGCACAGGTGAATCATTAGGGAATGTTCTAAGTGCAGAAAGCAGGGAAAGACAAAGGGAGAAGGTTGAGCAAGGGAAATCAAGGTCGGGAAGGAGATCCGAGTCCAAAGGTATTACCTGCTAGTTTTGTGGAAAGAAAGGACATACAAAGAAGGAGTGTTGGTTGAGAGATAAAGAGAATCAACATGCAGGTATGGGAGAAGCAAAGGATGCAAATATTGTGATGCATGATGCTCTCATACTTTCTTCAGATAGTCAGGTAGGATCATGGATTTTAGATTTTGGTTCATCTTTTCATGCATCCCCAAACAGAGATTTGTTCTACGAGTATGAACAGGGAGACTTTGGAGTTCTTTATTTAGGGGATGGTACGCCTTGTCAGATAGTTGGCAAAGGGAAAGTGCAGCTGAGATTGTAGATTGACAACATGTGGGTGTTGAAAGAGGTCATGCATGTTCCAATTCTGAAGCAGAGTCTGATTTCTGTAGGAAGGTTGGGAGATGAGGGATGCACAGTAACCCTCACAGTAGATTCTTGGAAGGTTACCAAGGGAGCACTTGTTCTAGCAAGCGGTAAGAAAGTAGATACTCTTTATCTGTCTATTTGTATTACTGATTCCACTTCTGGTGTAGATTCGAAGATGTGGCCTAATAGGCTTGGTCACAAGAACAGGAAGGGAATGGAAGTTCTTGATTCAAAAGGTATGCATTCAAATTTGGAAAGCATAGATATAGTTCATTGCAGAAAGAGGAAATTTGATGCTTTTGACAAGAACAAAGAAGCCTTGGTGTTTATGGAGGAGATGAAGGATAGAGATCAGTCACAGGGGCTGAATAAGTCTGAGCAGGGTAGCATGGACAGAGGTTTGATCCAAGAAGAGCTCGCGGATGAAAAATTCATCACTTACAGGAACACACAGACACCAATGTCAATAGCTTGGCACCGACGTCAGTCATCCAGATACTGACATCGATCATGTACAGACCAGTAGGGTCGGTAGGTTGGACAGGAGAAGTTCGACGTCGATCATAAGGACCGACGTCGATAGGAGGGACACCGGTGTCGGCCAGGGAAATGATGTCAGTAGTCAGGATCAGTGCAGGGAACCGACATCGGTCGAAAGCAGACTGGGAGATGGCCTAGATCGGTCACTGGAACGGATGTTGGGTGAATTACTAAGTCTCAAACACCCATGTAGAGGTCAGAAAAGGTATGTGAACCTAATATTTGTTGTTCACCTTCTTTATATTGCTTACTGATAGTCACGAACTAGGAAGATGGAAGAAGCAATGCAAGTAGAATCCAGAAACAGTGGGAGCTTGGCATGGATGAGGAGTGTGAGTCCTTGGAGAACCAAACAGGTATTTATTGGTAGTGTTGTCAGCTGGAAGGAAGCACTGGATAGAGGGATGGATTCCCGTTTTAGAGAAGAGAGTGGATGGATACATGAGACAGAAGGCTATGGTATATGGTCTTGATTATGTTGCAAAACAATGGAGGTTTGACCATTGTACTTTATCTTTACCAGGTTGGATAATATTAGCTACATTATCCTGTTACTGTATTGTGTTACTTGTTGCAGGGTTTCATATACAGGGAGTTTTCTAAGCTAAGGGTAGAGTTGGTTCAGAAGTATGTCATGGAGAATTTGGGAGCAACAAAATTCTTGTGGCATAAGATACAGGGATTGCATCACAGGTTTGCGTGGTGGTTGGTCTTCAAGAGTGATATTGAAGAGGGATACAGAGCCTAAGGAACAAAATAGATGGTGTACAGGTATAGGTACAAGTTGCAGCTGTTTATCTCCAAGTGGGAGATTGTTGTGGGGTGGAGCTAAAAGCTTCAACTGTTTGTAGACACTAGAAGGAAGGATGCTGAAGAACCAGAGCCACCGGCGTCGGCAATATGACTGACGTCGATCAAGTGCAGTGGAGAAGGAGACCGGCGACGGCAGGAAGTCGGTCGACGTCAGCAGCACCAGACCAGGAGGGACCGGCGTCGGTCGCCTGTGTATTTTTGAAACTACTGTTGACGAACAGTCAGTTAGTTGAACCGAGTGTTTGCATGCTAAGGGGATAATTTAAGTCGCGAGCGTGTGTCTAATTTTAGTAGTTAGAGTTCTATTTTTGTAAGCATGGGATCTTATTTATAGACCCATAAGGCATGTATTGTAATTAATTCTAAGGCAAGTAAAGGCATTGAAGCTAGCAAGGTCAAGGAGATCTACAGGTGTAAGGTCAAGGAGATCAGCTGAAGCATTCAAGGAGGGATAGCAACTCAGGATTTAGAGTTGTTGTGTTGAGCAAGAGAGAGAGGGAAGAAGGTCTTGAGGTGTGGCAAGCCTTTGAGGTGGCAGAAGAAGTGGCATCTTCCTTATTGTATTTTCTTCTAGTAGTATTTAATACAAGAGTGTGTATTGTCTCTCAAATTCTTTGCTATCTCAAGTTTCTAGCTACTTTATCATTCTGGTATAATTCCATGTTTAATTGCATATAAGAAAGTAATCAATTGTGCTCTAATTGGTAGAGCTACAGATCCCCTGACACAAAGATGGGTACCGAGCAGCTATAATAAGATTAAGCAATCTATAGGTTTTCATCGATATTCTTGCTGTATGAAAACTAATAAATAAATTGGTTTTCATCTATCATAGACCTATGATCATGTTTCAAAATAGGGGTAGACTATGTGATTATTATGGAGAAGTGTCTTATCTTTTGATATGGTCATTTTTTGATAAACAAGTACCTATGGCTGCCCAAAGCAGATATGGCACGGTTATGTCAGTTTTAAGATATGAGAAGTTTGTCATCATCATCAGATCAGGAAGAAAATGGCATAAAGTCCCAAGAAGGAGACCTGGTGGTTAGATAAGGACAAAAAAACATTTAATTCTTTCATAGAGCTTTTACAAGTTAGTTCTTTCTTGATAAGAGCATGACTCAACATCCTCGGATTAATGTTAATCCATCATAGTTCCCTCTCTCCTCGGTTATATATATATATATATATATATATATATATATATATATATATGTCCCATCTTCTTCCACATTTTGGCTCTTTTTGGAAATTTTTATAAAATAAATATCTGATATTGTTAGAGAAAAGAATTTTATGTCTTTGGCTTGCTCAGGGTATGTTAAGATTTGTACTATAACACCTATTTGATGCAATAAAGACTAAATTCCTTCATTTTTGAAAGCTAAATTGAAGTGTGTTCTATGAATCTATGTGTTGTGGTTAAGTGAATGTATGTTTTCCTTGCCTCTGTCTAATTTTCCTCACCTTCATGAAGTGTGTTGTAGTTCTCACAGGTCTTTCTAAGCAATATATAGTTTGTTGATTAGTTTGGAAGTGCACAACTGCCCTCCCATGCTAAGTTGATAGCTAATCAATTCTTTCTTGTGAAATACTTATGTGAGGACTGATCTTCTTTAGTCTTGTATGTGTCTTATAGTGTGTCTTGTACAAAGTGTAAGTGTTCAAATTACTGGTGTATCACTTCATTTTACACGCTTTCATAAATTAATATTAATCTCTCTCCCCTTTTCTAAGCAAGTGTTAATTTAGGTCTAGTTTAGGTGATAGATGTAGAAGGAAGCTGGCCTTTTCCAGAGGTCTGACCCAAGATTAGGTCACCCACAACCTAGGGTCATTCCCATGATAGACTAGATTTGAGTAGGACCTAAACAATCCCCTTGCTCAGCTAGGGTGCAATCTAAGACACCAACAATAACTTCAAACTTGAAAATTTATGCTTACTAATCTAAATTACTATATACCTAAAAGAAAATCAAAGGTTAAAAATGTAAAAAAAAAAATCTAAATTTGAGTTAATGCATCATACCACCTTTGTGTGTAATTATTATCAATAAAAAATCTAAAATAAGCTTATTACAAGGTAACTTGCATTGCACGTTAAGTCTAAAAGTAAAAAATAAATAAATAATTTTACTTAACCACTAATTAAAATAAAAATAGACTAAAAATGACAAGTTTAACTCGTTGATAATATATGAACATCATGCAAGAAATATTTTCATCAATTAAGTAAACATGCACACTGTTTAACCCTGAAATGAATATATATTGAGATTATATAGGATTAAAGGGGTTGAGATAGCTTAAGGTACAAGGGTGATAAATTATCTCTAAAATAGGCCAATTAGATGATAAAATTATATATAAACATATTTTGAATTCATTAAACTAAGATAGGTTTAAAATAGTAAGTAAAATTATGCTAGATATTGAAATGACAAAGAAACAATGTACTTAGTTTATTCTAATGTTGACATAGTTATGGATTTGGAATAGGTATAAATTAGATTGGAATAATATTTTAGAAAAATCATCATATTTTGGATTAGATGCTTCTAAAACTGTGGTTACTAGTGCCAGCCTAAGAGGATTACATCGATGTTACTGTTTGAACCTAATGTAGGCATCCTATACATAATACCTGATGGAAAAGGATGTGACCACCTATATGTTATGGGTTTGTATTAACATTCAATTTGATGAATTTATATCTAGGTCATGGACTGTCACTCATAAAATTATAAAACCCTAGGTCTTCATCTTCATAATGATCATAGGGAAAAATGGATTAGTGGGTACATGGTGTCGAGTTGACCTCAAAGACCCCTCTACTAATGAGTGTTGCCTACATAAATAATAATCCAAAGAGGACCTCATATTGGTTTAGTTCTCCTTTACATGTTATTTTATGTGTGAATCATGAAAAATGTGTAAATCAAGTGTAGTAGTGACTTTGTAAATCAATTACAGTAGTGACTTAGCTTGTAACTTGACAAATATAGCTCTTGGATTGTTCCTTCAATAATTCATACTTGTGTATGTGTTGTCCTTATGAATGATATTAAAATATAAAATAATAGAAAAACTTTGTTTTATCTAGTGCTTGATTGAGTGCTTTGATAAGTTACCTTAGGTTTGTGCGAGGTCCTATAATTTTTTCCAGGTAAAGAATGGGTGAGGGTTGATCTTATATTTATATCAATCCCTTTGGAGAAGTAACTCATATTAAATCACTTAGGCCAACTATTAGAATTCATTTCATTTTTAAATTAGATGAATTTATGGAACAAACACTTACATTGGAGCAAGACACTTGCATCGATGCAGGTGTCTGTTTGAGACGCTAGTGTCCAAAGAATAGGAAAGTAGTTACAAAGTCAAAACTTGAAGAGATGGAAGATAATTAGGTTTTAGCATTTTGGACAAGATATAAGGTTTGGATCATCAACACAAGATTGTTCAGACCTAGATATAGGCCAAGGGGCATAAGATAAATCAGATGTGAGACTTCAAAAAGTGATAAAGGTCTAGAATTGAGAGGAACAACCAAGCTCTAAGTTTTTCAAGTGTATAATACTGAGGTGCTATATAATCCATAAACATCATCTACATTCCCCCCCTTTAATCTTTTAATGGAATTGCTAGTTTAAATTAATGTGTACTTGGGTGTGTATAACACACCTTGTTTTTGCATGAGTGCAACTTGAGTTCTTTATTAGTGACTGACATGCAACCAAAAACATGTTACATTATACAATTAGTGCATATAATATGAAATTGAAAGTATTGAAAATATTTAAATTGAAAGAGAAAGTTTTATGAATACACATGTGTATCAATGTAACTACCTTGCATATTAGCAAGTTGATTTGAAAGATGTATCATTATAAGGCTCTAAAATTGAGATTAGGAAAAATATGTATAAATATAGAAACTACATATATCTAAGAATATAGAGAGAGATTGCAAGGCACATGCCTCCAACCTTGGATAAAAGGTGAGTTGCCACCTGACAGTTGAGATTAGCTCAACCATATAAACCAATCATACTTATAACTTGGTGAGTATGAGTGAAAAAATTCAACTCATACTATAAAATTGGTAAGAATGGATGATATAATCAAGTCCAACCTAAAAACTTGGTAATATTGAGTGATTTAATCACCTCAACCATACCAAAGTGAACTAACTACTACAATAGATTGGCTCAATATATCTCATAAAAGTACATTTTAGTGGGTGATATTAGTACCTAAGAGTGTTTTTAAATATGAAACTGATTTGGATTTTATAATATTAGGTGCACATTGCATAACATATTCACCTTAGATATGTCACATGTTGAAACTGTGTATAATAATGGTACCAATGTATAAAATTCTATCACAATTGTGAATCTGAATTATATGATTATGTGTTTTGGCCAAATTAGAAATTATATAAGTGTAGAGAACATGGTTCCAAAGCATGTTCTCATTATATATGGATAAATTTAAAATAAGTGCCAATGTGAAGGACATGCTTCTAAAACATGTCTCCATTGTAATCTAGGGATGTTAAATACTGAATAAGTGTGGAGAACATGCTTTCAAAGCATGCTCCCACCTGATCTAAAAATTGTGAATGTGTGGAACTCATGCCTATATTACATGCCCCCACTAAATTTGAAAATTGATATAAGTGCCAAACACTGAATAAATGTGGATAACATGCTTCTAAAGCATGCCCCCACTGAATCTGAAATATATGCCAAATGTGGAGAACATGCATTTATGATATGCCCCCACTGATATGCTCCCCTTTGAGGTGAGGAAGAATAGAATTTGGTAATTACCTCAACTCAAAAGGCTAAGACAACTGTAATATGTGAATAGAACCATGTAGCATACGGAGGAACATCTCTAGGTAAATGTAGCATTAAAGCACATATAATAATGTGATCACATCATGATCTAAGAGAATCATGCCAAGTTGTACCATCATTAAGATCGTACATGTAACCAATATTTAAGGATAATTTCAAGACATTTGGTTTTTCTTGAATAAATGGCTTATCAATAATTATTTTGACAATTTGAGTATCTGTGTACGAAGAACCAACCTTACCATAGGTTGAAGCTTCTTTTTTGGAAATGGATTTTTCTTGTTTTTTATCATTGGCAATCTGTGGGATATAAACCAGAAAAATATTGTACATATTCTCTGCTCATTAGAAATATATTGATTTTGATAATTCTGTAAGACTACCATTTGGGATTGTTCTTTCAAAATTTCTTGCATTGGATCATTCTTTGGAATATTTGGTATGTCTTTTGGAGAATTTAGAACATTGAAAACTTGCATCTCATGTGAAGGGTCATCCACCTTTAATGATATATCATTTGAATCTTGAGATGGATGTGGAAAAGGTGCTTCCTTTTATGTTTGAGGATCTTTGGCACCTATTTTTTTTCATTGGACATCTTTGCTTAGGGAGAATTTATCTTTTGTATCTTTCTTTTCAATGCAAAATAACAATCGGTATGGTGACCATGCATTCTATGATATGCACAGTAATATTTGATTTTCAAAAGGGACATAAAGGAGTTAGATTGATAAAATTATTTCTAATAATCTCCCTTTGAATCTCACTTGACCTCTTAGTAGGCTTTTGTTTACTTTTGGAGTCACTCATTTTAGATTTATTCTGTTTTAGCTTTACATTTAGATTAAAAAAACCTTGTTTGGCACAACATTGGTAGATGAGGATGCAAACACACAATTAATACTACCATGTGTTAGATTTTGCCTGTATGTAATCTAATTTGTAACTATTTTATTAATTTTCTCATACTGATAATTTGATCTTTTAGAGCTTTACAAACACAATCCCTATGTATTTGAGATTGATTATCTTCATTTGAAACTATATGTTTAGCCATTTTACCACTTAGATAAGTGATAGCCTAGACCTAGTTATAGGGATGAGAGATATCACCCTCCTTAGGGTTAGGAGAAATAAGAAACTCCTTTGTATCCATTTGAAATGTTCTGAAAATTGATATGAGAACAAGATAAGAAAGGTTTACAAATGCTAAGGAGAAATCAACCATGATATTATAAGGATATAGAAATTTCAAACTATTGGATATTTTTTTGAAAATATTAAAAAAAAAATTGTAAAATCAAGAGATGAGATGAGCCTATAAAAATATGGAAATAAAATTACATGTACATCATGTAGATCTACATTTACTAAAAATAATAAAATGCCAAATTTGTAAAATACGCACAATATTTTGGCAAACCAAAAGAGGTTTTTGTCTATATCAATATATTTATGAAAAACCTCTGAGGAATTTAAAATTTTATCTAGTATGAATCAAAAATTGACCAAACAAAGTGGAATGCTTCATAGACAAAACCTTAAAATATTCCCAATAAAGAATCAATAATTTTGATAATATGAAAATTTATTGAAAATATCTGAGAGAGGTTTTTGAATAATTTTTTTTTTATGAAACCTAGAAATTAAATTCAAAATAAGTACCCCATTCACCTTGTATACCAATATTTACTAAAAATAGTAAATTATAAAAAAAATCTGTAGTGAATTTTGGAGAACAAAAAGAGGTTTTTTAGTGTACCAACCTGAGTAGAAAATAGTTTTGAGTAATTTTAAAATGGACCTATTTGGAGGTTTAAATGCGATAATCAAATAGGAAGTCGCTTTTAAGCATGTGCACATGAAGCCCTTACAATTAGAGGAGGTTAAAACCTTAAGGTAAAGTTTCAGATCTAAAAATCCATCACAAAAAGTTGAAACCCTATGGGACTTAGAATCCATAGATCATAACTTTTTTGCATTGACATCAGGTTCACCAATTGTTTAACCCTAAAATGAATTAAAATTGGGATTATTTAGGGTTAAAGGGGTAGAGATAGCCTAAGGCACAAGGATGATAAACTATCTTTAAAGTAGGCCAATTAGATGCTAAACTTAGATATAAACATATTATGAATTCATTAAATTGAAATAGGCTAAAAATAGTAAGTACAACTATGCTATATATGGAAATGACAAAGAAATAATGTAATTAGCTTGTTCTAATGTTGGCATATTTCTGGATCTAAAATAGGGGAAAAATAGACTAGAAGAATATTCTGGAATAATTGTCAAATTCTGGATTGGATGTTTTTAGAGATACAGACACTAACATTAGCCTGGGATGATTGCATCGATGCTACTCTCTAAACCTGACATAGGTGTATTATATGAAATAATTTATGAAAAAGGATATGACCACCTAAATGCTTCTAGGTTTGTGTTTGTCTTCACTTTGGTGCCTTCAGATCTAGGTCATGGATTGTCACTGCTCATGAAATTAAAAAAACCTAGTTCATCTTCATAGTGACCCTGGAGAAAAATGGGTTAGTGGACACACGGTGTCAAGCTGACCCCAAATACCCCTCTATCAATGAGCATTGCCTACTTAGCCAATACTTTGAAAGAGAGCTTTAGACTGATGTAGTTCTACTCTATGTGTTGGTTTATGTGTGAATTATGCAATATGTGCAAATCAAGTACAAAAACGACCTAGCTTGTAACTTGGAATATATAGATCTTGTGCTACCCTTTTAATAATTTAGACTTGTGTATGTGATTTCCCTATGGCTGATATAAAAATAGGATAAAATAGTGAAGCTTTGCTTTATCGAGTGTTTGATTGAGTGCTTTGATAAGTTGCCTTAGGTTTGTGTTAGGTCTTATAGGTTTTCCCAGGTGAGGAATGAATGTCGATCTTGTATTTATATCAATCCATTTTGAGAATTAACTCACATCAAATCACTTAGGTTGACCATTAGAATATGTTTCATTTGTAAATTAGATGACTTTAGCTTATTGAACACTTGTGTCAAAGTAGGACACTTGCATTGACGCAAGTGTCTATTTGAGTTGCTAGTGTTTAGAGAAAATGAAAGTAGGTATAGATTCAAAACTTACATAGGTGGAATATAAGTAGCTTTTAAGCATTTTAGACAAGATAAAAGGTCTGGGTCATCAACATAAGACTATTCAAACTAAGAGATAGGCCAAGGGGCACAAGATAAAGCAGATGCAAGACTTCAGAAAAAGGGAAAGGTCCTGAACTAAGAGGAATAACCAAGGTCTAAGTTTCCCAAGTATACAGGACTAAGGTGATATATAATTTATAAATATTAGCTACACACACTCACATGCACATTAGACAAGTGAGTATAAAAATATAATTCTAAAAATATAAAATATAAAAATAGAAATTTAAAAAAAGAACTCAAAAAATATAAGTTTGAATAAATTAACTTTATAGTTTGGTTAAATGAATATTTAGTGAACTATAATGAACTGGACTCTAACTAACTCTTATAACTATTTTTAAGGAAATTCTTAGAAAATGTCCAAAATTGACCAAACAACTAATTTAAGGCATGAATGAATTAAATAACATTCTTAAATATGAAATAAACTGAATATAAGATAAATAATCAAGTGCCCAAATTGGCATCATACTCAACACATTATTCTTATGTAAGGACCTTATACACCTCCTTAAAAACTACATTTTAGCTGCAAACTACTTTCTTTATCTCGAGATTCCATATCTTGTACCCTTTGAGGCCAATCCAATACCCAATAAAGATGCACATTACAAAATAAAAATCAAATGTTGACATTTTATCCTTTGGAATGTGAAAATAAGATTTGAAACAAAAAATACGTAGGTGTCATAATCATGGCTTCTAAATAGTCCATGCTTCATGTAAAGTCTTGTCAACCAACGTGAATGTGGGTGATCTTTTCACAAGGTAACAAGTAGTATCTACTTTTTCAACCCAAAATTTATACTCCAAATGTGCACCACTCAACATATTATGAGCCTTGTCCATCAACATCTTATTCATCCACTCTGCAACTCCACTCCATTGAAGTGTTTATGGAGTTTTATTTCACCTTTGAATACCAATCTTTTAGCAAAATTCATTAAACTATTTGTATCATTACTCACCTCTATTGTGCATGCTCAATACTTTAATCCTCTTATCTATCTAGTTCTCTACAAGAACTTTAAACTCTTTGAATTTTTTGATAGCTTCAAATTTCCTTAGGAGGAAGTATATCTAGGTCATTTGGGAGTAATTGTCTATGAAAGACACATAGAAAACAAACTTGTTTAGTAATGGGACAACAACTAGTTCAAACACATCATTGTGGACTATCTACAAGGTTACACTTTCCCATGCAACATTTTTAGGTAATTTCACCCTATTTTGCTTACCATAGATGTAGTGTTTTTAGAATTTGAAGTCCAAGGGATAATTATCCATCCCTTTCACCATATCCTTAGTTTTCAATATGCATAAATGTTTCTCACCAATATGGCCCAACTTCTAGTGTCATATAAGTGTATTCTCTACAAACTCCATGCACACATTCTTGTTTCAACCTTGGCCTCAAGAACAATAGTTGCTATAACATGTGTTACTTATTGTAGTCATATTAAGCTTGAACAGGGTACCCATGTGCATGCCTCTAGTCAATACCATGGCTTCTCACACCATTTTTCACCCATCTTTATTGGATGAGACGTGGATACCGACATCACTAATCTTGATTTTAGAGATTAGGTTCCTCACAAGGCTATAAATGTGAAAAAGTCTTGGGAGAGTCTTGATCCTCCCATATTTAAACTTTAACTTCACTTTTCCGCTACCCAGGACCTTGTAGGTCAAGTTATATCCTAGAAAGACATCACCACCATCAAATTATTCATATTTGTAGTCCCTCTCCCTCATAGGAGTCACATGATAAGAGGCTTCAGATTCAATCAACAATTTATCATTACATGCATGCAAGCTTGAGTTGTGAGATAATGTCTCCATCTCCATTAGTGGAGACCTCACTCGAGGATTCCACAATATTTGGTGGTTTGCCCATTTACATATTTTTCACTTTGCAATCTTCCTTGAAATGCCTAGAATTTTTGTAATTCCAACATTTCTCCAAAGATCTATCTGGAGTCTTTGATCTACCTCTAGACTTCAAGTATTTCTCCCTAGTCTTTCGTTTGTCTCTTTCTTGTGAGTGACCTTGCATGGTCAGGGCATCATTCATATAATAAATTTTCATATATTTTCACCTCATCTCTTTGGATAATATAGTTACTTATACACCTTCCACTTTTATCTCTGATGTAGTACTAGTGATGGCATAGTATCAGTGATTGGCATCACTAGATTATCTCAAAAGTATGGGAAATACCATAATAATGTGATACACTTTTATTCATATTTCATGTTGACATTCACTGAAGATAAATGAATCACCATAGTGTTGAATGTGTTCAAATGCTCTATAATGAATTCATCATCATTCATTTATAATGAATACAACTTCTTTTGTAGGAACATTTTTTTGACCAGGGACTTGGTCTGGTACAACATTCACAACTTATCCCAAATAAGCTTTGAAATTTTTCTATCAAAACATTCATTAGCATTGAATCCAATAGACATAAAATAATAGAGCTTCTTGATTTCCTATCAACCTTTTTCCCATTCTTTTGGTTTCATTTCGGTGGGTGTTGCATCTACTATAACAATCCACTAATCTCTATCTACCAAGATATCCTGCATCTTGTGTTTTCATAACTCAAATTCTGACCATTGAATTTTTCAGTTTTAATAATCATGCTTCTAGTCATTTTCTTTGCACAATGTTCTTATGTAAAAATCCCACTTGAAGGAAACCATTTATTACAAGTTATTCCAACTTATAAAAAACTTACAACCGAGCTTTGATATCATATGTTTGGAATTAATTTGTGCACAAAGAATGGACATAGAGGATAGTTATTCAATGAGAATATTATTCAAGTAAAGATAAAGACAAACACACTAATATGTAAGTTTATTACCTGAGAAAACTCTTTCAAGTAAAAAACCTCTAAGCACAATAACCTTCTGGATTATAACATAAAATGGTTGATCTTAGAATGTTACACCAACTATCAAGGTTCTGTAACTTTGATACAACACTTTACTATATATTATAATGGACACACTTGACCATGTGTATTAAACATTCAACCAAATATGTTTCACATATCCCTACTTAGAATAATCGTGCCTTTATCAGGTACTTCACTTTGTAATGTTTGCATAGTAGAGGAATTTACATTCACCAACTATTGAGCCAAGTGAATAATGTGTAATGCTCCTTAATAAGTTTGTGTCAAAACACCACCAAGATGTTACTATCACTTATTTAGTCTAACAATTACAATTAGACAAATGTATGGAATGCCTTTGGATAACATTTCATTGATCTGCATGTTGCACAACTCCTCGCAACACCTTACTACAACTCAGCTACAACACACCACTTCACAATCTCTTAGAAGGCAATGAAACTAAGAAAAATATTTTGTGCAATTATAACCTAATTCTCTCATGATGAAAACCTTTCACAATTGTCTAATTCAGTCTCCACACAATTATGTGTAACCATACCTACTTGCATAATCAACTTGCATAACATAGTGAACTACCAATGTTTACATAAAACACCCTTACACACCACCTAATTTGTGCATAATTATCATTACATAAATTCATGTAAATTTGAGACATTTCCCAACATTTACACAAACTTTAAAACTAAGACCATGTCTTAAGATTAATAATTCAATTGCAAACTAATATTATAACTAGCAATTGCCCCAAAGGTGCAAGGAAAGCCAAAGGATTTGTATTTTTTTTTTAATTATATCTGATAAATATTAATATGTTATATTATATATGTCAAATATATTATATTATCTATCTATATATGTCCAATTGAAATGAAATAGTTAAATAAAATAAATAGTTGTATAAAACAAATCATAATGCAAATTGACAAGTGATTCTAGTTAAAACATTCATGTAGAAAGCAATCAGAAGATGACTCCTTATAATGGGACTAATTTATACTATTGCATTGTATATTGAATATCATCCATGGATGTGTATAATATGCTTTGCTTATATCATTTTAATTAAATGATAAAGAACAAGAAGAAAGAAACTATATTCAGTGTTAAGAATAAAGTCCTAATACTACATGTTAGATCAATGAACTATATCCTACAATAAAAGTAAATAATACAAAAAATAAGCTACACAAAACATAGACAAGAAAGAGGACACATTACAAAAAGATTATGTGAAAACCTTGCAAAGTGCAAGGAAAAACCATGGGCAAAATGACAACATCCAAACTTCATTAATAAACTCAGCATCACTCTCTTCTACAACAACTCCTCCATAGAAACTCCTTTAGTGCTTACAAACAAAGCACTCAATGCTTCCACTTGAAGCATTTAGATTGTGAACCAAGCTAAACTACCCTAAGGGATCCAAACTTCAAGCATGCAATCCCAAGGCTTGCATGAGTCTACTAATTGAATGAATTATAAAGGAGAGCCCACGCTATTAATAGCATTTACAACATAGAGAGAAAATAGAGAGAGAGGATAAAATTGCACCATACTCCATGTGGGAGCATTATTCATGAGTAGGGAATCATGTCCCCCCATGTTCCAAGTCAAGCCTTTGAATGGAATCTCATCATGCCCACTTGACCACTCCATGTGCACACCCATGTGCTCTCCCATGTGATACACCCCACTCCACATGTGACCTCAATCTAGAATAGTGATCATTGTCTCTCATTTTCCCACATGCACACATGTGAGTCAAAATATTACTACTTTTGACCTCACCAAATAGGAGCCCACAGATAACTACACCCCATAAGCACATGCCTAAGTAGAAACATGTGATCCACTATCATTATGTCCTCACATGCTTTCACACAAGATAACTCATGTGACTTAATGGAGAAATGTGCCCCATTTCTGTTTCCTCTTCTTTTGACCTTTAAAGATGCTTTATGAGCCATACCACCCACCGTGGGTCATGACAAGTCATCACCTAACCACATCACTAACCATACACATCACCAGTAGGCCACACCACCATGAATTATGACCACGAATAGTGCACATGAATAATGATTGTGAATAGTGATTTCACATCCTAACATTCAGTGATCCATTCACACATGATATATGTTCATTCATCATTATCTAAATAATTACAATATATACTATTGATATAAACTATTTTTTAGCCATACCTAAAGCCTATAAAAATTAATGACAAAATATACGATTGATATGAACTATTTTTTGGTCATACTCGAAGCCAATATAAGTTAATGACATACAATCATATAGAAATTTGTCTAGAATAAATAATCTTGTCTCACCAGTTCTTTTGAAGAATAACTTATAATTACAAATAAAAGAAATTTTAAATAACACAGAAGATGAAAGAGCAAAAAAATTCAAGGAAAAGACATATGTAACATTTACTATATGAAGCATCAAGTAGGCCTCTATGAGTTTATATTAGAAATACCAAATATTGATGTTAACATCTGTATCAAAACTTGATCTATAGGTGCTACATTCACAGAAAAGCACGTTTATTATTTTAACTCATCAAAATTAAATTCCAAGTAAAACTGATCAATATCAATAGAAATGAAGGGAAAACACACTACCTACAACCATGTCGCCAGTTAACTAGACATAGAGAGTCAACTGATTATCAAGATTTCCTTCATCAATATTAGGCAAGAGATCCTCTACCTAAGTCATTTCAGCATAATTTGTTAATTTTTTCATCCTGATCTTCCTGAATCTCACTGAACAAATAAAAAAATATTAAAAATTGATGCCTAAATGCCACACCATAAAAATTTGTTGAGCTCTACATTATTTTATAAGCAATGGAGGTGGTGATCTAAACACCTAGTGAGTTTCCTAGCTTCACACGATGCAATGGGCGAACTTACTGCTTGAAAATTAAACTTACCAACTCTCCTTTGTACCAGGGATTGATTGTCAGTCGATAACTTTTTCTCTTAACTGGTGATTCCTCTACCTTGACATTCATATTGCATCATGAATGATGCCCCCATATGCACCAATGTGGCATGCACTTTATAAAATCTTTGGTACTCACTTCAACCACAACAATGTATTACCTCCACATCAGTGTCATTACATTATTGATTGGATGCACACATCGAATGTGGAGTCTTTCCATAATCAAATAAAAAATAGTCAATAAAAGATGCGACCACCTTGCAAGCTTAAAAATCCAACAACTTCCCTAAATTCAGGGTATGCATATGATATGGGTCATGTGATGTAAAATAACATGTTCACCTAATATGTCATGTTTCTTACATGAAAAAGGGCCACGTAAAATGCCTTGAACCATTTTGGGCAAGACCAGTGTCAGCAATCAAAGATGAATTATTTGGTATACAGAAGAGTGACAAAAGAACACAAGGTAAGACCATAATTTAGGGAACGTGTCTAATATTCTCAAGTAAGACCAAAATTTAGGGAATGTGTTCATGGTTGTTTTAGACTTTAACACTCAATTGTGGTCACCTTAATGAGTCAATATGGGCATAAACATGCCTCATACATTAAAGCTCTCCATCATGCTCTATGCCACCCTTGACTACTGTTAATCCACATTCATGTTATTGGAGAAAGGCTACACAAATTTTACTACCTAGAACATCAATTCAAATTTAGAATAACACACATATTTTATAATACTAGGATTTAGATATTGAATGCACAGATCTGATAGACCTAGGGATACATCTAAGAATAGCATAGTAAAGTATTCCAGGTGAAACTCAAATTATAATGTAACAAGAATTCTCAGAGGAACACCATAATCATATCAACACATGGCCACATTGGGCATATAAACCCACTAAAATGTTGCGTGGAAATATAGGCAGTGCATGATGAGGTGGAGTAACCAAAATAAATTTTGGATTTATAATACAATGATGCCTTAGCTGTTAATATTGCTTACAATAATGACGAGCATCCATACCTAAAAGGCTTTATACCTCATGATTTATTGTAGATGATGATGATAACATTTCATCAAAAGAATCTAACTTAGTTGATATACCCTGTCTAAATCATTTGTTATTTTAAGTTACACCAATAAGGGGATGCAATGCTTCTCAAATTTTGTCATGTTCATGAAGTAAAATGCAGGATATAGGTAATTTGATGTAGTTGTAGCTAATTCGATGCATCTATGGTTGGGACACATTTCACAAGGAAGCAGGATGTAAATCCATAATCCTTTGCCAAATTGTAATGAGTTTTAAAATAAAATAAAATGAAATAATATGAAGCTTTAACACTTCATTCATTTGCTTCAAGGAAATCTAAGGCATGCTCTTTCACTATTGGGATTGGATAAATCACAAGAAGCCCAAGGGTATGGATGAAACAAATCAATTTGAGGGTCATTTATTTTGGTAGATTTGTAGTAAACTCAAAAACGTCTGCAAAATTCTCACAAAAACAAATGGAATTGAATAACATAAATCAAACGAAAAAATATGCACATAATCTACTGACAAACACAGTAACCACTATATTCTATTTTGGGTATCCAACAACAAAGGAAAACTTAGTAGAAAGAAGAAATAGAAAATGTGGTGCGGAAATTGAACTTGCATGTGCTTGTTGCTTGCTGCTTGTTGGTCACGTCAACTGTAAAACCGATCGAATAAAACTGGGATTTTAAGTGATCGGTTACGTGGGCATGTGCATAGCTATTTGTAGAATTGACCAAGGGAGGCATGTATGACATGCGTGGAGCCACTAAAGGTGCTCAAGGCTTCCAAAGCAAAAATAGGTTAAGGGCCAAATACCACACACCTATCCTCGACATTTGCACCAAACTATTTTTTTTTATCCACCGATTTTTTGACAACTATCAAACAAATGGATATTATATTATACGCTGCCAACCATATGTAAATGATGAAATCGAATACCACCTATGCAGTTTTATTGCCAAGTATTCTTGTGAAAACGCTATCGGTTTAAACCATGCTGAATACAAATGTAAGCTAAAAATGATGGAAAACAAATATTCTTTTTCTTTATCTCTTGTACAACAAATCTAGGTACTTTACCCTACCATATAAACCTCCAATTAATTATAAATTCACAAATCATGATTTTATTTATCAAATATTATATTTTAATAAAAAACTTCATAATATATTGCCAAACATCCCAATTTAATATTTTAATGAAAACTTGCATTTAAAAATTCATTGAGTGAGATCATATCCTTATTTCTCATATTTTAAATTTAAGGTCGTCTTTTTCTATACACTTTAGGTTTGTCCATTGATGTGAATAAAGTTTCTTTCTATAGAACATTGAGCGAATGGAAATGACATAAACACAATAATGACAAGAGAAAGTTTTGTAACTATTGTATTTTTGTCATTGGATTTATATGGTGGAAGAGACATGAATAAGTATAAATATATTGGTGCACGGATCTAGTATAATATATTCATTCAGACTTCTTCCCCATGCATTTTGACCAAAAGCAATATTTGGTCATAGAGCTGTTCTTTCATGGAAAAGTGGGTTTTACATCAACATGCAATGCATCTACCAACCAACAAACATTTGCCAATAAATGATAAAAAAATAAATATTAGTAATAAATACTAAATGGTGGTTAAGGAAGAATATGTGATTTATATTAAATTTAGAGATAATCGTTAGATCTAGATGATATAGAGCAGGTTTAAATAGTAAGATAATAAAACTTAGGAAAATAAGAGTGAATATAAATTGTTTTTTAAAACTATTTAGGGGTTTTTAAAATAGTAAGGTATATATAAAAATTATTTTGATGATTATTTGTTATTTTCAGGATTAAATTTTTTTTATTTTTTATTTTTATTTTTATTATTATTATATAAAATTAATCTCATTTTTTTAAAATTTAATTAAATAAATAAAAATAAAAATAGAGAATGTATTCAAAAATTTATGTTATTCTTTAATTATTATTAGGGTTTTAAAATATATATAAATATAATACATATTTAACTAACATACATATTTTAGATAAATTTATATAAAATATATTTATAAATATCATTTTCGAGTTAATTACATTTCAATACGAAATAAGTGTTTCAATATCTATCAATGTATTTTACATCGATTTATCTATGATATGTATACTAGTTATAATTTATTTTTATAATTTTATTGTTTTATATATATATATATATATATATATATATATATATATATATATATATATATAAAGGGGCAGAGCCCGTCTAGTATAGATATTTAATCAAAGAACCTTGACAATATCAGGGAATACACCAGGATTACATAAGCTAAGAGAGCAAAAAGCTTTGAAGCAACTAAGAAACTTAAACAAAAAAAACTAGTCCTTGTCAGAAATTATTATATCAACATAATTATTACCAATAGCACAAGCTTCTTCTTCAAGGTTGATAGCAGCTAGGGAGCCCACTAGGGGAATCTCACTAGTGTCATCCCTGATTCCCAACGTTTCACAAATCACCTTTAGCTTCCGGTGTTGAAGGATGCTATATCTTATGTGATTTCTTTTATCAGAGTCCAAATTTGGTCAAGCCTGGTTTCCATCAAATGGCTGGAATGATCCACATTTTCATGCACAACGAGAGAATTACTAACACTGAATAAAATTGTTTGAATGCCGATAAGCTGAGCAAATTTTAGGGTGTTCAAGCGGGTATTAGACTAGCCAATGTCTTCCATTGCCTTGATAACAACTTCCATAGAAGCCACTGAGGAGCTGCCACTGAGATGAGCTACAAGCTGGGCATAGAGCAAATTCGTAGCCATCCATTTTAACAGCTTCTCATCCTTTACACCATCCAAGAGGGTTTTTTGCCAAAAGTCTAGGGCTTCTTGGTCCCTAAAACGAATCTCTTTATCTAGGAGGGAGCCTGAGTCAAGTAAATGACAGAGCTTTAGTGTTGGTGTTAAGTCACACTCGAACCTAGGACCATCCATTGCTGCTGGAGTGCTCTACCACTGAGCTACTGGCCCCTCTCGGGCTAGTCCATCTTCGGTCCGAGAGTGGCTTAACACCAACACCCCCCCCTTAAGCCATACCTCTTGTGTGCTTGGGGCTCCTAGCCTGAACCTGGCTCTGATATGATGTTGGTTCATGGACCAGCTAGGACTTGAACCTAGGACCATCCATACGCTACTGGAGTGCTCTACCACTGAGCTACTGGTCCCTCTTGGACCAGTTCATCTTCGGTCCGAGTGTGGCTTAACACCAACACCCCCTCTTAAGCCACACCTCTTGTGTGCTTGGGGCTCCTAGCCTGAACCTGGCTTTGATACCATGTTGGTTCATGGACCAACTAGGACTCGAACCTAGGACCATCCATTGCTGCTGGAGTGCTCTACCACTGAGCTACTGGCCTCTTGGGCCAGTCCATCTTCGGTCCGAGTGTGGCTTAACACCAACATTCAGATCATCCATGAGGCCCAAAAAGGAGGAGTGGACATCTTCCAAGGAATAGTTATGCAATAGACTATTATTTATCTCTTTAACGGAGCTAACGACAGAGGCCATACCTTTTCCCTGCTTGGTTCGCTTGCTACTTGAGCCACTTGAATCCATCTTGCTAGAGAAATTAGCATCAAAGAGTCGAGAGCATAAAGCAAAGAAGTGAGAAGAATGCCCGAGATAGAGAATGGACGGGGATAAATTCCATGCCGTGAGACATGCGCATTGCATGCGGCTTTTGATGACCATCATTCACCACTACTAACAATAAATTCCCATGCTTCGAAGATTTAATAAATTGGACCCAGAATGATTAATGATTAGATTCATTCATATGGTGGTTATGTGAATCATTTTTCGTAATCCTCCAAGCTTTTGAGCCCTTGGTGAGGGTGCTGGTCACATGGAGACTTGGTTTTGAATGATTGAGGGTGACTCCTTTGTTTGCCATATGGTCAACAAGCTTATTACTTTCACAAACGATGTGCAAGGGAAATAAGTCTTCAAGTTGCTACAAATGGTCTTGCAATCATCCATAATATTTTTGAGGATCCAATTGTGAAAAGATCCTTTTGAGAGGGCTTCAATGACAACTTTGGAGTCCCCTTTTATTTCCAAATCAAGCCAATTCTTTTGAACTGCTAAAGAGAAACCACGCCAAAGACCTTTAGCTTCGATGACATTATTGGAGCAAGAGCCAAGAACTTCACTGAAACCAAGTAAAAAATTACCCCTAGAATCTCTAAAAGTCCCTTTGACGCCAGCCATACCAGGATTGGTTTTAGCAGCGCCATCAAAGTTGAGCTTGATCTTAAGGCTAGAAGGTGGAGTCCAATTGTCTCCCCTACTTTTTTCAAGATTGCTTCTGACCCTATCATCAAGAAATAATTATCTATATATTATGTATTTATTTATTATGATAATTTATTTATACAATTTCATTGTTATAATTATTTATATTTAAAATGCATAAAATACATATATATATATATATATATATATATATATATATATATATATATATATATATATATATATATATTACCTATAAATTAGTTATAATTATCTATTTATTTATTATGATATCAAAATATTTTTTTATGTTAATTTATTTTTATAATTTTATTGTTATGAGTATTAATAAATATGATGTAGTAATATGATTATTTATTTATTAATTATGATATTATAATATCATGTAACTGGGCATTGTAGCAATTCCTTCACTGTAACAATAAGTTGTGATTATAATGTTCAGTCTTATATAACTTTTCATGTTAGAATGAATATATGATAATAAATTAAATACTTCATATTTATTTGAATTCTACATTAAATATTTGAATCAAATACTTTTGACATTAAATACTTGAATCAAATGTTCTTGAACTTTTACAATTGATCTCTATATTTATGGATTTGTGTCTCGCTCAATCATCTCATGTTCTACACATATTAATGCACTTATATATTTATAGATTTTTTAAATTTAAAATTAAGACCTAATTAATACATAAGATGACACACAATAAATGGGAAATGTCCAATCCACCCAAAAACTCTATATTGTTAGGTATGTGGAGCTAAAAGCTTCACCAAGGAGCATAGACAAACAGGTTCGGGTCTACACAGACGCCGGCGTCGGTTAGGAGCGACCGACGTCGGTCAGTTGCAGTTCAGAGGCGCCGACGTCGGCAGTATGGTCGGCCGGCGACGGTCACAGGCGAACAGGCAGGAACCGACGTCGGTTACCTGCGTGTCCAGAAAGCGATTTCCGAGGACAGAAGCGAGTGTTTGCATGATGAGTTTGAGTTGTAGACTCATGCTCGCGTCTCTATTGTTAGCAATATTATTTTTAGAGCCCTTGTTGAAGAGGCTTAACTGTTTTTTGTAAGAGCATGCTTAAGTTTCCTATTTCTATATGTAGGAGAGATCTTCTAAGCTATTATGAAAGAATGAGAGAGTGTAATAGAGTACGAGTAGAACATTGTGAATGTTTGAAGGACTGTACTTGAGAGAGAGCTCTTAAGGAATAGAGATCTAGTGAGAGATCTTGTGTGCATCTGAGAGAGGTGTGGAAGAACAAAGTTCTTCATTTGTATTCCTATTGTAAAGAGTTTCTAATACAAGTTTTCAGGGTGTTTTCTTGTATATCTTGTTCTGTGCTATTTATCATTTCAGTTACTTATCTATCTGTTTATTTCCGCATTCATTGCTTTCATAAGTGTAATCCATTGTTGGTTGATCCCCAACAAGTGGTATCAGAGCTCAGGTTCACTAACAGGTGGTTCAGATCTGTGTAGTGTGTTCGGATTACAGGTTGCTCACAGGGATTTCTGTTTGAGTGGGAGAAGCAATGGCAGAGGAAAGTAAGTTGAGAATAGAAAAGTTTAATGGCAAGAACTATCAGCACTGGAGAATGCAGATAGAGGACTATCTGTATCAGAAGGATCTTTACTTACCGTTAGGTGGGATAGCAAAGAAGCCCAAGGACATGGAGGATGAAGAATGGGAAGTTCTTGACAGAAAGGCTCTTGGGTCTATAAGACTGAGTCTGGCCTCCACTGTGATATCTAATTTGTCACAGGCAAAAACTACGGTAGAGTTAATGACCACGTTAGCAAATTTGTATGAAAAACCCTCCGCTTCAAACAAGGTATATTTGATGAAGCAGTTATTTAATTTGCATATGCAAGAAGGTGGATCTGTTTCCAATCACCTGAATGATTTCCATGGTATTGTTAATCAGTTAAGTTCTGTTAATATTGTATTTGAAGATGAAATAAAGGCTCTTTTAATTTTATGTTCTTTGCCTGAAAGCTGGCATGGCTTGGTAATGGCAGTTTCTAATACTGCTTCTGCTTCGAATATTTTAAAAGTAGAGGATGTGGTTAGTGTTATTTTGAATGAGGAAATTCGCAGGAAAAGCATAGAAGAGACTTCTGGGACATCTGGGAACGCTTTAAATATCGAGAGCAGAGGAAGGCAAAAAGAAAGGAGCAAGAGGAGATCAAGATCTAAGTCTAAGGGAAGAGGCAGATCCAAATCCAGGAATGGCAGAAGGCCACAATGCTGGAACTGTGGAAAGTTGGGGCACATAAGCAGAGATTGCTGGTCAAAGCCTAAGGAGGATAATCAGCACGAAGGAAAGGAAGAGACAAAGGTTGCAGGTATTGCACAGGATGCTCTTATTTTCTCTTTACATAATAACATAGAATCTTGGGTATTAGATTATGGTGCGTCTTTCCATGCTACCCCTAACAGAGAATATTTCAGTGACTATGTCCATGGAGATTTTGGAATAGTATACTTGGGGGATGATGAGCCTTGCAAGATTATTGGCAAAGGTAAAGTGCAGCTAAAGATGCAGAATGGCAACACATGGGTGTTGAGGGATGTGATGCATGTTCCTAGTTTGAAGAGAAATTTGATTTCTGCAGGTAAGCTTGGTGATGAGGGTTGTACAGTAACTCTCACAACAGATTCTTGGAAAGTGACCAAGGGTGCACTTGTTATGGCCAGAGGTAAGAGAGAAGGTACTCTCTATTTGTGTAATTGTATTACTAACAAATCTCCTTCAGTTCTATCTACTTCAGATGTGGATGCTAAATTGTGGCACTCAAGGCTTGGCCACATGAGTGAGAAGGGGATGTCAATCCTTAAGTCTAAAGGTATGCTTTCAGTTTTGAAAAGTATGGATCTAGAATTTTGTGAGCATTGTGTGTTTGGAAAACAGAAAAGGGTTAGTTTTCTAAAGACTGGGTCTACTAAGAAAAGACAGAAGTTGCAGCTTGTTCACACAGACGTGTGGGGACCGGCTCATGTAGCCTCTATTGGCGGATCACAGTACTATGTTACATTCATAGATGACGCCACAAGAAAGGTATGGATCTACTGTATTAAAAAGAAATCTGATGTTTTTGAGACTTTTAAGATATGGAAAGCCATGGTTGAGAATGAAACAGGCAAAAGATTAAAGTGCTTGAGATCTGATAATGGTGGTGAGTTCTGCAGTCTTAAGTTCAAATTGTATTGTTATATGAATGGGATCCGTAGGCAAAGGACGGTTCCAAGGACACCTCAGCAGAATGGTATTGCTGAAAGGATGAACAGGACTATTATGGAGCGTGCAAGATGTATGAGATTGCATGCAGGGTTGCCCTTAGAGTTTTGGGCAAAAGCAGTTGACACCGCAGTGTACCTGATCAACAGAGGACCCTCTACAGCTCTGAATGGTGGAATTCCAGAAGAGGCATGGACAGGTAAAAAGGTTGATCTTTCATATCTCAAAGTTTTTGGTTGTGAAGCCTTTGTGCACATAGATAAGGAAAATAGAAAAAAGCTTGATGCTAAGTCTATGAGGTGCACGTTTATAGGCTATGGCTCAGATGATTTTGGTTTCAGATTTTGGAATCTAGGAACTAACAAGGTAATTAGGAGCCGTGATGTTGTTTTCAACGAAAGAGTGATGTACAGTGATCAGATAAGGAAGCTAGATCAAGCTGGGCAGAGCAATAATGAGTTGGACGAAATTATGGTCCAAAATGAGCTCGCGGGAAAAAGAAATAATCACTTACAGGAAAACACAGAGACCGACGTCGGCAGGTTTGGAACCGGCGTCGGCAATACAGAAACCGATGTCGGTCATACAGAGACCGACGTCGGCAGACCAGGCACCGGCGTCGGCCAGTAACAGGTCTACAGGTGGCCGAGGTCGGTCACTGTCAGAAAATTTGGATGGACAGATTGTGGAAAACGAGTCCAAGACACCAATCAGGAGGTCTGAAAGGGTAAGTAAGCCTCCAATTAGATATTCTCCTTCTTTATATTATTTATTGCTAACCGATGGTGGAGAACCAGAAAGTTTTGAAGAAGCTTTACAGGTGGAGTCCAGGAGTAAGTGGGAACATGGCATGGTTGAGGAGATGGAGTCCTTAAGAGAGAACCAAACATGGGATTTGGTTGAATTGCCAGCTGGTAAGAGAACACTGAAGAACAGGTGGACTTACAGGTTGAAGGAAGGTGAGGATGGTCAGATGAGATACAAGGCCAAATTGGTTGTGAAAGGATTTGCACAAAAGCCAGGTATTGACTTTGGCGAGATTTTTTCTCCAGTTGTTAAGATGACTTCTATAAGGGTTGTATTGTCTCTGGTTGCTTTTGAGGATTTGCATCTCGAGCAGCTAGATGTTAAAACAACATTTCTTCATGGAGATTTAGATGAGGAAATTTACATGGAACAGCCAGAAGGTTTCGAGGTCAAGGGTAAGGAGAAACTAGTGTGCAGGTTAAAGAAAAGCTTGTATGGCTTCAAGCAAGCTCCAAGACAATGGTACTTGAAATTTGACAGGTTTATGACTGAGCATGGTTTCAGTAGGTGTCAATCAGACCATTGTGTATATTTTAAGAGATTTGATAACGGTAGATACATTATTCTATTGTTGTATGTAGATGACATGCTGGTTGCAGGGTCTCACATGCAGGACATCTCAGAGCTTAAAGTAAAGTTAGCTCAAACATTTGCCATGAAGGATTTGGGAGCAGCTAAGAAAATCCTTGGCATGAGCATCAAGAGAGACAGAGAAAATCACAGGTTGATATTGTCTCAAGAAGATTATGTGGACAAGGTGTTGAAACGGTTCAACATGCAGGATGCGAAACCGGTAAGCACACCTTTGGCAGGACATTTTAAGTTAAGCAAAGAACAATGTCCCAATTCACATGATGAGGTAGAGTACATGAATAAGGTTCCATACTCTTCCGCGGTAGGAAGTTTGATGTATGCAATGGTGTGTACTAGACCGGATATTGCCCAAGCAGTGGGAGTAGTAAGCAGGTATATGGCCAATCCAGGAAAGGAACATTGGAAAGCAGTACAATGGATCCTTAGATATCTGAGAGGAACCAGCAGTAGACACTTATGCTATGGAGGTTCAGATACATCTCTACATGGCTATGTAGATTCAGATATGGCAGGGGATTTGGATGGCAGGAGGAGCACCACAGGTTATGTTTTTACTGTAGGTGGAATGGCAGTTAGTTGGATTTCTAAGTTGCAGAAGGTTGTAGCCTTGTCAACTACAGAAGCAGAATACATTGCAGCTACAGAAGCTAGCAAGGAAATGATATGGATGACACGGTTCATGGAAGAGCTTGGAAGGGAGCATGGGAGTTGCAAATTGCATAGTGACAGTCAGAGTGCAATCCATTTGGCTAAGAACTCAGCTTTCCATTCTAGAACCAAACACATACAGCTAAGGTACCACTTCATACGGCAGGTATTGGAAGATGGTGAGTTGAAGCTGGAGAAGATCCATACAGACATGAATCCTGCGGATATGCTAACAAAGCCGGTTACTAAGGAGAAGTTGAATCTTCATTCAACTTCTGTTGGTCTTCATAATTAAGTTGAAGATGGAGGAGCTAGAAGATCTTGTTGTACAGGTATTGGTGCAGCTGGTTTATCTCCAAGTGGGAGATTGTTAGGTATGTGGAGCTAAAAGCTTCACCAAGGAGCATAGACAAACAGGTTCGGGTCTACACAGACGCCGGCGTCGGTCAGGAGCGACCGACGTCGGTCAGTTGCAGTTCAGAGGCGCCGACGTCGGCAGTATGGTCGGCCGGCGACGGTCACAGGCGAACAGGCAGGAACCGACGTCGGTTACCTGCGTGTCCAGAAAGCGATTTCCGAGGACAGAAGCGAGTGTTTGCATGATGAGTTTGAGTTGTAGACTCATGCTCGCGTCTCTATTGTTAGCAATATTATTTTTAGAGCCCTTGTTGAAGAGGCTTAACTGTTTGTTGTAAGAGCATGCTTAAGTTTCCTATTTCTATATGTAGGAGAGATCTTCTAAGCTATTATGAAAGAATGAGAGAGTGTAATAGAGTACGAGTAGAACATTGTGAATGTTTGAAGGACTGTACTTGAGAGAGAGCTCTTAAGGAATAGAGATCTAGTGAGAGATCTTGTGTGCATCTGAGAGAGGTGTGGAAGAACAAAGTTCTTCATTTGTATTCCTATTGTAAAGAGTTTCTAATACAAGTTTTCAGGGTGTTTTCTTGTATATCTTGTTCTGTGCTATTTATCATTTCAGTTACTTATCTATCTGTTTATTTCCGCATTCATTGCTTTCATAAGTGTAATCCATTGTTGGTTGATCCCCAACATATATTGTATAGTTTTAGAAAAATCTCATAAATTAGAAGAGGAGAGAGTAAAAAAATAAAAAGATAAATAAAATAAAATAAAAAAATATGTTAATAAGAGCCTAATATAAATTGATAATCAACAAACACACAAATACACTAGAATAACTTTTTAAAGACAATCTCCATGCAAGTATGTGCAACCATCTCTGCTTGCATAATCAACCTGCATAGCATTATGCACAACCAATGTTTATATAAAACACCCTTGCACACCACCTAATTTGCGCATAATTATCATTACACAGATTCATGTAAAATTGAGATATTTTCCAACATTTATACAAACGTAAAAATTAAGATTGTACCTTAAGATTAATAATTCAACTGCAAACTAATATCATAATTATGAATTCATAAATTTTGATTTTGCTTATCAAATATTATATTTTTTAACTTTAAAAATATTGTAAATAAAATCTTTGTATTTCTTTTAAATAAACTATAATAAATTAATAATTAATAAATATATTATCAAACACTCCGATTTAATATTTTAATAAGAACTTAAATTTACAAATTCATTACCCTCAAATCATATCCTTGTTTATTATTATAATTTAAATTTAAATTTAAATTTAAGGTCATCTTTTTCTATCCACGTTAGGTTTGAACATTGAGCGAGTTGGAATCAGATAAACACAATGATGACAAGAAAAAGTTTCCTAACTATTGTATTTTTGTCATTGGATTTATGGTCGAAGAGACATGAATAAGTATTAATATATTCGTGAACGGATCTGGTATAATATATGCATTCAAACTTCTTCCCTAAGCATTTTGACCAAAATCAATATTGGTCACAAAGATGGTCTTCCATGGAAAGTGGGTGCAAAGGATATATGCCAACTTCAAGGATTGTTTTTTAGAAAATGTATTTTTGAATTTTTTTATTGATTGAAATAAGTGTACATAATTTTTTTCAATTTAATGTCAAGAATTAAAAGATATTCATTCCACTATGTTTGTTTGATAAGATTTTTTTTTTTTTTTTTTCAAATTTATATTTTGGAGGATCGCTAGACAATATTTTTTACACAATGATTTTTCATTTTTCTTTTCTGTTTGAATATTTAGCTTATTACATTGTAACAATGGATGGAGAGAGATTTAGTAAGTGATAGGGAGGCACTCTTTTCTAACAATATTTATACAAATGTCAATGGGGTTTAGGTTGATTAGTAAAGTCTGGTAATTTACCAAGATGAGATTTTAAGTTCAATCTTTATTGGTTTGTCCGCTTGCGACAGAGGTAATCTGACTCGAGTTTCTGCATTCTGCAAGAGTAGTCCGACCAATGTCCCTGAGTGTTCGCCAACTGTATCAAACCTAAGTACCCGCTTTACAAATACAATATGAAACTTGAACGTCTAATAGTTCGCTTACGCCAATACCTGATTTAACAAGATAGTGGGACACCATACTCAGAATGTAAAATATAATGATCCTCCTACGTTTAAAAAACCAATATTTATACAGAGTGGTGCGCAAGTGACATGAAATTGGAGGTGTCGGCATCGTTTAACAGAGCCTTTGTGATATTTAACTTGATGAAGAATCAGCCATGATTGGGTCGAGATTATCGATTTGACTCCTCGATCATCTGGATTTAGGGCGACGACCTTCCATTAGTGTCAAGTACAACCATGGCAAAATCCGTTAACAGTCCATTGGATACCAATACATTTGATTATCTGTTTTCAGGATAATAATAACAATGAATCCCTCAGACGACATTCACAGTTAAGATTTTACGAATGGTCAGCTTGAGATAGTTCCTAATGTCACCAATCTTGTTGGCTGTTACGGTATGTTCGAAGAAAACAGGATCCGCAACAAATGTTTGACAAAATGCCACTCCGAAATTTCTCCTTTGGATCGAATTAATCTAAGAGTATGCCTGCATTTGAATTCTGTGGCGAGCATATTTTCTTGCATGTCGAGTGACTATTAGAGGAACTGGTCTAGGAGGATGATTGGTTAGATATTGTCGAATGAGTCTCAAATGGTTTCTTTTCATGCTGTTCGGGGCCTGGTCTGGTGGCCATTGCACTTCTGTAGCTTAGTGCCCTGTTTTTTCTACTAGGCCCTGATGGAAGAATCAAAGATTCGGAGACATAGCTTGTTACACACCGAACTTCTTGAAAAAGATAAAGAACTTGTGGATCATTCGGATGATCCCCTCGAAGGGCGGTCTATTTTATCAGAGGATATTGGGGGAAAATCATTACCCCTCAGGACTGGTACTGGCTTTCCCGATTCAAAGATGGGGAGAATCACACATATTTACAGGTTTCCTCCTCTATAATGGGCGCTTCTGGGGGTGGTGTTGGAGACAGTAGTTTGGCTGACATGGGGTGAATTCTACTTCTATTGGTGTTATAGTGGGCAAGAAACAGTCATCCCAACTGACTTTACCCCGTTATAAACTCAAAGAACCAGTGGCTCCTTGGAACCATCGTCCTGTAGGGGGCTGCACCGCCTGCTGTATCCCTAAGATTCTTTCCTAGGTCAAAGGGGACTTGTCTTCTCAGGATATTGAGCTGCTTGGGATCTCCACATAAATCATTGGCTGTTATAGAAGACCGGTGTAAGATTTGCATCTGCAGAGACAAGATATGGCCAATGTTGGGCTTTCTCTACAATCCCATGTGGTGGATAAGATATAGATCTCCCAAAGCTGATTTCAAGGAGGAAAGATAGAAGGTGTGTAAAGCTAAGGGGGGAAAAGGTCCAACTTGTGCTTGGTATGTCAAGATAGAGCATGTTACAGCACTGGGAAATACTGCCTTAACAAGGTGTTTTTTTTAGAAGAAGAATCTCTGTCCAAAACTTAGATAATTGGACGACTCAATTCTAGTGCCCACCACTGTGATACTCTCCTATTTATTGCATTTTAGTTAGGGGTTGGCTTGCTTTTGTGTTCAAATTCCCAGAAGACGTAAATCTAATTTTGGCTCAAAGATGGTTTTGGGGGTCATGACCACTTACTATTAAGAGGTGGTCATTGGGCTTTGATACCTGGGTGGAGAAATATCTAACACACCCTGTTTGGGTTAAACTCCCGAGCATGTCATTGGAATTTTGGATTAAGGATGTTTTTAAGGCAATTGGGGATAACATTGGGACTTTCCTTGATGTGGACGATAGTTATATAAAGGAATCCTCTAGGACGGTGGCAAAAATTTTGGTTGATATAAACTTGCATGAGGGACTCGAAGAGTATATGGTTTTTGAATTTGGCCCTTGCATTCAAATGCAAACCTTAGATTATGTGGGTGTTCCATTCAGGGTTATTAGATGTCATGCCTATGGACACTTAGCCAATTACTGCTCTCTTCGCTTCTCATCCAAAGTCTAGAGGATGAATCCAACTTCATTTTTCAACAGGAAAGGGAGATCGAACCCAGTAGAGCCCAGTTCTTTGATCTTTTACAAAACGTTGGCAGTAGGTGTTATTGTTTGGACAATTTGGTGGTTGAAAACCCATTGTGTCCTCAACAATGTTTGGAGAGATACCATCATTTAATTGGAATAGGTGATGAAACTTCAATGATTAGGCATAGTCCCCAACCTTCCACTGAAGATTTGTTTTAAGTCCTCGTCTGAAGCTCATAGTGATGTGATGTTACTCGATCCCATTACTATTCAACACACTTTCCTTTGGGACACTCATACTAGCTCTATGAGTACGCTTGTGGTTGAAAAGGTTGCTTCCTTTCCTGTGTCTTTTGAGGATAGCCCTAAGCTAGCATTATAAAAGGAAGAGATTGACAAAGTATTTGGACATAACGAGACAACGTTGAACACCTTTTGGGAGAGCTAGTGAGTCCACAAATCTTTCTTGAGGACAAACACTTACAAAGTGAGACCATTCTCGAGGATGCCCTAGCTAAGGTAGCTCAAAACAAGTTGAGCTCTTTAGAATTGATCTCGATTGATTCATTATCCACTTCTAGCCCAATGAGATATCCTTTAAGATCTCGCCTAAAGGTTGAAACCAACAAAGATGAAAGTATTGAAGGTGGTTTGGGGAATATATTGAGTCTTTCTTGTTCATTCTCGCGGAAAGGCCGACCCCCTCAGATCACTCACGCTAAAAATACAACAGTTTGGGAAATCCATCACGGTAAAAAAAAAAAAAATCTAGGGGCCCTTGGAGCGGGGACAACCCCAATGAATGGTTAGTTATGCTTATTTTGTCCCTTAATATAAGAGGGTTCGGCAATCCCTCCAAAAAAAATGCTTTGAAGCATCTGATTCATCTATAAAAGTCAGACATGATTATGATATAAGAGACCAAGGGGCGAAGGGAGTGAGATCATTGAGGGTTTGTCAAAAAATTTGAAGGACTGGGATTTTTTGGCTTCTGACTTCAATGATAGCTCTGGTGGTTTGGTTTTGGGATGGAGAACCACCTCTATGAGGATGGTCAATTCCACTCTTTTTCACTTTGATATTGGGGTGGAACTTCACTCTATGGAGCTTGGTAAATCTTTTTTTGTGTTGAATATTTATGGACCCAATGAGGAGAGATTGGCTTTTTGGGACGACTTATTCACCCAAAACTTCATGAGATCTGATAATTCTATTGTTGGGGGTGACCTTAATTTCACCACTAAGAGTGCAGGGGTGTGGGGGAACTCAATGAGAATGGATCAACTCGCTGATTATTTTTTACAAAAATTTGAGGATTCTAATTTGGTGGACTTGGAATGTGTTAAGTTGGTTCCCACTTGGAGGAACATGAGAACTACACTGAATAGTGTGGCCAAGAGGCTTGACAGATTCCCAATCTCACATTCCCTTTTGATTAGCTCTAAAAAAATCAGTTAATGGGTGTCTTTGGGTGGTGATGACAACCATCTTCCCATTTTAATGTACATCAAAAGTGGGAACTAAAAGCCTCCAAGCCCATTTAAATTCAATCCAATTTCGCTGAAGGATCAGGTTTTCATTAATCCGGTCTAAGAGAAGTGGATTGTTTTTATTCTTGCTCTTCAGATTAGCTAGTCCACATTTTGCCACAAAACTCAAGAGTGTGAAAAAGGTGGTTGCTGGATGGGTTGCCAACAAATGTCAAGCTGTTAAAAGGGATATTTTATCTATGGAAAATTATATTGATGTGATCTATGGTCATGACATTGAACATGGTTTTGATGAGGATTCCAAAATTAGGCTCAAAGCGCTAGAAATGAAGTTGTGTGAACAACTTGCGAATATTGAAGCTTAGTGGTGACTAAAAAATAGAGCAATATCGCTGGAAAATGGTGATAAAAATACTATTTTTTTTCAAAATTTGCCAAACATCGTAAAACAAGGACATTGTTTGGGAAATGCAATAATATGATGGTTACACTATGTGGACCTTCCATGAAATAGTCAATATGGGTCTTTTACGGTTTTTACAGCGATATAAGGAACTTGATCATGTGAAGATAGCTGAAGTAGTCAAAATGTCTTCTTTCTTTCATATTTTCGTCTGTGAGGTTGATAATGAGAAGTTGGACGCAGTTATCCCTAGGGAAGAGTTGTTGTCTGCTTTGGCTACATTTCAGAAGGATAACAACTCGAGATTAGATGGCTAGTCGATTGCATGCTTCAGTGGTTTTTTTTGATTTGCTTGGGAAGAACTTGCTTAGAGTTATTGAGGAGTATAGGTGGATGGGAAAGATTCTTGGGGCTTTTAATTCCACCTTCATTGTCCTCATACCCAAGAAGGATGTCCCAACATCATTTGATGTTTTTCGACCTATCTCCTTATGTAATTGTTTCTATAAAATCATTGCAAAAATAATTTCCATCCGGATCAAAGGTTTTCTTTCCGTTTCCATTTCAAAGGAGCAATATGGATTCTTATAAGGGCGACAAATACATGATGCTATAGGGGCTACCCAAGAGGGTATACATTCCATCAAAATGAAGAAGTTGTCGATGGTGGTCTTGAAATTGGACCTCTCCAAGACTTTTGATAAAGCAAATTGGCTCTACTTGAGATTATTTATGATTCATGTTGGTTTTCACCTACAAATGGGCAACTGGATTATGGGCTACCTATCTTTTGTGTCTTTTACTTTACTCACAAATGGCTTGACCTCTACCTTTTTCTGCTTGATGCATGGTTTAAGGTAGGGTTGTTCCCTCTCCTTTATGTTTTTTTTATAATTACTAAAGCACTGAGTCATCTCCTTCTTGAGGCCAAAATATTGGGATCTCTTAGGGGGGTTAAGGTTAGCAGGATCATTTTCCTCGTGCACTTATTATTTTTGGATGATGTGTTGTTTTGTGATGGCTCCCGAAAGGACATAACTCTATTTAAGGAGTCTTTGGATCTCTTTTGTGTGGCCATGGGCATGGATTTAAATGTCCAAAAGTCCAATATATCCTTCAATGGTTTGGAGGCTCAACAAATTAGTTGGATTCTCGAGATATTCCCCTTTCAAAATGTTGATCTTTTAGGAGGACTCAAGTATTTGGGGTTTCTGTTGAAATCAAATGACTACAGGGAGAATGATTGGAATCGACTGATTGAAAAGGTGGAAAAGATAATATTTTATTGGTGCAATCATTGTCTCTCTCTTAGAACCAGACTTACTCTTATTAAATCGGTGTTGGAGGCTATTCCAGTCTACTAGCTTACTTTAGCCCATATCCCAAAATGAGTCCTTGACAAGATTTGTAAAAAAAGTTTCAAATTTATTTGGACGAACATGAAAGCAAAGGATGGCATAGCTCTTGTCAAATGGCAGACCCTCGCTACTCCTAAAGCTATTGAGGGATGGGGTTTGAAAGATAGTCACCTTTATGGTGAGGCTTTAGCTGCAAAAAGTCTCTAGAGGCTTATTGCTAAGGAGGGTTTATGGAATGAAATCATTATCCAAAAATACATGAAACACTTAGTGTGGAAGAGTGGATTCATAGTCCGAACAAAAACTATCACAATGCAAATATTATGTGGAAAGTCTTTGTTCAAACCTTCCCAATCATTGGTAATTGGCTTATTTGGAAGGTGGGATCAGGAATTAAAATGAAAGTGGGGTTTGATCCTTGGGTGAGCTGCTGTGCTAATTACAAACTGCTTAAGGATTTGATTGATACCTTGGAGGTGCTGGGAATCTCTTTTTTGTTTCAAGCGGAGGACCAAAACCTCACAAACCCTTAGCGATTGGGCTAGAAAAATGCTTACTCACTGGGTTGGTTGGGGAGGCCAATTTAAGATGGGATGCATATGTTCAGAGATTGAAATGGAGTCATGTTAGACTTACTACAGAGTATTATGTGTTGGTTTGGTCATTAAATGCAAAGTTAGGGGAATACTCAGTGTGCTTAGGTTCCCAATCCAAATTCCTCAATTCGACCCCTAATGTGAGACAATGGTAGTGGATAAAACTTTAGCAGATTAAAGTTTCTCACAAAACTAAAATCTTTATGTGGCTCACATTAAGCAATAAAGCTCTTATTTGGGAGGTTATTCAAAAAGTAAACTAGCATGGCCCTTGGAGATGAAATCTTTGCTTTCAATACTTAGAGAATACGAATCATCTTCTCGTCACTTTCTTTATGCTATTAAGATTTGGGCTGAGATAGAAGCTCCTACCGGGGTGAGTGACTATTGCCAAGGCCTTATGGTAGCTGATCATCTTGAGAATTAGTTTAAGAGACCAAATCTTAAATCCTTCAAGGTGTATTTGGATTAAGAGGAATGCTTCCATCTTTTGAGGGAATAACATTCCTATATTTCAATGTCTTTCCTGAATTCGGCTCATTTTCATGTACTTCAAAATCACTCTGAAAATTACAAGATAATGATTACTTATACATCCTCAAATTGATCATTTCAGTGTTTGGGGTTACTTTGATGGTGCTTGTTAAGGCACCCCTGCTATATTTGGCACTGACAGTATTCTATTTTTAAACTCCAATCAACTCGACCATTTTAAGGTAGGTTTGGGACAAGGCACAAACAACTTCACTAAGCTAATGGCTTTGAAGCTTCACCTCAAGCTAGTAGATGTGAATAGAGTGGGAGTGCTGCAAATCTTTGGGGTCTCAATGGTTGTCCTCAATTAGTTAAAGTGAGTCTCTAAAATGGAAAATTTGTGTCTTCTCCCCATTTTCACTATTACCTACAACATGTCGCTCTCCTTCGATGCAATCTCCTTCTGCCATGTCTACAAGGAGCTAAACTTTGAAGCTAACTCCCTTTCCAAGGAGGGGTTGTGCCTAGATCTTGACCTTTGGATCATCAACGAGTTTCATTAAAATACCTGTTCACAAATTCACCTTGATTCAGTGATGGAGGCCTACGTATACATCTATTTATTTTTACTTGGAGTTGGTTGTTTTTTCTCTTTGCTCTATTTGGTTTATCTTTACACCTGTACTCTGGTTGGACTTGTTGTTTCACATCAAACATTTGTATCACAATTTATCTAATGTTGGTGAATGGTTTTTGCTTGGTATTTTGGCTACTATTGAATAGATATCCATTAAGAAAATATCCATCATGGGTGGGTTCTTGGCATACACCTGTTTCTTGCTCTACTCTCTCACAACTTGATATTAGTGTCACCTACATCCCTCTCCTAGTTTCCATTTGCTTGTGCTATTGGCCTCTTATATAGGGTTCAACATAGCATAGATTTTGGTGATGTGTGGTTGGTTTCCCCTTGGATATTATTGTGGGTCTATTTCAGTTTGTCATGCTTATTGGGCCGATGTTTGTGTTTTGTGTCATTCTTGATCTTCTTTGGATTGATCACTTTGTATTTTGTGCTACTCCTTCCTCTTGTGGTTGTGAGGATTTGCATATTTTTCCTTGTCCTCTTTTTTCCTCTAGAATATTGTTGCATCTACAAATTGTAATTTCAAATTTTAATTAATATGAAGTTACAATTTTTTTTAGGGGGAAAAAAAATGGATGGGGATAGATTTTGGAGTTACTAAATGAGTACTACTTATTTGTCACCCCATTGTTTCCCCTCTAAAATGATATATTAAATTTTGTGAAACTTCATGATGATAAGAGGCATACTTTGTAAGGCGAGTATTTATTTTTACATATTCAACTTATTTAATTGAAATGTTGTTTATTGTTATTGTACGAATATACCACTATGTCATGTGTTTTAGTATCTACTATCTTCCCATATATTTCTGTAATTTTCGTGAAATAACTATTCACAAACTTAATAACAAAGACAACTATAAAATTATTCTTTGAAAGTTAACAACATGATTTTGTTATGATCATACGCATGCGTTTGGACCCCATAGCGAGTGGGAACACAATTAGTTTTCAGCATAGCCACTTAGGATAGTGTTGTAAGTTATTTTTGATTTGCTATGTACACAATTTTTTATTCCTACATACAAATTTGTTTTTGTCAATGAGTATTATTCCTCTATCTAAACCACTTCTAAAAAAATATAATAGAGATAAATGAACCCTATATTAGTGTCAAGTATATTTTACAAGTCATCCAAATAATCTAGTCAAGTGTGTCTTTGAAGTTTCGATAGTCCTTCAATGAATAAATATCAATATTTTTCAAAATATACTTATTAAAAATAATAATGAATATCATTCCTTACAGAGGATGCATGGAATGAAAAACTTGAAAAAAGTTATTGACTTATGTAATTACTAACAAAGAGCAACATATAGAGCCATATTTATCATTAAACCAAAGAGATGATTTTTTTTTTAATAACAAATTCACACAACCTTATTGAAATGCAAAACAATAATCTCCACATGAAATTTTGTAGAAAAAGCAACTTGCACACATCTCATAGTAAACTATTGTATTTACATGTAGATAATAGGGAGTCGATTTCGTTACAAATAAATTATGTGAATATGTTCGTGCCCTTTTTTTCTACTCATAGGGGATATCCTTGTGATTTTCTCTCCCTTCCTCCCATGAAAAAATTTCAATTGGAAATCACTCAATAATTGAACATTTAAAAATGTATCTCCGTTGTGTGTTTGTGTGTAAATGAACAACTAACATAACTAAATAAACATGTTACCAAATCTCCCACAATTACACAATTGACATAAAATAAACATTTTACTGAGTCTCTCACAATTACCCATAATTGGTTTGCGAATCTAAAAAATTGCATCTCCATTGTAATGATAAGTGCCCCACATTATTATAAATAATTTAAAATGGTTTGATGACATGTCTATGAATCTAAAAACTTTTGGCTACTTATAAACTAATGTGCCAAAATATAAGATCATGTGGGAGCCCATATGATAATATGATTGTACAATAGAATATCTTAGGGTTTTTTTTTTAGGGTAAAATACAAGTTCTTTTTTTTAGGGTAAAGTGCATGTTTTGATAGGTTCCCAAAATTTTTAACAAAGCAATAAGATATAGCAATAAAGAGTAGAAAAATTAACAAAAATCATACAACAATCAACATAGGTCTCATATCTACAATATAAAATCAAAGTTTTGACAAAAACTAGTCAGCATTTCGACAACAAACAATGCCTAACTCTTCTAACTCCTTAGTACCTTGAGTATTAGATCTAGATCTAACAAGTTTATTTAATTTAGTACTCCTAGTCACTCTATCACTTGTCTAGATCTATCAAGTCCCTTTAATACAATATAATAGTCATTAGTATATAAATAACAATTTTTTTTGGTGCCTGAGAAAACTTTTATCTACTTAAGTAGAGAAATTAAAACATCTAAACAAAAGATTGCAGAACCATCCATTTTATTAAATTTCTTAGATCCCAATAAAATAAGTATAAAATACCAACAACACAATGGAAAGTTTCACATAGGTTGAATTTTAAACAACACATATTTAAGCATCATGAAGAAACCTACATTCATACTCAGTTTCCCTTTCATTAGTTGCTTTTTTGTTTTCAACTAGAGATGTGTGCAAGGGATAGAACCCACAACCTAATGAGATCCCAAATGATAAAAATATATTACAATATATGTGGGTGGGTCAAAAATGACCATGATAGCCCTCAAGTACCTAGAGATTGAGGTGGTAGTGGTTGAAATTATGTATCTCTTATCAAAACCTAGAAAGTGAACACCCTTCCATATTCAAACCTGCATTGGATGAGTTGTACAGGTATTTTGCAACCACAATTTGTTTTACAACCTGAAAGTTATGGTAATTTTAGACAAGAATGTAAATAATAATATTTCCATCACTTGTCATTAAAATTTTAACCATACATGCAAAAAATAAGAACTTGTTTGCCTCAATATAAGACACATTTACCTATTATTCTTAGTACTTTTTTACCATTGACAAAGCCAACTTCTTGTCGGATCCAATGGCCTTCCCACCATATCATGAATCCACATCCTCTACATAAACTCTTATTTCCACTTTGCATAGTCCAAAAATTAGGAAGTTTAAATTCCTAATTTAAAATTTTACCAAAAATGGATAGAAAAACATGATGAAAACATATTACAATCACCTTTAAAACCCTCTAGAACAATATAAAACCATATGAATTTGAAATGACATTTTTAAAAAACTAAACCTCTCCTGCGATGATTCTTATTGGGAAATTTAGGCATGGAGGTTAACTTCTTGTAATCTCCCTTCATTACCTTGTTGATGATTATTTTATAAAAAGGGTACATAAGTGTTTAAAACACTATGCCAATTAGGTAAAACTATGACATAAGGTAAATCAAGGAAAGTACAATAAATATTAGTAATTCATATTTACTTAGTATTGAAATACATGAAATGAAAATGCCATGAATTTTATAAGGTTCCCCTAGATTTGTATATCAACAAAAGAGGTAATTTTGGTCGAATGTTGAATCTTGCACACTAAATGATGCTATTAATCCTCATAGGCTATAACTTCCTAGAACCCTTTAATAGCGCAGATGCACATATGCCTCTCTTAAATTTGTGAATAAATGTGGGAAGATGTCAGAATCATAACTTGTCTTGAATTAACCTTAATTGGGAACAACATATTGCAAAACATACAATATAGAAATATTTGTGTAGGATTATTGCCCTAGGTCCACTTGGAGGGTTGTAGCAACATATTGGTGTTGAATCAAGACTTAATTTAGTTCTATTGCATGTTAGTGTCCCATCCTAATGAGGGAATATATGCTTCCACATTCTCTCCCTATGATAATCAAAGTCAAATAATATGAAATTTCACTTAAGCCCTCTAATTTTACAAGTATGCATAAATAAAAACCCTTAAAATCACTTTAAAGTCTACGAGCAAAAATAAAATCTTGGTATTGGGCCTAAGAATTGTGTGATGATTTGATACTTGTTATTTAAATGATATAGGATGCTTTGTATAAATATATTTCTCTAATTAGAATTAAGGACATATTAACATGCATGTCGACACAATAAAATATGAAAAGTTGAAAAACATGGGTCCACACAATGTGAAAAAGAGGAACAAGGGCCAAATGACCTAAAAAGGAAAAATGACCATTTTTAACGACCTTTGAAAGTGGTCAGACCACTTTCAGAGACCACCAATGTTGAGTCCTTTTTCTTTAACTTTGCATAACTAAGAATTAGTTACGCTCCCAATAGAAAGAAGATGCCAATGAGCTTGTGCACTGACATATCATGTGAGGAGCAACCTCGCATGCTCACCCGAGGCATGTAGCTTGGACTAGTCCTCATAGATTTTGTCGTGCAATGGTGGTTAGATAATTCTATTTTACTTAGGCACTTGAGTCACTACATTTAGTCATTATTACTACCAACATTAGTCTAGAGTTAGTCATTTGATGAATTCATACAATGCATATAAGTAATATCATAAAAGCAAAATTAACATTGTAGAGTTCAACATATCATGATTTGTAGTCAAAGGATTCTATTGCTTTCATTGAATAAGATTACAAGATGCTTCCTTCATTACACTATCTCTTCAATTTTATATTGATAACCACTTCACAATTACATTTTAAAAAATCAACAACAAATCCAATAATGATTCTATCAACTCCAACCACAACAACAACACTTTCTAAATCAAGCTAGGGGGTATTTATATACAAGTGGACCCCTCACCTTTGATTGCATCAATAATACAAAAGTGATTACTAACCAATGATCATTAACGACAATGAGTGATAGAGAGACATCACAATTAATTCCTATTGACTCAGGCCTAACCGCCCCTATATACCCTCTCTATGCTATATATTTTCTATTCGTGTTCTTCCTCTTTCATAGATTGGTACTAGATTTGTGCTTTCAGTAATATCCATTGCTTCCAAAAATTGCTTTGTAACCACCTTTACTCCCTATGCTCTTATCCTAGTCTTGTGCTTCTTTTATTGCTATGTCTTCTTCTCATTCTACACTTTCTTGTCTTTCATGACTTGCCCTTATGCACCAAGGTCTTTCACATTATTCTTCAATCTTTCTCTCTATCATGCCATTCTGCACCATCCTTTTCGACACCATCGTACCAAAATAATTTGATATTTTATTACAAAATTTGGGGTCTAAAATCACCCCATACCAATTCGATAGTCCATATCAGACTATGTTATAATTTAATCAGTTGACAAAAATGAGGGATCCACCTCTTGATTGTTATGCTTGAGCTCCTCCCACTGGTTGAGGGCTGCTTGAAGATTGTAAGTAATAACTTCCACTTCACCTTTCAATCTCTTCAACACCTCAAGCTAATCTAAAAAGGTATTATCTTGAGTTATCAATGTCTCAAGATGAGCACTTTTAGTATTGTGAGCATCCTTAAGGGCCCCAACCTTTGCCAAAACTTGTCCTCAAAATGCTGAAAAACTAATGTTCAACTACTACCGACGGGCACTTATTTGTGTTTCTATTTCTTCAATGTCCTAGAAAACTTTTGTGCATTGGGCCCTATCCTTGATACTCAACATGTTCTCAGCTAATTTATGGTGTTATTATTCCTTGAGAAATAATCGTGCTTCTAAAAAAAATATAGGCCACATCAAGTTCATAAAACCCCATTTGTGATGGTAATGGTAGTACTCAATTTATTCAATAATGAGCAACATAACTCCATGGCCTCAAAAAACTACTTTATTACCTAAATCTTCTCTTGTCTAGGATCCACTTTATTTTTACATTTATTGAGCATAAGGTCCATAAGAGTCGCTAGTTTATGATTACTTCACTAGTAATGAAAACTCCATCCTCAAGCGTTGGTTCACTTCTCAAAATTATTTGATAAAGGCCCAAAGTTCTAACTCAATCTGCTTTTACCGTATTCAGTTGGTGCTTGAGTTTTTTAATTTCCTCTTCAATATTTTTCCATGTTTCATGCTCTTCTTTGTATAGTCATAAAACCTCTCAACATTTTCTATGAATCTGGACCACATCATGGCTATTAAGAATATTTTGCCTAGAAATTTCTAGGTCAAACTTGATAAGTAAAAGACCCACTTGCATTGGAGATCAAACCATGAGATTTATCTAGAGTGTGTTTATAATACCTACCATTTATGGGCTTATGTTAGTGTTGTCCCTTAGAAGCTCAAATCATTCTTCATAATGATACACTTCCATCTTAAAGGACATATCATGTCGAGTTTGTTCCATGGACTCATGTTTGGGGAAAAAGTTCCACAAATACAATCACTTATCCAACATGCCCTGTTATAACATAGGGCAAATGAGAGGTACCTAATTTTCCTATTGTTGTTTCTCTACCTCCTGCATTGATTCTTTTTCCTTTTGGGGGTTGCATTCTAAATCAATGATTTTAGGACTATTATACCATTACTCATTGGCATTGGCACCAAGGTCCTCTCTATTGGGGCCTTATCCCTTGTCTTCTTATTTCAGTATTAGAATTTCAATGTCAACTTTTTGCTTAGCCATAGGATGTTCCTCAATGGGTGAAATAATTTGTTTTTCATTCAACTCATGAGGTTGTTCCTCACTTGGCTTGGGTGTGGGCTCCTTTATAGGTTGGGCTTTTGGGGATGCCTCACCTGTATTTAAAATCACCACTCAAGGTGCTTATTTCTCAGGTTCTACTTGGGTAGTGGGGTGTGTAGTGTCATATTTCAATTCTACAAGAAGTTCCTAGGCTTTTCTTTTTAAGGGGGTTCACCTTTATCGTTTGGGATTTGATTTATTATTAGACTAGGATGCAATGATGCCATCTTGCTCTACAGGGAACCCATGGGTCCTTAGTGGTGGTGAGGCCTACCTTTGGTGTTTTGGAATGACCATGGGTTAGCCCTATGTCTTGCTAGAACTAACAGCCTCAAGTTTTATCCTTTTATCTTTCACCAGTTCCCTTACCTTCACATGTTTCTGGTTTGGAAGGAAGTGGTTCATTTTCTACCTCCCGACCTCTCGATGTTTTCTTTTGTGGCCTGAGCATATGAAAGATCACCTAGATCTTCCATTGCCTAACTATCCTATAGGGATTGAGGTTATTCATGTCAGATTCATACTTCTCCACATATGCATGCCTCCCTAGGTACAAATAAAGATTGATAAGAGTATGGATCTCAATGTCAATATTTTATGCATCAATATTCATAGGTCATGCATTCATAATGTGATTTACTAAGTCCCTAAATTATCTAATGGTGAAAGCATATGGAAATTTAAGCCACCCTAATAAGTTATATGTGGTCTCCATCTAGATCTATGTGAGAAAATAATGTTGTTTTATAACTATTTGAGCATAGGATCTCATTTAAGTAGGTAAATATTTAGGTATGCACCACTCATTCTTAAATTCCTCCTTCATACCATCAAACCAATCCTTCATCTTGGCTTTGTAAGAGGGTGTGATGGCACCAGGGCAAGTGAAATACTTGAATCATTCTTTTGGGGACTTATGTTTTTGTGGGTAAACCCACTTTAGTTCTTTGCCTGAGTATTCTAGGATGCCAATCTCATCACAAACTAGAATTAGCAAAATTTCACCCCAAGGGAACTTATAGTTAGGTGGGTGATGCACCTTCTTATAATATTACATAATTTTATTGGCAAAGTACAGGGATGAATTAGACTTTGATCCCTTGGCAATTTGGATGGTGACATAGATGTGGGCCATATACACCTCCTTTCACCTATCTACACCCCCTATCTTGGTCATGGCCAAACATGTAACTATTCAAATTATGGGATCCTATAAGGTAGTAACGTACATATCATGGACTTATTTCTTATACTTTAGCACCATCATCATTCTATAAATTTCTACCCAATCTTCATGGTTTGTGCCAAGATCAAATCCAAAACAAAATAACTCAACTACTCTACTGGTCCATTCAGGGGTAATCCTAATTTTATGCCCAATAAAGTAGAGGTCGTCTTCATGAATACACGATATTAGGTACCAAAATGCTTCCTATGGTTTCCCAAAATATGGTGGTTTAAAGAGTTGGAGCACCTCTACATACTCTAGTAAGTTATAGATTGTGAGATCATAGGTGATCTCATTTCGAGTTTTCTAGTGATCCACCTGGTAGTCTTGTTGTAATTCTGCTTCATTATCAGTCTATCGATGATTGTAGTCCAAGACCTAATAGGTAGAAACCTTAGAATCCCAATCATCCACATACAACACCATCTCTGGGTATAACATCTCTTCAATAAAAATAAGAGGGGGAGATGGTGTTGTAATGGCCTTTTCTCCTAGCATGCCATTTTTGATGTTGTTTGATAGGGTCCTTTTCCTCAACTATGCTAAGTCCTCACCTTGCACACTACTCTCACTAGAACCTTCTTCATAAATGAACATGAGACCTCCTTCTTCCATTCCCTTGAACTCTTCAACTTCAATAATAATTGGAAGTGGATCTCTTTTCCTACCTTTCTGCTTTGGCTGCATCACCGATTGGGGTCCTCAAAGGTTAACATCTGACTGACCAAGTCTCCAAAATGAATATGTTTTGACTTATCTTCCTTAGACCTAAAATTCTTCATCTCCCTACTTCAACCTCCTCTAATGGTGAACTTATTCCCTGTAACCTATAACTTCTCTTATCTTCTTGTGTGGATGCATTTCTAGTTTTATTTCCTTGAACACACATCGCTTCAATCTCTGTATAATTTTTGTAAATGGGAATACTATGTAATCACCTTTTTCATTGCTAGTTTTCACTTTGTTTGATATCTATAATTCCTCAAGTTTTTAATCTTAAAAAAAATGTAAATGAGAAGCCTTATGGAATTTTATAAGATATCCCAAGTTTTTGTATTATCTCCTCCATGCTACATTAATTTTCTCCATGTCATCATTCATCACTTTAGTCATTAATTCTCCAAATGACATGCCTTAATGTCCATTCGACATGCTTACAATTCATATCAATATATTGATAATAACTACATGTACCATCCTTCCTCTGAGAGTTATTGCATCTTCCCCATAGTGCATGCCAATTGTAATAATTCAAATTTTCCATTTTTATGGTGGGAGTTATCTTTTCTACTTTAACCCACTTTGTGATGGAATTTAATTTGTCGCATTCACTCCATTTTCCTAAGTCATGCACCATCTCTTACACACCTTATGTTACCTCTTGTGTGCATCCCTCATGTGCCCTATTTGTGTGCCTTATCCTTGCACTCCCTATTGTATTGTAAGCTCTCTGATCTAGATCTGTGATCCTACATAGTTTTTCAATCATTTAATTTATACGCTTCCTTCATGTGCCTTCTCTTGCATGCTTTATTTACATGCTTCTTCTTGTGCATTTCCTTATCTATTTTTAAAACCTACCCCACATTAAAATCTATGTGTGGTCCTCCACATCATAACTTAGTGAAATTCATGTCAAGAAAGAAAGAATAAAGTGTTAAATACCAAATTATCAAAAAATATCAAACCAATTACAAAAATATATGCAACCAAAGTGATGCTTATTTAAAAATGAAAGAAAATCCTAGACTAACCTAGTGGCATATGCCTTAGTTTTTTAAATGAATAATTACATAGAATTTTAGGCTCAAATTAGACTACCATTGCAATGGCCTAGTAGGAATTGGCCATCCAATATTTTCAATTTGTAAGTGCCTATCAGATGAATAACATAAATAATAAATAGACCATCCTAGTGGACTCCTAGTTTACCTGAATGACATGAAAAATTTAAATCATAGATGAGGACATGCATGCTAGGATGAAGAAACTTGGTTTTAATATGTTGATCATGTCAGGATTTCAATTTTTGCTTTTCAATGTGCAAGGAAGTGTGTTTCATCTAGTTGAAATAGAGTATCCAGGAATGATTTTAGGGACTTCTCATCATCTAATCTGCCTACGTGTGCAATACATAAAGAGGGAACAAAGAAATCAATTGGTAAAATTAATTCAACACCAAAGACAAGATTTAAAGGAGCACTCTTGTTCAACCTTTTTTATGTGGTTCGATATGCCCATAAGACTATGGAAAATATATCATCCCAATTGGTGCAACTGACATTGTAAATCTTGGCTAGCATGTTACATAGGATCTTATTGAAGGCTTTAGCTATGCCATTAGCTTGAGGGTGATATAGAGTGTTCTTATGGTGCACAATCATGAATTCATCCAAGAGGATATGCATTATCTCATCAAGAAAGTGAGTGCCATGATCACCTGTTAAACTTAGAGGGCATCCATACTTTGTGATGATATGTTCCCATAGAAATCTAGTGGTGGTCACAATAATACAATTGAATGTGGGTTTTGTTTTAACCCATTGTGTGAGATCATTTGTGGCAATAATGATGTACCACATGCTAGTCCATCACATAAATATTTGAATGGTCCCAACAAAATCAATAGCCCATTTATCAAATGGTTCATGAGCAAGTATTGGATGAAGAGGCATAGCATCCCATTGATTTGGTTTATCTACATGCTAATAAATATCATATTGATGCACATAAGCTTGGCACCTTTTAATAAGTTGGGTTACCATAATCCATCTAGAATAACTTTTTGTGTTATGGCATCACCAACATAATGTCATCCTAAAAATCCCTCATGGACTTATTTAAGGATTTTTGCATGCTTATGTTGCATTATACACCTTCATAGTACTTCATATCGACTAAGTTTGTATAGTTATCTACCAATAAGCTAGAATGACACAATGTGCATAACTAGTTACTTTTTATTTTGGGTGGTAAGGTTATTTGGCATAGACCTTGTTGTAAGAAAAGTTATAATTTTCTCCAATTCTTTAGGCATACATGTAACTTTAAATTTTTTTATATAAGGTAAATTATCTGCTACGGCATATAATGGTTCACCAAATTAAACACATGACATATGGCTGGGTTCAAAATTAAATTTGCCTTGTTTTATGACCATAGAGAACTAGAATTATTGAAAAAGAACAATCCATCGATAGATGCATATGTGCAAGATTAACTTATTTACCAAATATTTGAGTACTTAATGATCTATAAAGAAGACAAATGGGGTTTCCAACAATTATTGAGAAAACTTTTGAAGCACATAAACCATAGATAAGGCCTCACAATAGGTTGTGGAATAGTTCTATTAAGTTGGCGTGAGCTTCTAGCTTGAAAAATAAATAGGATGATCAAAGTTTCCCTCACCATTTTGTGCTAGGATATCACCTACTCCCATGCCTAAAGTGTCAACATGTACATGAAATGGTTGGTTTTAGTCTAAGAATTGGAGAATGGGTGCAATCACCAATTTCTCTTTCAAGGTCTCAAACACTTATTGATGTTGAGCCATCCATAAGAATAGGCCATTTTGATTGAGTAGTTATTCCATTGGAATAGTTATGTTAACATAACCTAAAATGAACTTCCTATAGTACCCCGTGTGACTTAAGAAAGTGCAGACCTTGTATTGAGTGGTTGGCAATAGGAGTTGGATAATGACTATAATTTAAGCTGGATCCACCAATAGGCCATCTCGACAAATAAAATGTCCCAACAGGATCTAAAATGGAGTGGTAAAGATCCACTTCTTTAGATTTAGATAAATATAAATCTATCAATAATGTTTGAGCATGAGGCATATATTGTCACAGTGGGCATACACTAAGCCATACACAATATAGTCATCTAAGTACACCTAAAGGAACTTGTCGACAAAATCCTTGAAAGCCTCCACCATAATGCATGAGAACATGATTGGCACATTCTTGAGGATAAAAGGCATAATATTATATGCAAAATAACCCCATTCACTTGAAAATGTTGTCTTTGCCTTGTCTTCTTTAAAAATTTGGACCTGGTGATAACTAGAAAATCCATTAGTGAATATGTACATCTTGCACCCAATAAGCCTTCCAAAATTTCCTCAATGAAAGGTGTTGAGAAAGGGCCATTTACACATACTAAATTGAGTAGCTTTTAGTCTAATTTTTTTTGAATGCAACCATCCTTCTTGATGATGATCACCATGGGACTAACCCATTCAGATTCATCAATGGAAGTAATAACTCCAATACGTAACATGTTATCAATTTCCTCTTTAACGTGAGCATGCAGATTTGGATTCATTCAAATGATAATTTCCTCACCGATCGAGCACCTTCAACCAAATAGATTTGTATTTTTCCCATCGATGGATGCACTCCTTTCATTTACATGTAGTTACATGAAAAAATGTCTTTGTAATCATGCAAAATTTCAAAGATCTTGGTTATCTCAACATCATACGATTAATTCTCAACCATGACTAGTTTAGGTGCATCATTCATTCTAATGTTCTACTAAACCATTTGGAGTGGTGTGGAATATAGTTTTTGCTTGAACTACATTGTATCTCTGACATCACATGCCCCACATGCTGTATGTAAATTTAAATGGTTAAATGATGGCTCTAGTTGATTAGAACTAATACCCTCATCAAATTGGTACATAAGCTTTTGCTTGAATTTTTGGATCTATTCCTGATGGTCATATTTAGAGTGGAAGTCTAGTTCCAACCAAGCCATGACAGGAATATTAGTTTCTTAGAAGATGGATAAATTATCCTTAGTTGCACCATGCATGTGTCATATCCAATCTTCAACCAGTGCTTAATCACCCACAACCACCTAATGGATCACTTGTAGAAAAAAAATCAAATATGTCCTTGGTGAATAAAATGAAAAGGTGGAAAGTAGACCATGTTTGATGCACTACCAGGTTTCTATGTCTCTATGCCTTTCTAGGTGAATGTACCATGCCCTAGCCTAGGTACACAAGGTACCATATAATGCATGTACCCATAAAATTTTTGGTAAAAATGTTTCATCAACTCTCTAAAGGCTTTCACATTATGCTATATGTTGTTTCAGATAAGTAATACCACTATAAATTAGGGTGGCACAAACACAACTATCATGGTGGAAGTGATTATGCATGGTTATGTGTACTTATTCCCATGTATCCCATTGGTACCAATGAGTAAACCACCATTAACAAGCTGTACCTTAAAATAAAAGGGTGATTACATGGAACCTTTCATCCTCATTAACATAGTAAGCCTTTAATTACTATAAGTATTCTTTAACCTCCATCTATCCATGAAACCTAGGTGCTTGGTCTAAATGTAAAGGTACTTTAGCCATTAGGCATCCACTAATGAGGTGAACAGATTTATGGCATTGATAAAGCTTTAGAGGGCAACTTAGGTGAATTTATAAAATAAAATAGATGCACCTTGATAAATCATATGCACCTTGATCCCATTGGTTACAAATAACACTGGTAGTGTCAAAAATAAACTAAGTGCCTTCCCATTACAATATGCAATTAGAAGTAGGATCCACATTTTCATGTCCTTGAGTAGTAATGTTATATATTGTATTAACATCCTCATCAACACCTATGGGATCCACAAGGGGGGTCCTTGGTCATTATTTATAGGTATGACTATGTGATGAGTGCCATTCTCAAAGTTGATATACCTCTTTTTGAAAAACAAGTCAACATTGTTTGTATAGAACCAAGGTTGAACCAAAAAATATGGAAAATAATCAGATTTAAAAAGCTTGATCACTTCAAAATCACCCTTGAATGGGATAACCAAAATGTTGATGGTGGTATATTTAAGAATGCTTATGGGCAGTGTGCGAGTATTATTGGCCATGAACAAAACATGTGTGGGGGGATACAAAATGGGGCTACCCATTTTTATCTAAGAATATTTAGTTAAAAAATTAACCTCCACACCAGTGTCCACCAGGATATCATAGATCATCCAACCATTAATGGATGCATTAACAAAGACCTCTTTGTCACATTCAAAATCTGGTTGAATACAAGCCTTATGTCATCACACATGGTTTTAATGATGATCTTATAAGGATTTAATCATTTATTGCCACAAACACCTCTTTATGAGGGGGATGATGTCTTCATTAAGGATTAACTTGCATAGTTCACAAAATGCATCACACCACACATTCATAGGTATTATTTTTCATTGCATCTCAACCCACATTTTTGCATCCTTATACTTTAAGAACTCAATTTTACCTTACAGTTCCCAGACTAAGGCCATTGTCTTATAGACCACTTATTTCTATTGTTGAGCATCATGATAGTGTTACACATGAGGTTCTTCATGCTGAACCTTCTCAACAGGTGGATTTTAAACTACTTAGGAATTAGTGCCACTCCATATAATGATATTGATATTTGGTCTAGATGGAGTGGTATGGCATGGTATCCATTGAGTATTATGTGTTATGGCAACATGTATCATCTTGGATCCCTTCTCATTTCATTCTTTAGTAATGTCAACATACAAATTGAGAATTATTCTAGGCAATGTTCATTTTTATAAAAGGCATAAGTTGGATTAATTGTGCAATCACATTGATAGTGGTCTATAGAATCACACTTGTAACATGTCCTCGATGGAAAATGACCACCTCTACATCCATTTCCACACCCTTGACCTCTGAAAGATAGTTGTTAGCTATGCAAGTTTGGTATGTACCTTGCATGCATACTTCATAAATTTCATTAATGACATGATAGTAATTGGTATCATGTGTATATGAATCACATGTTTTACAATATAATGACACTTTAGCTTAGGTGGCACGCTGAAGTAAGGGAAAAATCCTTACATCATGATATTCATTGCAAATCTCACAAGATTGTTTCAATACAACATAAACATTCCTCTATGGAAAGTTGTTCCTATTATGGCCTTCCACTTCATAGTAAACACACCATAAGCCTCTATGGGTGTCATGATAATTATTGGTCATAAGCTTCTCCAAATGAAAATCCATCATAGTGATCTGAGCCTCTATAAAGGGATGATCCTTGTATCTATACTTCCCATGGATTTGGCATGAAGGGCAACTTCTTGTGCCTCATGCAGTTTAATGAAAGTGTTATGAGATAAGGCTCATTGAAATGATAGTAATAAACCTATCATAAACCATTGAACATGTTGCATTGGGTTAATCTCAAAATATAGCTTTAAAAGAAGCATTTTAAATTGTACATCATACATGCACACACTCTCAGTGAGCTCTTTCTTGATATATTTTAAGGCAACAATACTTTAATGCTCAAATTTAGGGATATCAAATTCTTGGAGAAAAACAACCTTTACTAATTCATAATTCATAACCACTTATTGAGGATTAAATTTATGGTACCATTTTTATACATGATCTAATAAAGTAGTGGCAAACTAAGTTGCCTTTTGCTTAGAAAAAGTGATACCCCATACTCACCAAATCTTGTGAACATGTTCTAATGAATTTTTAACACCTTGATATTCAAGTAAGTGAAGTGTCATCTTATAGAAGATTTTAGGTGCACTAAATGGTTACAATGGACCTTACTATGGTGCTCCTCTAGTTCCTCCTAAACCCTAAGGTGGTAATATGCCAATGCCTTCTACACCACCACCTAATTCTCCAGCTCTAGTAGAACCATCACTTGTACTATCTCCCATACCTCCTAATTGGTGTTGGGTGAGGTTGATTAGTTAATGTTGGTCCTATAGTATAGCCACTAGTTTTATTTGGTCCAATAGGCATTTTAAGGTGAGCCATAGGTCATTTTTGTAATAGAAAGGTAGAAATCAATGGTAAATTGTTATCTTGATCTTGCACTTCTAGAGACTCCTCTATGGTTATGATTTTAGATTCAAATTTAGTTTCCACACTATTAGTATCCCAATTTCTAACAATAATTATGTCAAACTCAAATTCATGAGTATGCAATGTGGTGGGGCAATTGGGTCTATTTGGATTAGGTTTTGCTATCAATATTTGTCCTGCTTCTTTCATGCATACCTGTGGTAGTAAAGGGAAAAAATACATGGTTAGGGAGAACTCACCATGCCTTTCCACCCTCCTAAAAATTCTCATAGTACTTTTAATATCCTCCTATTTATCTTTAAGATCATTTATTTTCATAGCCTTACACCTGGCTCCATCATACTTATGCTTTCACAGCTCTTGTTGTCCAAATTCTATGCTAGACTACCAATACCATACCAATGCATACCCTTACATTTACACACCAGTCACACTGCTCATGTGTGAGAGAGTTTAGCAATCCATGGGGAAGTTCTCAAGCCTAGAATCAACCATAATATTTTTAATCTCTAAATAAAATCACTTGAGATACCTCTCGTGTGGTTCTCTAAGAAAGTTAAATTGTGCTTCTTACGAACAAACATATATAGAGACAATGTACTCCAAAATATATCTATTGAGTTCTCCTTTACACCACACACCCACTACATGTGTCTAATTAGCTTTCAAATTTTTTAAGGTTGTCTATCACTCTACTGACCAAAGATCCTTCCATTCATAATTTTTTGAGTAGTCTTGTGTATATGATGAAATCCAAGCATGTAAGTGAACAGGTAATTCTACAAATAATGTTTCATATAGATAATAATATAAGTGTTATTATACCCATGTGCATGCATAAACTCTTGGTTCAATATATTTAATCATAAAATTATCCTCTATGGTACCAACCCAGTGTTTGATGTTTTCCAAAGATAGCCACTTGAGCATCTTTATACCATCATGCTAACAAATGAAATGGGTCCTAATAATGAAACCAAAAATGTTGGGTCCTTTTTCTTTAACTTTAAATAACTAAGTATTAGCTATGCTCACAATAGAAATAATATGCCAATGAGCTTTTTAATTGATATATCACATGAGGATTAACCTTATGTGCTCACCCAAGGTGCATAGCCTAGACCAATCCCCATCAATTCTACCACACGATGGTGGTTAGAAAAATATTTTTTACTTAGGTGCTTGAATCATTACGTTTAGCCATTATTACTACCAACATTAGTCTAGAGTCAGTCATTTGATGAATTCATGTAATACATATAACTAATATCATAAAATCAAAGTTAACACTATAGAGTTCAACACATCACAATTTATAAACAAAGGATTCTATTGATTTCACTGAATAATATTAAAAGATGCTTCATTTATTAAATTACCTCTTCAATTCTATATTGGTAACCATTTCATAATTAAATCTAATAACATCAATAACAAATCCAATAATGAATCTATCAATTCCAACCATAACAACAACACTTTATAAATCAAGCCAAAGGGACATTTATACACAAGTATACCCCTCACCTTCAGTTACATCAATAATACAAACGTGATGACTAATCAATGACCATTAACAACAATGAGTCATATAAAACTATTACAACTAATTCCTATTGACTCAGGCCTAACCATCCCTATATACCCTCTCTATGCTAGATATTTTATGGTTGTGTTCCTCTTCTTTCATGGATCAGTGCTAGATTTATGATCTCATTAATATTCAATACTTATATGAACTAGTTTGTAATCACCTCTTCTCCTTGCACTCTTGTCTTAGTCTTGCACTTCTCTGAGTCCTGCATCCTCTGCTTGTTCTCTTCTTCGTTGTCTTTTATGACTCACCCTTTCATGCCAAGGTCTTCTAAGTTTTTCTTCAATATTTCTCTCTCTCTCTCTCTCTCTCTCTCTCTCTCTCTCTCACCATTCTTATGACTCATCATTTCCCACACTATGGTACCAAAATACTTTGAGTATTTTATTATAAAATTTGGGGTCTAACAACCCAAAATAGTCAAAATATAAAAATAATAGAGGAATAAATAAAGCAAATATCTCCAAGTACAAACAAGAGAGAAAATAGAATAAAAAAGAGAAACATTGGACCACATGGAGAAGAAATGAGAAGCCAAAAAAATGAAAGTTGTCAATAAGTACCTAATTTGAACCAATGATCCCTATGCATAAAAACATGTTCAACATTGTAATAATAAGCTTTGTACCCAAATCATGGGGACTACATTTGGCAAACATAAAAAATGGTCTAAACACAAAAAAAACATATGAAGAAGTTGAATAAAGATATCCAAGCACATACAACACATAAGAAAGAGAAAATTGAAGAAAATATAGAAACACATAGTCACATGGAGAAGAAATGAGAAGTATAAAAACAAAAAAAAACATACCAAAAAGTACCTAATTTGAACCAATGATCCTTATGCATAAGATGACACTAATAACATTGCAAGAATAAATGTTATAGTAAAATTACTCGTTTACAAGTATTCATAGAACCTTACATAGATTTTTGTTGCTCTAAATTCATTTTCCTATATTCATTGAGAGTTGTGAGCATCCTAAAATGGATTTCACTGGGGTTAACCCCTAGGCTTAGTGTAGAGTTTTATCTTACTACTATAACAAAATCAAAGCTAAAGGATACATCAAGGATCCTCCTGAACCTAACATAACAATGATGGCTTATTATGTGTTCATGAGGTTCATTCTCAAAGTAAATGGTAGTTACTACAATGGTGTATGATTTCCATTGTGGTATTATAGTGGTGGTGTTGGATTTGCCAAAGCTTGAATTATGGCCATTGAGGTGAATTGAATTTATTGTGGGCATAGAGGTCTCCATTAAAGGGGTTGGTTAGATGGGATCAAATCATAGCTTGGTTATTTGACATCTTATTTACTTATTTATTTTATAAACCTCTTTCTTAAATTTATTTCTTTGGAATTGTGAACCCACCTGTTAGGTTATTTTCCCATGCCATTGATGAGTTTTCCATTATCCTGACATTTGTGGTCTAATGATGATGAAACTATCTTCCCATTCATGAAATTTCATTGTGAGCATGCATATTGGTATCCTCCTAGGCCTTTTCCCCCTCATTTTTTGTATAAATGAAAATTATGCTAAGACATGCTAGGTTTGAATCTCGCCCCACTATGGAAATTAATGTTTGCTAATGTTGATGCTTCAGTGGAACTAAAATGATCAACCCATAACCCCTCATCGAAACATTTAGTATTAATATTTTTTGAAATAGTCCCCATCCTATTGGTTGAAATAAGAGAAGGTTCTATCTACTGTAGTAACCACTCTATTGTATCTCTATCTGATGTATATCCCATGTCCTATCTAAGATGAAAAAACTAGTTACGTAAGTCATAAAGATCACATATTAAAATGATTATAATCACTCAGTCACTTAATAGGCTAATTATATGTCCTGTGCTATGGGTAGCCTGATCCCTGGTGGGATTAGAACCTGGGTCATTTTAATTAGGCACATCTGTATTTAAGCATTACACCATAACCCAAGGGACCAGAAGCCAAACAAGTTAGTAGGGACAAAAAGAAAAAGTTAAAACTAAAATTCAAATATGATTAATTTTTTATTTTCATGTCCATTAACAAATGCCAATGTTTCATTAGATTCATAGACAAAAGAATACAAGTGGATTCACAACATTGATACATTTATTAAGTTATGCCTTTTTAATGACATTATTCTAAATCCCTTCTATTTTCTCATTGGATAAACTCTTTCGGCTTAAAAATACATCTACCTCAAATTAAACATCATAAATATGCAAAATATAGTAAATAAATGCTAATTAATTTCACAATCAAACATAGTGGGAGATAAGGGTCAATTAGTTTTTTTTAAAAATAATGTTGTTTCAATGTACAAGTACCCCTAGTCATTTTGGATCCATCATTTCAATCTTGAAGTGTCTTAAAAAATATATCACTACCTAAACAAGTCACAAATTGAATTTGGGCTTGAAAAGGGGTAATCTTAGGACTCTACAGATGATACCATTAGTGTTAGGGTCATATGAATGGTCCTAGTTATCATGGCCTAAAATCTGTGACACATGTCTCTAATTAAGTCATGTAATTCCAATCTATTAGATTTTATTTCACATTTGTGTGATTTTACTTTTAAACCTATGTAATTAGCAGATATTGAAAAAAATAAATTTTGGAGAGTTTGCTTTTGGGGTTTATGTAGATAGGGTTAGTGTTTTCCCTTTTAAATTTTTAGACCCTTCAAAATGTTCACATAATCATGAATTAATAGTCCAAAGTATATAAATAAGCCAAACATGTATATGATATATGCTAGTTCTATGTGTCAGATGATCAAATAAGCTAAATCACTTATTTATTTATAGATGAACACATTTACAATTTTGTGAAATTAGTGTGCATGACCAATATCCAATTAGTAGAAAGGACAAAGGTGGGAAAAATAGATGAGATGATGTGCTTTAATAAATTGTCTAGGCAATTATGTCAAGACCAAATCAATAGTTATGATTATGTATCAAAACAATCATGAGATGGATGTGTGGGTCACACAAAGATGCATGGATATAGTTTAGGCATAAGATGATGCCATAATAGTTTAATAAAGCCAAATTTTGACCATTCACCCATACATAGCTAAATGTGTATAACATGTCTCACCAAATGTAAAATAAATATTAAGGGGAATTTTTTTAATGTTTTCATTTTTATCACTTTAGGGTGTGTACTTGATGAAAAAAAATGTAGTGTAGGAATGCACTTAAAATTAGAAAATCTAAAAAGTATACAAATGTTGATGTAAATCAGAGTCTTTGAGTATTGAGACATGGAGTTTCATAACCTAAAAAACCAAACCTACCTTTCTTGAATAAATATGGGTGGGTAGAAAAATTAAATGCTAAATGAAAAGTTAGTTATTAGTGAGTTACCTCCATTTCCCCTAATTTTTAGTGAAATTCTCTTGGGCGCCTCATACCATCAAAGGGGATATTTAATGGAGTGGAGTTGAAACCCATGTGTCATTAAGGGATAAGCCCCCACATTTAAAAATGAATTTGAGTCACTGAGTATGATGGGTCACATGCCGCTTTGTCCCCTTTATATAACATAAGTCCCTTGGGTCCATCATTTCAATAAAGAAAGCATGGCCTCAAATGTAATAATAAATATATACCCCATTTTGATATTTGGGATGGACTTGTGAAGCTCACACCTCAAAATAATTTGATCCATCATCAAAACTTAGAAAATATACCATTAAATAACATAGCATATTAAGATATATCATTTGAGTAATATACACACAAATAATATTTTATCCCGTGTTACCATAAAATATAAGCATATTAGATTCATTTCAACATGGAATATGGAAATTGTAGAAAACATACAATTGAATTCTCATAAAAATGAATCAACGTGCACAAATATTTAGTAACAAGGAACATATGAAAGGTGCACACTTTTTTATTTGTGTTGCACTAATACATATGCATGATAAATAACATGGAAATATAGTAAAATCATAAGCATACTGAATATTAGCTTGTACATTGCATAGAAATTGTATACATTAAAAATCCAATGTCATGGCAACCATGCTATATATAACATCTTATGCACATTGTATCATATCAAACTTACAACATGGAAACCATGTTAGAGGAAATAACTTTGGAAGTAATGTATCATTTCAAATATGTAGACCTTATAGAAAAATCATGTGTTATAATTTTTTCATGAGGAATATACTATCTCCAATCAACATTTCCAAAATATGTGCAATTTTCTTCATCACCAATGTGTCCCTCAACTTAAGTTTACAAGTCTGCCATATTTAAAAATGGGTGAAATGTCCATCCCATTAGGTAATTCTATTTCATATACATTGGACACAAAGTTATTTAACACTCTGAATGGTCCAATATTATCACACTTTAACTTATCATATGTTCCTTTAAATAAATTTTTTCTTAAGGTTTGTTAAGACATTCTCTCCCAATTGATGTTCTACTTCTCAAATCTTTAAATTTATGTTACTTGTATTGTCTGACAGTCCTTTATAACTACTTACACATTTATTGATGTATGCCATTTATGTCCTCCACAAATATTTCTACTTTATCATTATTTTTTTATTCATACATGATGTCACATAATTATATAATACCTTTTGGACTACATCCATAAATAACTTGAAATGGTATCCTTTTAGTACTCCTATTTATTAAATCCCATGTTCTTGGTTTCCCTTTAATAAAACATCACAATAGATTACCATGACTCTTGTTGACTACCTCCATCTATCCATCCATCTGAGGATGATATGTTGAACTAAATTTTATCTCAGTAATCATAATTTTCCACAATGTCTTCTAAAAATATCCAGCAAAATTTGCATCTTTGTTAAAAACAATGCTACATGTAAATATGTGGAATCTCATAATATCAGTGAAAAACAAGTTAGCTATATGCATAGCATGATTAATTTTATTGCATGCAAAAAAATATGCAATTTTGGAGAATCTATCTAAAATCACTAAAATAGAGTCATGTCCCTTTTATGTTTTAAGCAATCTTAAAACAAAATCCATATTGATATCTTCCTAAGGTCTCTCTCACATAGGCAGTGGTTGATATAATTGTGCATTCTGACTTCTCCCTTTTTCTAACTAAAATATCTACACTTTAAAAAATATTTACACACATTTACAACCATATTACACAAAAAATAGTTCTAAGTCAATTGTGCATGTCTTGTCATTGCCAAAATAACTGACTAGTCCACCACCATATTTATCTTCAATCAAATTCTCAAGTATAAACCCTTGTAGGATACACAATTTATTTCATTTAAACAAAATTCCTCAAAATAAATAATCTATCCATGGTGGTTTGTCTTATCTCAATGGTTTTGTACTTCTTTGTAGACATCCTTGGAATATTCATTTTATACATATAAATATTTTGTGGAATCAAAACCTATGACTTCTACATGCACCTCATTTGATAAGAGACATTTAACTTACTGCGTCTACAACTCAATTAGACTTAACACTTTTGTGCTTTAACATAAACAATTAAATTTGTGAAACCTCAACCTAATTCATATGTTGTGGTTAAGCTTACCTTGATTGTAGTACTTGGTGGTTTGTGTACAACATGAAATCCTTATCCAATGAGTAATGCCATTACTTACTGATCACACATATCTCCTATTAGCATCATTTGATTTATTACTGAAGTGAGAAATGGGATTACCTTCTTAACACATCAAAAATCCTATTATTGTGCCGCTATCATAATAATCAACGTGAAATACCTTACCAAAATTAGGCAATATCTAGTTATCGGGTTAATTTTTTTTTTCAAACATTGGAAGCTATGCTTTGATTCTGATTTACATAATTTTTTTTTTATATCACCTCATATTTTTTCATGATAGGTGTACATATACCACTAAATAATGGGATAAAATTCCTATAAATTTTTTCCAATCCATGAAAACTACATGTTTCAAATGTACTTCTAGATGATATCCACTCAATGATAACTTGCAGCTTTTATAGATCCATCTTCAATCTTATTTAGGAAATAAAAAAACAAAGAACACCAAATTCTCCATAAATATTCATTTATTCAAATTGATCAAAAAATTATCCTCTCGCAACCATTGCAACACTTGTCTTAGATGTGTCAAGAGTTATTCTTTCATAATGCTGAAAATTAAAATTTCATCCAAATACAAATTGACAAATTTACCTATTAAATAATTTAATACTTCATTTACAAGTCTCATGAATGTACTCAACACATTATTCAATATAAATGGCATGGCCAACCATTAATACAAACCTTCTTGTGTCTTGAATGCAATCTTACATTCATCACCTTCCATGATGCTATAATATGATATCCACTCTTCAAGTTAATATTTGTGAAGCATTATGCTTCACTCAAATAATCCATCAAATCATCCATGCATGATAATGGAAATGTGTACTTAATGATTATCATATTGATATCTCTAGATTTAGTGCACATCCTCCTTTCCCCTTCCTTCCTTGGTGCCAACACTATTGGAAATACACATGACCTTAAAGTTTCTCTTATCAACTCTTTATCTATCAGCTCATGTACTTGATTTTACACATTTTCATTCTCCTTAGGTGTTAATATATGACACTTTATTTGGTAAAATATATCTTAGAATAATATCCATGTGATGACTAATAATCTTCCTCGGTGGTATCCCATTTGGCCACTTTTTTTGGTAAACTAGGTCCCATAATCAAATCCATGTGATGACTGATACTATTCATGGGTGGAAACCCATTTGGTAGATCATTTGAAATTACCTTTGTAAAATTTTTAAACAACTATTTTAAATCATGTGGAAATGTATCTTATTCTCTTTCACTTACAACTTGTATAGGCTTAACGATGCAAGAGCATTCATATACATGTGCAATCTTTTATCAACGGAACAAATATGATATTTTAGGAATTTTGTCTAAGTGTTGTTTTTTACAAGTTTCTTATTGTGAATATGTCTTTGTTATAATTTTTCAAAAGTCATGTGTTTTGTGAAAATCTTCTTTGCATTTTTTTATGCCACCTTTTTGTGTGCATGTATCCATTTGTGCAGTTTGATGTTACTTTTGAGCATGCATATGCTTATAATGTCTTGTGTGATTATTTTCATACAAAGTTATAACTGTTGTTTATATAAATTAGCCTATGAAGCCTTAAACAATAAGTAGTGTTATTATTTTGTGTAAGCGTAATATTCCAATGAGTTTTAGAGTAATTTCAAAAGTTCATCTTTATTTGGTTCTTTACAGAGTTTGATTCTTTTCCAAATAAGAATCATAGTTGATGATATTACTTTTATAAGTTTGGTCTTCACTACACAAGTTGTGGGATGATTTGATAGTCATTTGGGGCACATGTAGTAATATTCAATAATATTCTTTTGTATACATAAGGATAGTGCAATCATTGGTTATGAGGTCTTGTGACTTATTTTTACAAATTTTTTTTTGGGTACATATATTTGTGTTGCATTATGAAAGAACCAATTTTTGACTGTTTGGTATTAAATTATGTAAGTCATGTGAATTTATTAAGGATTTATTTAGTATTTCCCATGATGTAATATGTTGTGATGTGTTGTGTTTTAACGTGTTTCATGCCTTATAATTATGAATGACATTTAGCATTTATGGTGCACTAAGGTGTGTTAAATAATACTAATGGGTGTAAAGAATGTGATTTAAGTAGGTGGGTCTTATGCCTATACAAGGATTCCCTACACTTGCATAAATATAGTGAGGGAGGAGAGAGAGAGGGAGAAAAAGAGGAGGTTGGAATTATTGAGGTTAGCCATGACATTGGAGCACAAGGAAATTTCTAAGTGATTATTTTGAGATTTAGGATACACTTGAAAAAACTGTGAGTTAGGAAGCAAAGATCTATGGATTTGATGTTGTAACACATTTCACTATGAGATTTAAATGTCATTTTTATCATTGTGCCTATGGTATTTCCTTGATGTTAAAATCTAATAAAATTCTAAATGTGTTTCATGAATTTTATTAAATATTTTGATATGTATTTTAAGCATTGCATGGTCTACACCATCTCTTAATTGAGATCCTTACCACAGATGCATCACTTAGGCATGAATTCAAAGCATGATTTCTCTTTTTTATTATTTTAGGAGTTATATTTTCCAAAATGATCACTATATTTAGACCATTATCCAATTATTCACTCTTATACCTCAAAGGATTCAAAGTGTTATTCCCATCCTTTACCAAAGTATATGTTTTTACACAGTTAATGCACTACAATTTTCTATCAAATTGCTAAGGCATTTATGATAACACATGACATACATCCATGGATATTGTGTCATATACCAATCCATCTTCATATGCACCAATCTAGAAATTAACAAAAAATATTCATTCACTAGATTTGTATGCCCCTCTAGCCACAAAGATACCTTATAGGGATTTAGATGCACAATTCTCTTCAGATTAAGCCTCTCAACCATATCTTTCAAAATAAAATTATTTATGCTACCATTATCAAAAAATACTTTGCAACATTTACCTCCAAAACCAATCTATGCATGACTATTCTCCTATTTTGTTGGCTTTAATAACACCCTCTTCATCATGAGAGCTTCATCCCATTTTAAGTATTGTGCATAATGAGTTGACATAATACTCTCATCATCTACCTTCATAATATGCACATACACATATTTTATCCTAATACCATCATTAGGCACATGTGGGAACTCAAAATTTTTATGGACAGTTTAACCACATCTAAAGCACACACAACATGAATCATATTCCTCTAAATAATCCATAGGATATTCTACCTTTGGTAAGAAACCGTCAACCTCTTTGTGTAGTATCATTACACTTAGTAATTCTAGCTTCTCCTTCTTGCATAGAATAACCTATTCAACTACTTATTTGTCCTCATCCTTGTCTAAACTTTCATTTTCCTTGTGGTGTGCTTTATTGTTTATAGGATGGATTCTCATATGATTTTAGTGCATATTGATAAACTTGTTTTACTAAACCCACATGTGCCACACCAAAATTATATTGAATGGATATGTACAATCCATTCACATACCTTGATATCTTATCGATGTCATCTTCCCCATGACCCATTCTAATAGTGAGTCTATATAACTCCTTAGTGTAATCTTATACACTCATCTCCTTCTACCACATATTGTGCAAGTTCTTGAACAAGCTCAATTGGGAATCAAAAGGTAAAAATTTAACCCTTGAAATATGAAACTAATATATTTCAAGTCTTGATTTTATCTTTACCTTTTTTGATGTGTTTTATATAAACATGCTTCTAGCATAAGGATGTGTGGCCCTATAAATTTATGCAAGTGAACTTCATTTTCTTGGGATCTTCTACACTCATAATAAAAATAATTCTCAAACTCAATGATATAATCAATGGTTTATTTAGGCCTTAATATCCATAGATAAGTATGGGTGTCCAACTTTTGCTTAATACTCATCATTTCTACCACATGCAAGAATATATCCTTTGGCTCATCGACCATTTATTCTTCTACCTAGATCTTAGGCACTTATTCAATGACTTCATTATCACTCTCATCATCCATCACAACTCTTTATTTTTCATCTAGTTTCCATAACCTCTAAGTGGGCTCACATTACTTTCATCAACTTAGCCAAGTTTGCATGCCTTGGTGATCTGACAATGAAATTTCCTTTGTGTTCCATCTCTTTTCCTCAAAATCAAGAACAACCACCAAACCTTCTACCTAGCACTTTTTTTGTACAAAGATGTTTTCATTGATTTCTACCCACAATTGTAAATGTGTAAAAAAAACTCATTCATTTGCTCACTTTGCAAGGATAACTTTGATTTGATACCAATTAATGCAAATGTGATTAGGGGTTGTAATGAAGGATGACCTTAGACCATGAAACCCAAAAAATACAATAATAGACTTAATTGTGGCCTTGTATATTTTAACTAAATGAGACAAAGATGATTTTATTGATTTACCAAATTCTAAATACAAACTTTGTAATCTAATTCAATCTTACAACAACCTTAAATGAGATGTGTTATAAATCATCTCTCTATTCAGATCTAGGAATTGAATAAATATCTTCTTGAATCATGATAAGTTCCCCTCTCCTAACTAATTCTTTCAAGTGTATGGGTGTGTTCATATAGGTAGTTGATCCAAAAATTACAATAACTAACTCACCTACCAATTACCATAATTATTAAATGCATGATATAGTCTTGATGTCCATTACACATTGCCTTGTGATGTAGTATCAACTTTATTATTCCCAAGGTCATCCATATTAACAAAAAATAGTTAGGTAGTTGAAAATGAACCCTTATTATAGTTGTTAGGAAACCTTAAACTATGTGGCTTTCTTTGATTGATACTTGAACCTCTAGTAGTCCTTTTTTTATACCATGGACCTCAAATTTAACCACAAACCTACATTGACACAAATAATAACCCCATAGGTTCTCTCAAGAACTTTAAGAAAACTTATCAGTATTATGGTACTTAATGTCATGATCATATCATATTCTCCACTTAAAAAGATGATTCAAATGTTGTAAAATTGGTGCAAAATACCACCATGTGATAAAATGAATTTTATTATTTAGGGAAGACTCATCACCATGCACAATATTTTTATGAATTGCATCATCTCCTGAAGTTATTCTTATGTGATATAAATGTTGTAAGATATTGTGATAAAATATGACCTATTTCACAAATTCACTTTGTTGATGCTATGATGTGTCAAATTATAATGTTGAACACATAAAAATCATAACATGAAACATTATACTCAGTATGGGACCACTCGTAGAAAAACCTCCAAAGAAAACTAGTTTTGTTCCTATATTAATGTCAATACATAAATTAATACTTGAAATAAAGATTTCATAGGAAAAGGGAAGAGATAAACAAGAGTGAAAAATTAAATGGTGATGCACCAAGATGGGAATGGTTGATATTGGGCTCCTCCTCTTCTTGAGTATAACAAAAAACTTTTGAAAATGCAATATTATGAAAAAATTATGCACAGGAAACTTTAAGAGGTAAAAAAAGACTCAAATATTAGTATGGTGTTGTCACATCAGGAAGAAATTTAGGGGGTAGACAATATATAACCACATAAACTTTTATCAATTGTAAAAAATACACATATATACAAGAAGCCATACAAAGGCTTATCTTCCTCACAAAACTCAAAACAGAGGTCATGGTAACCACATAAAATATGATCCAAGTGGGTTCAAGAGGGAACTCTACACTTTTATAAAATAAATGAGAAAGAAGAGAGCAAGAGGAATACTTGATATCTCCAACTAATTAATATATAAGAATGATTTTTTTCGAGTGCTCCCTTTCTTTTGTAGCACTTTTTATCAAGATTTTGTAGTTATTATGACTTTTTAGACTACAACTCAGAGGATTGGATATTTATTGTGAATGCTCAACATGGATTATCCTTATACCTTACATTTATCTATATACTTGTTTTACTTTATGTAAATCAACATATGTCATCATTGAAAACATGTGTCCTCTTGTTCCACCTACTTTTTGAAAACAACAACTTGATTTCCCTTTGAGGAGCTAACAATTCATTCACATTTCCATATGCATTCTAAAGCTAATAAATCATCTTACATACATAATTTAAAAAAAAAATGCTTATAGTATTGAAAATCTTAAGTATATTTTGAGAAATAAATTATTGCAAGAAGCCTATAATTGTTTAATTATAGAAGTCTAACACATTAAATCAATTAAAAAATGAATATGGTTGGAAAGCTATGCTCAATAAATTTGTAATGAGATATAGACCAAAGATATTAGATGTTTGTGGTGAATATTTACAAGTCACTCTGATGTTTCCTTAGCTATGTATCATGCTTTGATCTAATAGTGTGAGGGTAGTGTAACAAAAACTGATCCAACGGTGTAAGATTTTAAAAAAAAATCTCATGTCATCAATCGTGAAATGATCATATGGTGATTGACGCTTAAATATGTGACTTTAAGAATAGCTATGATTTACACCTAATGCTATTTGACTTTTAAACCTCTATTATCTCCATACCACACACATTTTAAAGAAGCTTGTCATTATTGAAGTACGAGCCTTATGATCAAAAGGACTACGAGTAGCTTGGCATTCATTGGAGGATTAACTTGAGATTTTAAGACTTTTATCACCTTGTTGATTTTTGAAACATATTTTCTTGAAGGCAAAGGGTGTCAAAGATATAAATTGATGTAGTGAAGTCTTAATAGCTTGTTACAACCATTTAACTAACATGAGAGGTATTGTTGAATCTAGGGAAACTTGGAACTTTTGAAGAGTTAAGTTGACGTTAAAGAAAGAGCCTCAAAGTTTTCAAATTCTAATGAAAGAATTCAAGGAGCACTAAGAAAATAAAGTTGATATGGAATATAGCTTGAAGAGTATATTTTACTCAACATATTTCAATTCCCATCAACACATCAAATTTTAAGTGTTGTGGTATTATATAACAATGTGTATAAAATTATATTGTACGATAATCTGAGAGATACACAGACTTATAGAAGTGATTATAAAACATCTTAACCTTTCAAACATATAGGCTTATGATAGGGCTTATTATTACCATCCTTATTGTGTCTTTGTTCAATGCAAAATTACTTCTGAATAAAGATGCTCTTATATCAATTTTTGTTTTTAATTTTTCTCTCTTTAGCTTTGCTTGAGATATTAAAGGACTTATAAATGATGAACTAAAAATTATTATAAATCATAATAAATTATTTGGATGGAAAAAGTGAATGAATGAGGCCTTTTTACTTCTTTACCCTTTTTTTTGGCTTTTGAACTTTTTAAAGTCTATGCACATGAGTTATCTAATCATAATTAATAAAATATAAATTCAAATAAATTTATATAGGTACAAATGCTTTATGTTATGCAATGAGAAATAGAATAATTTAAAAATGTTTCATGTTTTACAATGTTGTTATGAAATTATATGTCATTACTATGCTCTATGCCATGAGAAATGAATTTGAAAATTTTATAACAAATACTTACTATGATAAATTATGACACAAAGTGAAAATATATCTTTTATTATGGTATTATTTTTAAATTATTTGTTATGAGTTACATCATTTTGAAATGGTTTGATTTAACTTTATTTTTATTATTTTTGCTTTAGTAGTTTTATGCTTGTTTCTTTTATGTTGGCTTGCATGTTTCTATGACATGAAGTGAAAATATATCCTTTATTATAGTATTATTTTGAAATTACTTGTTATGAGTTGCATCATTTTGAAATGGTTTGATTTGAATTTATTTTTATTGCTTTTGTTTTAGTAGTTTTATGCTTGTTTCCTTTATGTTGGCTTGCATGTTTCTATTATGTTGTTTTGATTGTTTAAAAGTTAAAGGACACAAATGTTCACACACATGCACTTCAAAAATACTAAAAACATATTTAATTTTCATATAAGATTTTCCTTTGATTAGAAATATAAATTTAAAATATTTATAAGGTCACAAAATCATTATTGTAGCCTCAAAATAGGCATATGGAAACTCTTTATTCACTTATGTATGGGGCATATCACCTTTCTACTTTATAAGATAACTATTAAAAATCATTCATTTGCACAAGCCTTGATTTTTTTCATGTTATCATGCTATTTCATGATAACATGGGGGTAACTCGAGGGATTATTTAAATTTTTACATTCTTCATTCCTTCATCTTTAGGCATTGTGTTTCAATATTACTATTTCTAACACTATATTTATGATGTGGGGTTATGACACTCTATATATTAGCCTTGATACATGATTTATATACATATTTTTTATAGTCAATTTTCAATATGGTGTTATTTCTAACATGATTACCATGCTACAAGATTTCTATGATGAAAAATTGTTATGCTATACACATGATAATATTTATTATGCTTATGATTTCACTATGTTTCTATATTACTTATCATGCACATGTATTGGGAAAACATGGGGGTAAAACTATTTACTATGAATGTTCTCTTCATTGTTATATATTTTTTGACTAATTACTTGTGGTCTTGACAAATTCATTAATATAATTTCTATGATTTCTATATTCCATGTTAAAATGACTTTGATTATATCTTAATATAATAAGGGGAAAATTATATTTTTGTGAATGTTTCTCTAATGATATATATTTGTGCACCATGTTATTTGATTTTATGGTTATTATATTTCAATGATACATCTAATTTCATTTGAGAAGTGAACTTCATTGGTATGCCTCAAATCACAAAGTGGGCCATATACTAATTATATTTTATGGTCATGTTTTCTTTTGAAGATATGATGGACCCAAAGGAGTTCTACTTCATATTGGGAATAAAAGGCATGTAACTAATCTTTTTTAGTGACTTAGATTAATTTATTTATGTGTAAGCATGTTCCTTGATGGCACATAGGTTTTCAAATTCACTACACATTATACCTCCTTCAATAGTATGATAAAATCATGAGATTTATGTTACATACCAAAGACTAAAGAGGTATTTTAATTTGTGATTAGCATTAATTTTAGTAGTACTCATCAATGTTTGTGTAGGAAAGTTAATTGGAGTTTCACAGTATCTAAAGATCAACATCACAATACTCATAGATTCATATTTTCAGTATTATGTATGCCCTTTTAATATGTTATAATTTTAAGTGTGTGCTCACACCACCTAATTTATGGCTAAGAGGGAATATTAAAGTGGAGTAAACTATAGACAATGAAATTTCCTTAGTATTTATTTCATATTATTTTATATTTTTAATGCACTTTTGTCTAAGTATGGGCGACTTGTCAAAATTTGATGTTATTGAACCATCATAATGACTTATGAATCTTTAATCCCATTTCAATCATCCCCATGCAACCCACACATATAACTCATGTGTATACTAATCCTTTTATAGGAATGTAGGTATTAGGACCATTTATACGGTCCTGTCACAATGACCTACATAACTTTCAAATTGGGTTGGCATGTCTGTATTTCCCACATTTCTCATTTATAGGTATTGATGTTGATCACATGTAATATTTTTTCCAAAGTTATTTTTTTAATTTATAAATATGCTAGTGATCAAGTTCATTTGATCATCAAACACTTATCAAGCTATATTCTAGGATATTCTTGGGGTACTTTGTTGGTAGTGTTATTGTTATGTAATTTATGTTAATTAATGTATAATTTTCTCTATACAATTTGAGGGGTTTGAAAAATTAGAATGGATAGGATAACCCTACATATGTAAAACCCTAAACCAAACCCTTAGCTATTTTCATTCTTACAATATTTCCCTATTTTGAAGGCCTAGAAGTCAAAGCATGAAAATTCAAGAGAGGAGGCAACATATCAGAAGCAAACACACATGATAAAATATTCTCATTTCATATTTATAGGTCTTTACCAATACTATCTGTATGGTTTTGGAATTGTGACATTATGAGATCTAGATTCAAGTGATGACAATTTAAATAGCTTAAAATATTTACAGACATTCAAATTATGTTGATATGTTCATAAGTGACTCAAAATCCCTTGCCACATAAATTTTAAAAGATAAGAGACCTATATATCCTTACATATTTTATTGAACAATCAATTAGGCATTATTTATTAAAAAAATAGATTTGAACTTTGGTGGATTGTGAGGCCTTTAATTAATGGGTGAAAAACTTTAAAAACAAAGTAAATAATGTTATAAATTAGTTTATCTTATTTCACATTTTTTCCAAGATTTTATTTTAATTATTTTAGTGGATAATTTAAAAAATGATAAACATGAGAAATACTTCTTAAACTTCCTAATTGAGAATACATAATGATCTTCATGTGTTCATAACATAAAAAAAGTGTTGTGATGCAACTTTAACACCCGTTATTTAAAGAAATATATGGTAATGGTTTATAGATAATTTAAAAGCATTTTATATAATGAAGATAAGGGATTGTACTTTTAGAAATATATTGAAATAAGGTCATACTCAAGGCTAGTATTTTCCATTTTTGTAATAAACTTAAAATATTATTTTTATAATGAGAAAATAGTATTCAAAATTTTTATGTCAGATTATTTTAGACTTTAAATTTGATTTAAATATTTTTTTCTATCTAAAAATAATTTGTATAAGTTATATATCATGATTAATTTCTAATAAAATTATTTATCCTCAAAAATAATTCTCGTAAAAACTTAAGTTTGTCGGTGGTCATATTTGCATAACCTAAGTCTAGGTTCACATTTTATTTATCATGCCACATTCACATCTTTATAGATAAACTTGACTATAATCTAAAACATAGTGCTTATGTTAATGTATCTACATTTGCTTATTTATATTTTAAAGTCTAAGGTGTGTATTGATAACTACGTGACTCCAAGACCCCATGGGTCCATTCATATTGCCACATGTATTATTTTATATTGTAAAGACAAAATTATGTTTTGAAAGAAAAGAAATATTCCATGACCTCTATAACCTCATGGATTTCATGACCCCATGGTTCTATTCAAATTTACATATGTTTTATATTTATATCATAAAGTCCAAGTTGTTTTTAGGGAAACTCCATGATGGCATGCCCTCATGATTATATTTTGATCACCATGTGTTCTCTTGATATCATAAGTCTTGTTAGTGTTATGCACATATTATTTTATCTTAAGATATGATCAAAGTGTTTTGTATGATGTGTAGAAAAGGATACAAACACAAAAGGAATATGAAACAAAAACAAAAGTTCATGAATTTGTATAAAATAAAATAATTCATTTGAAATCTTGAGACACTATGTGACCCCATGAATGTGAGACAATATTAGGATGCCATATGTGTCTCTCCAAGTGGAAATGGTAAAGGTGAAAATATGATGAAGACTATGAGCTCTACGAGGACACACTGAACATGATTTCAACATGTGGCCAATGTAAATAGAAAATACATTTATATCTAAGCATACACAAAGGGTGAATTAATAACTACAAGCATTAATGCAGTCCATTTGAAGAAATTAATATTAAAAGTGAACGTGGTGACCTTGTGAGCTATGTGATCTTGAGTCTATAATATTATGATACGTGGATGGTTGATATTACATGATGTGACTAAGGCCATGGAATCATAGATCAATAAGGCTACAATGAAAAAAAATTGAAAGGTGATTGTTACACATATTCCATGCCACCTTCCATTAATCCAAAATGGTAAGGGGTGAAATAGGTGTGACATATTGTAGCCTTTTGAGTTTGAAATGGAAGCCAAATATGGATGTATAAATAATGCAAATTAATAGAGTTCACCAATGACCTCCATTTTGATAATTTACATATTAAAGATTGAGATCGCTACAAAAATAGTTTTAAAATCTGAATGAACTGAGAAAGTGAATAATTATAGGTAGTGATCATATTTCATTCAAGAAGAACCCAATTTTCATAGAGATACACAAGGCCAAACTCAAAATAAAATTAAATGTATATGTTAACGCTTCCACTTTGGCTTATTTATATTTCAAAATCTAAGTTGTGTCTTGAGAACTTTGTGACTACATGATCCCATGGGTTTATTTAAATTTCCACGTGTCTTCTTCTATATTGTAAAATCTAAATAATGTGTTAAAAGACAAAAAAATATAAGACATCTGTAACCTCATGGATTCCATGACACAATGGTTACATTCAAATTTCCATGTGTTTTATCTTTATACCATAAAATCTAAGTTATGTTTTGGGAAATTTTATGATGCCCTGATCCTATGATTGTGTTTTGATCGACATGTGTTCTTTTGATATCATAGGTATTATTAAAATTTTATGCACACATTATTATTTTATTTTAATATATGATCATGGTGCTTTGTGTAATGAGTGTAGATAATGTTGTAGATACATAAATAATATAAAACAAAGGTTAAATTTTACAAATATGTGAATAAAAAAATAAGTCACTTGAAAGCTTGAGGCACTTTATGACCCTATGATTATGAGAAAATAATAGGGTGCCATATGTGTAAATTCAAGTTGACATAGTAAAGGTGAAAATGTAATGAAGAATTGTAGGTCGACAAAGATGCACTAGACATGATATCAATACATGGACACAATATATGTAAAGAGAAAATAAATTTAAATTTGAGAAGACATAAAAGAATAATTAATAATTCAATGCATATGCATAGTCTACAAGAGAAAATGAATATTAAAAATGCACATTGTGACTTTGTGACTTCTATGACCTCGAAACTACATGATTATGACACATGGGCAATTAAGATTCTTTGATGTGACTAAGGCCACAAACTCACAAATCAATAAAGTTACAATGACCAATTTTTTTAGGGTTATTAATATGAATATTCCACTTCATTTTATATTAATTCAAACCATTAATGGGTGAAATAAATGTGATCCCATGATTCTAGTCAAATGGCCATGTCATTTATTTGCTTGTAAAAAAATAAATTAATTGGTAGATTTGATATATATCCAAAGTTAAAGTTCATTGTATTTTTTATTTTTCTAGAGATATTTGTATCCAAACTCAAAGTTCAGTTTATTTTTACTTTTATCGGGACAACAAAAATAATGTACATGGCATGTTCTCATCACTTCATAGTCACTGAGTCACATAGTACTTCCAAGTGTCCTTTAATTAAAATTTTACTTTTACAATGCTCACAAATATTGGATTTTATTTATTTTAAAGATGTGACTATTGATTTATTATGTGTAGGATAAAGTTAAAACATATAAATATAAATTGGATTCAAAATTTTAATGGATCTATAGAGTTCACCAAGCCACAATGATAATAAAAGAAACATTTATTGTCTCCATGATTCTATGATCCTGTGATGATTACCACACGTTCTTTTCTTATATCACAAATTTAATTAAACTATCATGTGTGTATTATTAAATTTTCAATATATGACCATAATGTGTTTGTGCATTATGTGTAAGAAAAGGTGCATTCACAACATAAATATACAACTAATTAAAATTTCTATAGATTTATGACTTTGACATAAAGGCATTTGGAAATGAAGAGATGGTCCAGACCCCATGATTATGAAACAATAATAAGTTTCCATATGTATCACTTTGAGTGGACATGGTAAAGGTCAAAGAGAATGAAGGCTTGAAAGTCAACAAGGTCATGCTACCTATATTTCATCATGTGGTATCACTATATGTAAATATGGAAAACATCCAGACTTGAGTAGTTATGAAGACAATTCTAATATCCAACACATTTGTGGACTCCATAAAGATGTGATAAATACTAAAGGAAACATATACAAAAGAAAAATAAATATAAAAGTGATTTGAAAATTGTGTACTTCAAACCAATGCATTTCAAAGTTGAGAGACAATATGTGACTCTATGATTGCAAGGTAATGAGAAACTATCATGTGCTTCACTCTTAGTGGGTGTAGTATATGTGAAATATAATAAAGACTTGAAACTCAATGAGGAAACACCACATGGGATTTAAACATGTACCATGATATATGTAAAGTTAAAAATATCTCAGACCTAAGAAAATATAAATCAATTTAAATATCCAATGCATTTATGGACTTCATGAGAAGAAGTAAATATTATAACTTCGTGATTGACCACCATGATGATACTGCATGATGATGATACATGGACAATAAATATTGTAATCAATCATAAAATACATAGACTCATATATAGCTAAACATAAAATGAGTCAAATAAAATATGTGAATTTTAAAATGTTTCTCGCCATTAATCCTCAATGATCTTAAATAATTTCATAATTACATTCAAAGTAGAAATGACTACTATGAATAAGAAAAGAAGTCAAAAAATTATGGATTTTTTCACACATGAAATGAAAAGAGTTAATAAATACACTACAATCAAAGAATATCTTAGAAGGCCATACCAACATCGCTATAATAAGTGTTAGGATCTACAGGCATGCATGGGTTAGGTACCAACAACTAAAACCTAGCTATGCTACCTCTTGTTAGGAACCAAAACATAATCCTAAACATGTGCAAGAATTATTTTGGAAATTAAAAAAATCCTCAAAAAACCAATAAAACATGAGAGAACACATTAAACAAGATATACGTGAAAATCATTACAAAATCAGCAAGGGAAAACCCACAGGGTAATGGCAACTTCTAGACTTCATATTGAATAAAAAAATTCTCTCTTACAATAACTCCTCTTAGAAACTCCTTATCAGTACTAATATCTGATTAATCATGTGAGCAAAAATTACACCTAATTCTTCCATGCCTTATCCTCCAAACTAAAACATGCAAATCCATACAATGATAACATCCATAACATCTAAGGCGAGATCCAAGCATCAACCTCCAGCTCCATACTTACATACAAGCATCCAATGCTTTATACCAAAGCATCTAAGTGAGCCAAGAAAAACAACCTTTTAGGCTCTAACCTCAAGGATCCCCATGCTTCCAAAAATCTAGGTGAGCCATGCTCACATATAAGCTTATAGGCTCTAACCAACTAAGCATGAATGATGCTTACAACCCAAAAATATAGGTGAGCTAAGCTAACAAGCCTTCTAAGCTCCAACCTCCTAACTTGCAATATCAAGCTTGCATGGATCCAAGAGTGATCTACTAAATGAATAGGATTACAAAGTAAAACATAATGCTTTATAACATTTTACAATGAGAGAGAGGGAGAGGGAAACACATATTAGCCCCCAAAAATTTCCACATTTAAGTGGGTGAATATTGATCCCTAGTGGGGTTGGTCCCTGTGTGCCAAAAGTCATCAAAAAATGATCCTCCATTAGAAAAAAACATGTGATACCTTCATGTGGCTTCAAAACCTATGCCCCACTTCCACAAGTGAGTCTAAATACTCAATAATGTTATTTTTGTCTTCATATCCAAGGGTCAACAAAGTGTAGGCTCCACTTTAGACAAGATCCAATCCACCCCATGTGACTCCAAATATGGTTCCCCAATCACACATGTGAGTCCAATCACCAACTATGATCTTTTTCTCTTATTCATTTATGTGCACAGATAAGTCCAAAAAGTGTTGCAATCACCCTTTGAATTTTCCACACATGTGAATCATGGGTCCCTTTAAAAATTGGAACCATACATGACCACTCATATTTTTCATAACATGACAAACCACATGTGACTACTAGGGATAAAACTCATGTCCTAGAGTGTAGTGCTATTCCCTACACTTATCACATCATCCTAATCACACTTGGGACACTCCATGGGCCTATGCCACATCAGCTTCTTGCCACATCACTTGAATTCCACATCACCAACATGCCACATCATCTAAATTACTTGTATACCACATAACCATGCAACACCTACATACCACATGCCACATCACCTTACCACATCACCCGCATGCCATGTCACCATGAATAGTGATTGTGAATAATGTTTATGAATGGTGTCTATGAATAGTGACTATGAATATTAGCTTCTTATCTAAAAATATCTCACTTGAATTAAATAGACATAGGATTTACCATACTTGCATATTCTACCATCCATGCCCACTCTTGCTCACACATAAGCCTAGTAGAAGTTTTTTGCACTACTAAAACTTCTCTACCCTAATTGACTTTGTCAACATATGATCATCCATAATAGATTGAAACACTTGGAGTGACTCCCACTTCACCACTAACCCATCCTTCATCCAAATATTCAACCATGAACCACTCACTACTCACACTACTTGGAAGTATCCAGTCTAATGCACACCATGGCATACATGAGGCTTCCTACTCCAAAGGAATATAATACACAAGACAACCATGTCTCACCTCATTTGTTTTAAGAAAATTTGGAAGAAGAATCAAATACTGAAAGAAGAGGGATACTTTATTCCTTGCTTTGATGTCCCTATACATCTCCATCTTCAATTTTCCACTTTCATCTCGTCCTACTCACCCAATCCATCATATCATTGATCTTAATCATGTTGGGGCCTAAAACCAACGTGTCATAAACCATAACAAAAACATCTACTAAACCTTGGATCTCCATGAAGGTACCAATGTACTCCATCTATATGCCTACTTTAGCCTATATAGTTTTAAATCCATAAACCAAAAACTCTTTGTCTCATACACATAGCCCTCTGGTTACTCCATCTCATATTCAAAGATCACCATGTAGGAAACCCAGTGTTCCAATCTTAAACAACAAAAAGTGCACACCACACTCTTATAGCAGTTTAAAATGGGAGAGAGAAGAACCCATATAAATCAACACTTGAGTTATACACATAGAAAAATGCTACCCACCATGCTCAACATGGTACTTGTCAATAGTTCCAAGGAAGTCATTGCACTACTAAGTACATCATTACACCTACCAAGTTTTTGAGGCTACATACTAACTAAATCCTACTCTACCACATGTCAAACCAACTCATATGTAGAGTTATTCCAAGCATCAGTCTACCTAGCTACTCATATCAACTCACTGTAGCCATATTAGCTACTCACTTCCACTATACTATAACCATCGAGCACTTCACTTAATGGATCTCTGAGTTTTGGATTGATTCAACACTAGCCTTATCCTTTCAAGAACTTTAGGTCTCACTTGATATTTTCCATCATCCTGAACTACTTCAACATGTATAATTTTAGGTTTCTTTGTACCTCTTCCTGTTCATGGATTTTGAACATCTCAACTAACACGTTATGGTAGTAGTATCCCATAAATTATGCCCCTTCACCAACTGAGAACCACAACAAGGTAAATTCCTTGTCATCACCTTCCATCTACACCAATTGAGACTAGCTTGATCCACCATAAGTTGTATAGTAGCTTCTTCATTAGGAACACTATGTTGGTGTTGATTTATCTGGCAAAGCATTTTTAGCTTCTCCTTCATTCTCCATCTACATCTTCCATAGAGATAAATACCTACATAAAAACTTATTGTTTGTTTTAGATCTTGGTTTCTCTACCTATAGCTCCCACTTGCACAAACTAGCCAGCAACCATGGCTCTGATACCACTTGTTAGGATATATGGGCATGCATAGCTTAGGTACTAGTAGATAAATCCTAGCTCTGTTACCTCTTGTTAGGAACCAAAACATAATCATAAACATGTGCAAGAATTAATTTAGAAATAAAAATAAGCTATAAAAAACCAACAAAATAGTAGAGAACACATTACACAAGATATACGTAAAAACCCTTACAAAATAAGCAAGGGAAAAACCATGGGGCAATGGTAGCCTCCAAAATTCATATTGCATCAACAAATCCTCTCTTACAATAGATCCTCTCAAAAAATCCTTTTCAGTGCTAACAATCAATCACTTAGGTGAGCAAATCTTACAACCAAGCCTTCCATGCCCTAACCTCCAAGCTACAACATACAACTCCATACAATATTGACATCCATAGAATCCAAGGTGAAATCCAAGCATCAACCTCCAACTCCATGCTTACATCCAAAAATCTAACGCTTAATAATAAATAATCTAAGTGAGCCAAGCATAACAACCTTCTCATCTTTAACCTCAAGGATCCCCATGTTTCCAACATTCTAGGTGAGCCATACTCTCATCTAAGCTTCACAGGCTCTAACCACCTAAGCATGAATGATGTTTACAACCCAAACATCTAGGTGAGCTAATCTTACAATATTTATAAGATCCAACCTCCTAACTTGAAATATAAAGCTTGAATGTATCTAAGAGTGATCCATTAAATGGATACAATTACAAACGAGAACATAATGCTTTATAGAATTTTACAGTGCAAGAGAGAGGGAGAGGGAAACACATAGTGGCCCCAAAGAATCATCATATTTGAGTGGGTTAATAGTGATCCATAGTGGGGTTTGTTCCTATGTGCCAAAAGTAATCAAAAAGTGATTCTCCATTAGACAAAAACATGTTCCACCTTCATGTGGCTCTAAAACTTGTGCCCCACTTCTATAAGTGAGTCCAAACACTCAATAGTATTCTTGTCTTCATCTCCAAGGTTCAACGAAGTGCATGCTCCATTTTATAAAAGATTTAAGATTCCCCATGTGACTCCAAATATGGTTCCCCACACCCACATGTGAGGCCAATCACCAACAATGATCTTCTTATCTTGTTCATCCCTGTGCACACACAAGTCTAAAAGGTGTTGCAATCACTTTTTGACTTTCCCACATATGTAAATCGTGGGTCACTTTAAAAATTAGATCCATACATGACCACTTGTCTTTTTCACAACATGACAAACAACATGTGACTACTAGGGACAAAACCCATGTTCTCTAATGCAGTGTTATGCCCCATACTTATCACATCATCCTAATCACACTTGGGACCCTCCATGGGCCTACACCACATCACCTTCTTACCACATCACTTGCATACCACATCACCATCATGCCACATCATCTACATCACCTACATATCACACCACCATGTAACACCTACATACCATATGCCATATCACCCTGACACATCTCCTATATGCCATGTCACCATGAATAGTGATTGTGAACAGTGACTATGAATATTGGATTCACACACAATAATAAGAACCATAAAACCAACAAATGTAGTCCCTAAGTAGGATCCAACTTTTAGTTTTACACAATGGATTTTTTTGGTGAGATATCTCATGAATTTACATTTTTTGCAAATATAATAACCTTTAACTATAAATTATTTGAAATACTTACTCAAACATTCTTCTAGAGTGGACCTTTTTATGAGAAGTATTGTGATAATGTCAATGATGTTGTGGTTGGGCTTGTAGTGACACACTTGGCAAGTGACATGTTGGTGGAAGACATATTGGAATATTTTGTTAAATGGTTAGATGAGGTCCACCTTATCATATTTGCCCACAACATTTAAATCTAAGTTAAAAGAATCCTCTGTAATGACAAAGAATTTGTTAGGTAAACCATACAAATTGCTACAACTATAGATCCCAAATATTATAGCTATGGAAAAATTGAAATGTCACTCTATAATTTATGAGACCTAAATGTCATGGAAAACCATTTGTACTTTGTTTTTTTTAGGCCATGATGAAGGAAAAATTAAAAGTTTTGAATGACTCCTTAACTTTTTTGAAACAACCAACAACACGTCTTATAAGTAATCCAAAAATAGTGTCATGTTTCACTTCATTTTTAACTTTCAAATCTTTGTAAAATATGATAACTATTTTTAAATTTTTTTAACTTTAAAAAATACTTAAAGTTATCTAAAAAATTAATCTTACCATTATCTATTAACCAATAAAAAATTATTATTATTATTTTAAATAAATATTAAATATATTAAAAAATAAATATTCAATTTTTAAAATATGAAAAAACATTTGTTTACACATTTTCAAATACATAATTGAAAAATTTCAATTTGATATTTTACTCCTATTCAAGATAAATATGTATAATTGGTTACTCATATATTTTAAAAAGTTGAAGTGGTGAATGTAGGCATGGGAGTAGTAGTTATACATATCCATAATTATTAGCATATCTATTTAAGAGAGTTTGAACTCCCCCACCTCTCTACCAAAAATTAAAAAAAAAAAATTAAAATTAAAATTTATTATAGAGGGTTGTGAAGTAATAAACTATTGAAATATTGGTAGTCTACGCATAAAAGAGTCAACATGAATATATAAAGATATATTTTCTTGCTATTTTATAACCAAAAAAATAATTTTTTTTACCAGCCAAATAGATTGATTGCCATAATGACATTTAGGGGAGAAGGATAGGTAGTTTGTACCTTAACTTTATAGGTGTATATAATCATGTAGGTACCTCATTGATATATATATATATATATATATCCCACTCAATTATTTAGTATATGATCATGTCATATTACTATTTTTTTAGTATGTTTAATTTGAGAAAAACATTTTTTAAAATAATTTATTAAAAACAAATTAGACCAGTAGTTGTGAATAGGGAACCAATTATTGTGCATCTTATATGACATGTTGTGATTGAATATTATAAACTATTATTAGTTACAATTTGTACTACAATGTAATGCTTCTATAATAAATATTAGTCCCTTTTTATTTTAATCTCAATTTATGCATATTTTATGACAATTGTTGGATCCCATCTAATTTCCCTAATCAACATCAAATAGATTGAAATGTATACAATCATTACAAATGGATTTTTTTAATCAACCAAGTCTTTGGTTTAGTGCTAAGGAATAAAGGGTATCAATTTCATCAAATTTAACAATAAATTGAACTCAGACTCATCTTTTATGGTGTTCGGTTTTAACATTTAATGAGAATTGATATACACATTCATTTAGATCACTATATTTTTAAATATGCAAATAATATGAAGAAATTTAGATGATACATATTTTCTTGTTGTTGACCTTTATTTCATGTGTATAAGTAATTTCGTTCCAATCTAACAATATTGATAATTTGGTTATCTGTTCAATATTGAAACTTTGTCTATATATTTTGAGATCAGACTTCACTTATTCTTAATGTACTTTTGGTTCCACTATTTTTACTACATTATATGGTCATGATAATATGTCTAGACCATAATATATGGTAATGGAAACTAATTTCATCTCCTCCTTTAGTTAAATGGGCTTGTTTGTCCCTTTTCATTTTTTTCATTTCTAGCTCTTGGAAGGAAACATACACACTAATATTGTTAAATTTGAAGTCAAAGTCACATATACATTTGTAAATATTGTATTTCATTTGATCATTAATTACATATCTATCATTGAGACTTTTTTTTAAAAATAAAAGGAACATTATGTTGTTCTAAAGTTTCAAGTGATTTAATTATTCTACTATAGGAGGTCTAAAATCTAGAGGGCTAGTAAATGGACACTAGCCACCCAAACCCTAATACATGTGATCAATTTATTTTCTTTGAAAATATAAATTAAAAAATTAGATATTGAAATACATAGGAGTCACAATGTGCAAATTAATGTCAGGGACTTGAAAATCATGATCGATTGAGTGAATTCAAAAACCTAAAACTTGGCTGTGGACATTTTACCAAGAATGAAAATTTACACTTCAAAATATTGATGTGAATTTTATGCACATCAAATATTCTTATACGATATATAATATAATTTTAGTATCAATGAGGATTCACTTTAAGGCACGCATTATGAGTATTAGTTTTGTAAATAACCTCATGGTGGAATAGTGATGAGTGTAGTGGTTGTTTATCTCAGATGGTTCAGAGATGAATTTAGTCTAACATCTACCATAAAGTTCCAAGAGATAACCTACGGTGGATGGATGGATCTAAAATAAGGTGGATTTGATAAAAAATACAAAAAAGGGAAGGGTAAAGAAGAAAAGAAGGACTTTATATCTCAATTGAATATTAGACCCTTTTAAGTTGATTAATTATAAGAAATAAAATATGCACCTATCAGTTACTAGGGTATATTGTAAGATTGTTTCCAACACAAAACACAAAAACATAGTGAAGAGTTTGAGGAATTAATTTTAATATAATCTAATGATCATAAGCAAATATATTACTAGTATTGAATTGCTAAGCATAATCTCCCTACTAACAATGTACAAGTATGACCTAGAATAAAAAGACCAAACAGACTAACACATATTTCAATTCAATCATTGTAATAAAATAGATGCATAGAAATTCATATAGTATGTCAACTTGATGTAAATTATTTAAGTAAACACATAAATTTGTAATAGATAACACTTTAAAAAATATTCACTAGAACAATTGTAAAAAACTTTCTTTGGTTACATTAATTACCAAAATCCTCTTATCTTTATAATGTATATGACTCAAACATATATAGCTTTGGATGGGCACCGACTTACCTTAAAATATCATTGCATATTTATAAGGTCTAAAATAATAACAACTCTTAATTTAACATGCATACTTTGCATGGTTATAATGTTTATAAATAAACAAGTCAAGGTTTATCTTCAAAACTCATATGTACAAAAGAGGCCAGGAAAAGATTAAAATAATTTTTCAAAAATATATAAAAATTGCTTTACAGTACATGAGTGGAAATTTTAGGAGTAATTGAACTTGTACTGGACTAAACTCCATTTGAAACTATTTGACTAGGATACAGTTAATAGGGGTTAGTGATGTTACTTAAACTATAGAAGCACTGGACATTACTTCAATGAGAGAAACATCTATGATGACCACCATCTGAATACACTATCCATGTAAAAGGGGTTAAGGTAGAGTCAATATGGTAATACACAAACCCCATCATAGTGTGAATTAAAGGGTATAATCCATACCATGGGTCCCAAAACCAAGCATGTAGGGGAGAATTGAGTTTTGGTTCTATAAAGTGAATGCATAATGTTGTATATAGATAGAACAAATAGAACACATTCAATGTAGAAGTATTTTTTTGTAGGGAATGTAACTTATATTCATTAATGAAGAATAGGGAGAAATATTACAATGTGTTACAATGCATGTATTACAGAGTAGATATGCGAAACATGCTCTCAATGTTATGTTTGTGTATTGTATCAACCCTTGGCCCAATGTTTATATTACATAGTTATACAAAAATAAATATAAGATTAATTATAACTATTATCAGCTATTGAGAAGACATTTGAGTCATTTTATCTTCCAAGATGGATGATGGTTGAGTTTCTAGGTTGGTGGCGGCTAACAGTTTAACTAACCAAATAATTGATAATGGTTTAACCGATAAGATACTTGACTAAAAAATGCCACCTTACAAGCCACATGATAAGATCAAGCTAACATGTGGATGTACTAGAATGGGGACAAGTGTGGGTACATGATTTTATGAGAAAATACTATGAGTGGGGTAGTTTAAAGGATTGTGAGTGAAGTAGTGCATAGTGAGGTGAAGTGACTGTGATTTAAGAATATCAATGATTAAAAATCTACAAGCATATGTGAGACTTGTGCATAAGTTTGACAAAAAACTTTGGACAAAAGAGAGTGTAGGATTATGTGAGATCTATGTAGTATAAAAATGAGGAGTGTGTTCAACTGTGCAATGGATACACAAAGATCATTCAATTTTATTGAAGGGTAATGGTCTCCAATATGTTGGTGTGAAACTAAAGAAACTACATGGGAATTTGATTATAATTTTACTATGTGGCTTGATCAATGTATTTTCCAACCTTGATCACTCAAAAAACTTGATGTGTGCCATGGTGGGTGTGTGTGTGTCTATCAATTTAATGATTTGATCCTTTTTATGGGGTATAAGTGTTTTGGATCAAAATCATAAGGATATTAGGTCATGGCTAGCTCAAAACATGGTGAAGTGTAAGGCTTGAGAAGTTCCACATTGTAGACTGGGTACATGCCCAAGTGAGGTAGATCAATAATGAAGTTGTTCTCACTAGCTATACAAATAATGTTGTAAGGAACATAGTGCAACAGATTAATCTTCTAGTGTGGACCTTTGAAGTTTTTATTCTAAAGTTGTAACCAAACTTTATCACTAAATCAAAATTCATGAGGTGTGCGATGTGTGTCATGGTACTCCTTTTACTTAGCTTGGGTGTGAGAGAGAATCTGTTAAACTTGATGATGAAAAACCTAAATATGTCACACAAACTTCTTAAATTTGTCCACTTCCCATTCCTATATGTGAGACTTAGTGCCATCTGGTGCATGGTATGAAACGTCTATAGGCAATGTAGGTTTAAACCCATGACATGTCTAGAATGGATTGTTTCTAATAGAATTGTGTAAAGCCCTATTATAGGCATGTTGAATGTAAAAGAGATTATCATTCCAAATGTGAGTATGTGTATGGTTTTACATTCATATAATGAACAAGTATATGACTGAACACTTTGGTTTGCCCATCTATCTATGGATGAATAGTCATTGAATGATCCAATTGTGTACCCATCAAATCCCACAATGTTTGCCAAAAATGACTTATAAAATATGGATCTCTATCAAAGATGATGGATGTTGGTATCCCAAAATGAACCCAATCATGGGTGAGGAAAGCTTATGCAATGCCAGCTATGTCAATGTCTTTATTTCATGTAACCATTATATCCATCATAGAAAACCTATCCAATACAATGAACATGACATCATATTTGCATCTCATTACATGTATCACAATCATGAAATCCATGTTGATATATTCCCATAGCCTGGATGGAACCAATAGATATGTGTAAATTAATAAATTCCTATTCATGGGATTAGATATGTAAAAATCAATCCAAGACTTGATGTGGCATTCCATATTTGTGTGCATATGCTCCTATAATAAGTGTGATTGTAATGTGGCTAGAGTCTTTATCACACTAAAGTGTCATGAGGTCTTGGCATGGTGCACGTCCTAGACGAGTCATCGATGAGGTGTACTAGAGGGAACACAAAGATGTCTAAGTTTGTAGAGAAGATAATAAAATAAATATAACTCCTAAACTTGTTTACCTTGATTGAGGCTGGTGTAAGTTACTACGAAGTCCTAGTTAGTTGAGTAGAGTGTTACCCAGTCTATGAAGTTATGGTCATGTGTGTCCAAGACTATGATGAGTACATGAACTAAATGTTTGATAAATCACTCTGTGACCTTGTTGTCCTTCCCTTTCTTGTGTTTGATCATGATATGGAGCTATTATATGTAAGTCATACATTTCATTTGTCATACATTATCCAGCTTATTCTATGTTTGCAAGAAGTGAAGTGGATTTTGATCTAAATGAATAATCATATCCTTCCCCAGAACATAGTGGTGATATTGTTTGATTTCTTGAATAATAGTATATAGTTATTTATCATAGGTGGATTACCTTTACATTATGTCACTAAATGTCTCTGAGTGCTATGTGATTGAATGTCCAGGTTACATGAGCACCGCACCGAATGTGTAGTTAGATGCATCAATGTGATTTATAAAGAGTGTGTAATGTCAATCATTATGAGAATAGGCACTGCATAGAGGCATTTATTTTAATTCTCAAAATCATGTTGTTATACATGAGTCCAATCAAACTTGGATTTTTCACATGTTATTTGAGTGAGAGCCCAATAGATATGCCAGAAACCAAGGACAAACCTATGGTAGAAGTTGGCAAGTCCAATAAAACTCCTTAATTTTATGATATTATATAGAGTAAGCCAATCTTGGATTAATTTTATTTTCTCTAGATCTACTCTGATGCTAGTGTGATCAATGATGTAGCCCAAGTATTGAATATGCATAGTGATGAATGTGTACTTTGTTAAGTTGGCCTATAACTTATGTTGATGCAATATGTCTAAGATGTGTGAGATGTGCTCCATATGATCCTCTTAAGTCTTGATGAAGATGATAATTTCATCCAAGTAAATGATAATGAAGGAGTTTAGGAAGGGCCTGAGTAGATCATCCATCAAGTGCATGAATGTGGCTAGTGCATTGGTTAGGTTAAAAGGCATGACCAACCATTCATACAATCCTTCCCATATCTTGAAGTCTATCTTCTAAATGTCTTAAGGATGAACTAGAACTTGATGGTAATGTAACTTCAAGTCAATCTTGGTGAAGTATTGTGTGCCTTAGAGCTAATCTAAAGGTTTCTCAATGTATGGTATTGGGTATCAATTCTTCATCTTTATCTTATTGAGTGCATGATAGTCTATATAGAGTCATCAAGACCCATCCTTCTTTGGTGTAAGGACTATCATATTCCTATAAGGTGAAGAGATAGGCTGGATCTTAACCTAATCAAGTTGCTATCATATTTAGCATCATATTTCACCATTATCCCAACCTAATTTATGATATAGGGGGATATTCAGAAGAGGGGAGCCAGTAACCAAATCAATGTATTACTTTACCATGTTTTATGCTAGAAGGCATTCTAGTTCTACAAATACTTTTCTTTACTGATCTAGTAACTTATGAATCTATTTCTACTATGATGATGTATGAGTACTATGTGTTTTTAGCACGTGCTTTACCTTTGATTACATAAGTGTATTAGGGTGAAACATGAGTAGCACAAACTTATGTGCATGTGAGATGAGCTTGGGACATTGATTGGCAGATACAAACGTGACTTTGGTCATGGGTGCTTACTCAAAAAGGTTGTAAAAGTGATCCCATACATGAATATTTCAATGTTGTGGCTTGGGTTGATATGCAGGTTATTGGTCATATAAGTACAGTCTTCCCAATAAGATGTCAAAAACCTCAAGAGGTGTGATTTCACAAGTGATGTTATCCTCCATAGGATTGAATTTCTACCAAAAAGTGCATTGTCATCAGACCTATATATCTTTCCCCTAATATAGCCATCCTAAAAAATATGGCTTGGAATGTACAATAGCAGTGAGTTCAAGGAACTATGCTATGGAATATGCAATGATGTTCTTCTGACTGTCACTATTGATGATGATGTGGAGAGTGTATACACATAATGTTTTCAAACTTTATCAATTACTAATGTTTTCTCTCTTGTAATAAACCATCAAATATAAATCTCTTTGAGTGCATGCCTTAAATGGTGCATTAGGAAAGGGGTGGGCATACCATTGGTGATTCAAAATATTATTATACCTTATATCACCACTTTTAACCAACACAAACCTATTCTATATGCTTCCATAAGCTTTGAAACCTTCTTTACACACCCCTCCAAGTAATTCACCACCTTAAACAACCCCTACCTAAGCCAAAAAATCTATATAACATTTGAAAAACAAAGTTGACCTAGGCTGACCGTGTATATAAAATATATGAGCACATTACGAGACTATTTTGGCCTCAACTAACCAAGTCTGGGACCTAACTACTTTTATTAATTAATGATACATGGTTGATTGGGCATACTCTATTGGCTAAAAATTTATAAGGGTTTAGGGTTAGATATAGCTATATATACACATCCTTTTCACCATTTCTTAGAGAGACAAGGAATAAATCATTATTTGCATATATGCTTATCCACAACTCTACTTGAGGAGCATTGCTTAGAGTTTCAATTCTACACTTGGAGATAGGAATCTTCTCTTGTGGATAAGTCTTTTAGATGTACAGGAAAAGTTGTGTAGCCTAGAGATGACCTATATTTGTTATCCTTACAAACCACAACAACCTCTTGTGAATCACCTTGTCCAAGGGAGAGATTGAGGCTCAACGATTTCATCTTCAAAGGTTAGTATTCCTAACTCTTGTTCCTCCTTGTTAAAGTAGATAGATTTTCATTTGGTAGCTTGTATAATTCTCTCTCCATGCATTAGGATTTATTCTACATTGAATTGAGTAGATATCTTCTATTCATGTTTAATTTTATGTTTTTTACCCCATTTTGTGCCACATGCTTTGGTGAGCACTAAGTTAGATTTTATTTTACTTTGTCAGTTACTTTGTGAATAATAAAACATAGGACCTAACTAGGGTTATCACATGGTGTTGCTTGACTAGAGACTTTAGAAACCACTATAGTGATATTATTATGGTAAGGGACCTTTGGTTAGGTCTAGTGGATCCATCTTGGTCATGATCTTGATTGTCTAAATGTACCAACAAGTAGAAGGGTAAATGTGATTTATCTTATTCAAGCTAGGATTGAGTTGTAGACCAACTTCACTTTCCCTTGTATACATTATGGTGAACCAAATGTGAACATAACCCTTTCATGTTTTCTTTCAAACATTCATTTATTATCATTTATTATATATTTTTATTTTTACAGTATTGGATCAAACTTGTTGATATAGTCTAATATTATGTGTACATGTTTAACACAACCACTCCAATAGACTATGCATTTATTCATGTAGGTATTCTCCAAAAATAGGTAACTATATTGATTATATCAACTCAGTTCTCTTTTTCAACCATAGGTTTATAGACTTCATCAACCCATTCAACTCTATTAGCAAGTCATTTTCAAAATATAGGTTTTTAGACTTTGTTGACATAGTCAACTCTGTTAGTAAAATAAAAATCTTCATCTAAGAAACATAACATAAAAATAGCAAATTTAGCATCTTAAAAAATTATCAAGTTCATTTTTACATTATTAGTCATTTTTATTCTTCATTTATAGTCCTAATTTTCATAATTTGTAGTCTATAAAACTATAACCCTATAATGAACTGTGTTGACTAGATCGATATAGTTCTATAGATTACATTTATATCTAGAAGACTCACTTGACTTGTTTGACTGTGTTATTTTAGATATTGCTTCTATAAAAAACATAAACCCTATCAACTCTATTATGTACTGTTTACATACAATGTCTCCTAAACCAATTCTGTACTCTTAAAAAATAAAGGAATTAAATTATCTTTCTAGTAATTAATTCACTGTTCATTTTTGTTTCTTCAGTTCTTAGAGTAAAAAACATAGAATAAATAGGAGGTTTTAAAGTTACCGATCTAGTCACACTATTTTTATTTTTCACACACTTCTAAATCACATAGCACCAAAAAGCATTAAACACTTTCTTCCCAAGGTATACCTACTTGGATTTCATCAACAAGGGGGAATATAACTTGGTTTTATGTCTAAGTATAAATTCATGGTTGATGGTATATATTTGCAAAGCACTTGACACCTTTATCACTGCAATATTTCAAAGTGAGGGGTAGGCCCAAATACCAAACTAGTACCATCACCAATATAGATCCCTTTTAGCCTAAACTACCTAAAATTATCCATAGATTGCTTTTTTATTTCCTTTTTACAGCCAACTCTCTATCACATTAATTTCAAAGTTTATTATAACTTAAAATTTAGGAATGACCACTTAGATTAGCATTTACATTTCATTTTTGTTGCTTGTTCTTTATAAATTATATTTTGTATTGCAAAACTTGTACTAGCCAAAATTAGTACAAGGTTTGTGTTGTCTACTACAATTATATCAAACACATTGATTTAATTACATATGTGCTCAATTTAATTTGATTAATTATTATATTTCAAAATTTTTTGTTTCTTCATAACATAGTCAACCCCATCAACTCAATCTGTTACATGCTACTTGTTTAGTTTATCTTCAATACACTGTCGACTAATCTGACTATGTGTCTTTCAAACTCCTTTAGTTTTTCCATCTAAAACACACAGTTGATTAGTTTGATTATGTATTTTATATCCTATTTTGTTTACTATCTTACAAGATAATGCTAATTGGTTCGAATCTATATCTTATCGGTTAATCCTTATATCTACAAAAGTTTTTAATCTCCCTCCTTTATTGTGAATTTTATATTTGATGAAAATACATAGTTGAATCAATAAAATATGATGAATTTTACCAACCTAATAGGTTCCCTAAGACACATCTCGTGGTACCCACCATGGATCAAAATAATGTCCATGTTGCCACTCATACTACCAACTATGGGACTCCTCCCCATTCATCCTTGACACTTAACCATTTGTTCTCATTAGAAGATGAATGTGATTTAGAGTACACAATTGAAATGATTTTTTTCATCAATGAATACCCTCAACATCGAGTAAAATATCCTAAAACCATATATATTCTCATGATGAGGCCTCATATAAGATAACCCCATTCACCCTTCCCTACCTTTTCCCACAGATTTGGGGGAACCACTTTCTTTACATCTCAACCATTACCTTATATTATGTCTCCTTCGCACACCATGACATCTTCTTCTATTACTTATTCAACCTCCATGCTAAGTATCTCTACAATATGGTAGGTTCAACTTATAATGGGGCTCTTCAAAATACCCATACCTATAACCATGTTACTAGTGCATCTTTTACTACTAATGCTTCTTTTGATACTAGTGCATCTCTTGACACTAGTTATTCTTTTAATACCAATGCTACTCATTCCATTAGTGAAGTGCATGCTATTAATTCATCTCACACTCACAATGCAACTCAAGCTATTAATACCAACATCAATGCATCACATGCTATGTCTACTAGTCAAAATGTTGTTCAAACTAGCCAACTCCTATTACAAACACTTAACCAAATACATACCTTTCAAACCAATAATGTAAATTAGATTATGCAAATTCAAAATCATCTCATTCATATCCAAAACCAACCTCAACAGGTTTCATATGGAGTGTAAAATCCTAATGCCTCCCATGCCCCCTTAGGGATTTTCCATGGTAACCTTATACAATAATCACCACTCTTTAATTAAACCATCAAACATCTACAAAATAAACATATAGGACCTCAAATTGATAATATTAACATAGGAAGTATCACACCCACCATCACTTGTAATGGATCTACCAATCCCACCTTACATCTCAAAACATTTGGTAACTTCTATAAAGATTGGGTTAAGCTTAATACCTTTGTCGCTACCATATTATTAGCTAAAATAATCTTAGGAGATGTTTTAGATTGGTACAATCAATTAAAAACCCATTATATAAATGCCTTAGAATATTATTTCAAATCACTACTCAAAGAATTCTAAACTAGTGATATTTCTGAGAATAACTTAACCCACTTTATAAATTGTAAATAAATTAAAACTGAAATGGCACAAGCCTTCATTAAACTATGGAAAAGCTTGTCTAAAAAATGTGACCATAATATGGTGGATGACAACCTTTTGTACATATTCACTAATTATCTTACTCTAAATTACAATATTAGGTTAGGACCCTCTCCAAAAACCTTGGAAGAAGTTTTTGACTAAGCAAAATGGTAAGACTTCCTAATGTGTCAATTCAAACCACCTCAACCTACAACAGGTACTTTCATTATCATAAAAAATAAAAAAATTTCATGTAACCAATGATGGTATTACCAACACCTAAAACACTATCCATACCATCTAAGCAATTGCTCTAAATAATACCATGGATCATGCTCTTTCTACTAACAACACTCCTATTCAAACATTTTATCAATCCAAACACATTAACGTGCACAAACAACTATCCCTAAAAGAACTTAAAAAATGTCTTCCAAGACCTCTACCATGCGATATTGACCCCACTCATCCTATGAAATCATGATATGATCCAAATAAATTTTGTTGGTTTCATGCAATTTGGGGCCATTCTCATGAGACATGTAGACAATTACGCAATCTTTATATGGATTCTCTTAATGGTCCAAACTTTTATCATGATATCCTTATTCAAAATTATCAACAAGATTATGAAATAGTTTTTAAAGCTCATAAAACACAAAATAAAAACCAAACTTTAAACCAAACTAAAGCTTATCTCATTATCTACAAAGATCCGCTTCCTAACCACCAAGATAACAACAAACATCCTACTTCTACTACTAATAACATTGAAAGTTTCATAAAACTTACTACTAATGATGAAAACATGGTTAATATGACTAACATGAGAATATTAACTAATTTTATTGATTCAAATCCAACACCTATCTATCACACCTCTCAACTGTTTCACATCATTCGAGACACTTCCCCATCTAACCTAACAGAGTTGGGGCAATAAGAACCTATACCCATTCAAACATCACCTCCAACCACATAACTTGATTATACCTCTCATACCATTTATACTCTTACCATAACATCCACACAACAAGACAACATATACCAAACTTCCAATAGTATTTCTTCTACCCAACCACAATAAATACTTCAGCCAACCACCACATCACTTAAAGTAACTCAACTCATTCACAATCAACCTAAACTAGCCATAACTTATCAACATAAGTTTAATTATAATTCCATCCCTCCTTCCTATAATATCTTGTAACACTATGCTCATTTATATAACAACCCTCCCATGAGTTATGATGAAAGGGATCTCATTTCAGAACTTTCCCATCTCGCATTTAAAATACCGTTATTAGAACTAATCAAAACTTATCCCCATCATCAAAACCATCTATTGAAATTGTTTTTTAAAATGAACATCCATCATCCTCCTCTTGTAGGACATGGATGTACTTGGTTTGGATGTGAAGATAATATACTTCAACAATATGAAGACATGTCCATCCATATTAATGAAATAATGGATGCTTCTCTCTCACTTAAGTTCCATATCAATTCCATGATTCTCGATGAGATACTAGTTCATTTAGATTATCCTCCTCTATTTATTAGCATTTTAATTGGTGATATCCAAGTTGAGCATGTCTTAATTGATGAAGGTTCAGGCACTTATGTTGCGTCTATTGACTTCATTAAGACACTTGGATATTCTAAATACAACCTCAAATATACATGTAGTAAATTTAAAGGCTATGATAGAAGGCAAATTCCTCCTCTCGATTATATTTGGATTCTCATTATCATTCTTCCTATGACCATCTATGTGAAATTTATGATATTCAACTTTCCAATTTTGTACAACATCTTACTCAGTCAACCTTGGACTCATCATAAGAGAGCAATCACCTCATATGCATGCTAATGAATCAAATTCCCTCACAATGTAGTTATCTGTAAGATTAAAGGAGACACAAACCCTTAGAATTTCAAAAAATTCCAAGAACATGGTGTCTTTAAAATACCAACCCTTGAACCCTTGCCTGATGTCCCATTTCAGGAATACCAACTCTTTAACTATCTGGTCAACTCCACTTGATGTTATAATGGTCACCCTAAATTAAATGGGAACATTCCACCAAACCTCTTAGACTTTGATGATGATGATTCATATTAGATAAGACTCAAGATCAAAACCTCTAATCTTTCCTCTCACATCATTTCCCAACTTCCTCCTTCTTTAAAACCTTGATCCCATTAGTCACCTTCTAATGACATACCTGTTATCTTATCCAAAACTAGACACTCTATCCATCACACTTGCTCTGATGATAAATTCATTCCTACATGTACCATCAACTTACATACATCAGAATTTGATGATGGTTATGCTTTAGATGAACCATTTTTAGCTAGATTCACCCATGATAGAAATGTAGAAGTTCTTTGATATCGCTCTTCTTTATTTTAGTCTCTTCATTTTTTATTTTAGCATGCCTTCCTTTATAACACCTAATACTAGTATTTATACTATTTATCATAGGGTAAAGATGGATCACTCACACATACACATATAGTCATAATAGATCCCCTCATGAGTATGCTTATGTATCATGCCATGATAGGACCTTATCACTTTGCTAAATACCATGACCCTTATAGTCTACTTTTTCCAAATATTATGGACACTATGCTTAAACCTACTGCACAACCAACCTTACCTATTGATGAGCCTAGTATGATTTCTACTCCATCCCCACCCTTCCTTGGTGATGGCCTTCTTCCCTTACCATATATTGATTCCATGCCTATACAATGGGTAGATTAGCTTTATTATGATATCTATAAAGTTGATGGTCATTGGACCAAAGTTTGCTATTTATATTAGCTACCTCGAGCTTCTCCTTCCACCCCATCAGCTAGTAAACCCCCACATTATACCAATAAATGTATTTTTTATTTTATAAGAAAAATAAACACTCTTATACCCATTTCCAAAAACTTAGGCAGTACAACGACACATTACACCCAATCACTTCTCATCCCAAAGATAAGGTCATACCGCCTCCTAAGCTATTATAGAATATATCTCTAGATATGGGGAAGTACACTATCTTTAGCACCAATATAGTGCATATCATATCAAAAACTATTGAGTTATCTATTAGCATATTCATGACTTCCCTCAGTTGACACCAACACCAATCATTCCTCTTTCTATAAGTTTCCCATGCAATAAGGCTCCTCTTTCTTCATAGGTTGCACCTCCTTCTCACCCCACATATACTATTCCACTCGAGACATCCATTTTTCACCTTGAGTATCCCACTCAAAATATCCCATATGAGAATTACTCTTCCTTAGATACACCCAATGTTTTAGTTGAGATGATAAGGAAGGAAGTATTTGCATAAATTTCTGCTAAAATTGATGAGGCTTTGACTAACATTGGAATTCAACTACATAGAGATGTTTTAGATGTTATATATAATATTTTTGGTTAAATATATTAGTATTATGAACATGGCATGGTATTATTTCACATTGTTCTATGTTAAAATTTGGATTGGATTTGTGATCTATATTTATATCTCTTATACACTTGACTATGGGTCAAATTTGATTTTACTTATCTATTTTACATGGATCATTATATTATGCTTTATGTGTTTTATATGGTTTCATTTTCTTTCACCTTTTCTTATGTATTATTATCATTGTTTTTATGAATGCACACTTATGATTATGATTTCACTTCTTTCATGTATTCTTTTCTTTTCCTTTTTACAATGATTTTTTGCTATCTTATTCAATCAAAAATTAGATAATTATTATTGTGATTTGGTTATAAAACCTTGATTCCCTTAGTATGCTATATCTAACATATGATCAGTTATAAAATAATACTTTTCATTTTAATACTACCATATACTCATCTATATTTGATATCCTTTCTTCCTTTCTTCCCCTTTTGCATACTAAGCATACATACGGTTAAAACTTGAGATTACATACTAGTTCATAGGTAAGTCAAAGTGTTTAGTCAGTTATATCCCTAGTTACTTAGTATCCTTTAAACAAAATTTTAAAGCTCATCCATGTGTATCACTTTTATCACTCATGTGGTTATTCCAAACTTGTATGGTGGAGGAATCATAAAATCTATAATAATGCTAAAATCCAAATCATTTAAACAAAAGGCAATGATTCAACAGGAAACATATAAATTTAAAAGTCTAATCACACCAAAAGATGTGACTCATAGCACACCTCTTATTCTTAATCAAAACTCAAACTCCAAAATTGACCTCATGATAGAGTCAAGGTCCTTTGGGGTGTAGCAGGTTAGTAGATTGGGATAGGAGAATAAAAAAAAAGTGCTACCTATTTTCTCATTCAATACCAAATCTTCACAATAGACTGATAGCTCTGTAAGAGGTCCTAAAGAATGGGGAAAATGTTGTGGGAAGGTAGGTCCATTTTACTTTTCTTGTTCATAAAACATTCATGACTTAATCTTAGTATCTCACCTATTTGCCTATACACCTTTGTGCATATTGTGAGTAGGCATCCTTTATATTTTGATGGTCATTAGGCTCTTAATGTCTCTCCTTTGTACCTAATATACCTCATGTTTCTTAAGGTTTTCTCATAGATGACTATGTCATGTTTTTTACATTCCTTATTTCATTACAACAATCCTAATACTTCCCCTTGAGGAATATTATTTTGTTAACTAATCATTCCCCCTAGGGTTTCCCTTTATGAGTTATAGTATAAGACCATGGATAGGACCAAGCTCTCCTAAAAAATTACTAAAGTAAAACATTTCCTTATTTTTACCCTTATTACCATCCACCTCATTGGTGTTCACCTTGTGAGTTGTAGTGTAAGAATATGGATAGGACTAGGTTCTCCTCACAAATTAACACATTAAAACATCTTTTAATTATTCCCACATGTTTCTAAAGTAAAACATTTCCTTAATATTACCCTTATTACCATCCACCTCATTGGTGTTCCCTTTGTGAGTTGTAGTGTAAGACCATGAATAGGTCCAAGTCCTCCTCACAAACTATTAAAATACCCAATTCATACTATAACCAAGTCACAATAAAATTACATGCTTAAAATTTGAGATAATTTTTGTTACATTATGATTTACATGTCATTGACATAGTTCCCATCTTGATTTAATATGTTTTATGCTTACTTCATAAACACGTCACTTTTATCTTCTTATTTTTTGATTGCATGTATGTTTTACAACCAATTTATTAAATTACTCATACTTTCCATCTTGATTTATTATGATTAATTTTATTTACACTTCATTTTCTTTTTCTTTTCATACTTTCCATATTGATTTAGTATGATTGATTGACTTTATTGTTTGTTTATTTTTATACCATTCAGTTTTCATGTGTCTTCCATTTTATTATAATTTTTCATGCTTCCCAACATGGTATAGTATGATTTTTTTTGTTTTGTTTTAATTTGATTAAAATTTATTTTACATGGTTTCAAAACATTTATTACCTATTATTTTACCATTTTTGGTTTCTTATATTTATTCATCTTTTGTTTTTACAAATTTGCTATCATGATATAGTGTGTATTACATTTTATGATTATTTATTATTTTATAAATTATATTTTCCTTTTGTTTTTAACCATGCATGTGTATCATATAATTCTATAAAATAAAACATCCATCACATATTTCCCATAACATATAAAATCAAATCAAATACATGTTATAGAAAGGAAATATATCCATACACTCATCCACATACAAGTACAAATCATAGAATAATGAAATATCCATATCAATATATCATGAGTTTTGTATAATAAAAATATAAAATACAATATCTATATCTCTAAGGTTGTGATCCATCATTCCTATCCTATGGCCTAACCACATTGCCCATGGATACCTGTGACTGGCCCCTCTGAATGGTGCACTATAAGGAAGAAGTCTAAGATCTCAAACCAATATCCTGACCCTATAGGTTGGTCACTTGGGCATATACCTATCCAATTAATATAATAGTCTCCATGTGATTATATCATTTATACGACAAAGCCTACTAGGATTGAGGCTCTCTAGATCCTAACCCTACAGGTGGAGGTGACCCATCTCATTATGCCTGTAGTTGTCGAGCAACCTCTCCCACTAGTCCAAACTTGCAAGAATGAGTTGGGGAAGATAGTACCATAGAATCAACCAAATTGGAAGGCTCATAATGTGATATCACCCTATCCAAAATATCATGGTGTGTAGACATAATTAGGGTTCCCCATCTGATTTCTTTTACAATAGTATCTATAAAATTAGAAACCAAATATACATTAGATCTCATGTATATATATCTTAATCCATATATCTATAAAAAAAATTGTGTAATTAGTGATCTATTTCAAAAACTTAAAATAAATTAAAACATTTCTCACTAGTGCTAGTTTACTGACCACAATCTCCCCTTATACTCACCCATTGAGTAATTCCTCTATCAGTTACCTCCACATAAATGCAAAAATGAGATTCACCACTTGAGCCCATCATGACCCCCTCCTTATTGGCGCCTATAGTGAATAAATATGTCATACAACCTCTATAGTATCACCTTGTGTGACTACCAACACTTGTGTCTCCTTTCATTGATAGTGTTTCCATCTTTGATGAGCTCATGATAGTTATTATCACCCTTATTATGGTCTCATTCCAACATATCCTACATTCACATCTATCATATCATCTCCTCCATGCCTCTCCACCTCTTACTATCATCCTTGACCTACCCATGGTATTACCAATTGTGGCATAATCATAGGTATCTCAACCAACACCCTTATGCCTCCTTTCCCTCTTAGCTCTCTAGCATGTCATGCCCAATAAGTAGGCACTACTAGAGGGGCCATTGGATGTTGTAGCCCCAAATTTTTGTGTAAATGATCCACATGATGTGTCTCCACCCATAAAGTATAATGGCCTATGATTCATAGGCATGCTAAACCAGTAACAATAGTAACCCAAGATGGCCATATAACATCAATGTGAGTGTAAGTCTACTACACTATCTACCCTCATGTAATAGTTTTTAAAGTTGTAACATGGGGAATGATGCATGCTACATGGTCCTACCTCCATTTTAAAACTTGAGCTAACCTATCATCAATCGTATGGGGTAACCTAGTTTATTAGTGCATAAAAAATATCTCATAGATCTATGCACTCAATAGAATGATAGGGCCCATCATATTTTGCCCCTATGTCAACATCCCATACATATCATGCATGAGTTGTACCCAAATGATAGAACCAAAATCATACAAGGAAACCTAATCTAGGATGGACTAACACAAGGTTATCATGTATAGTAGTACCTTTCCATCTGACTTGTGACATAGCACTCATGTTATCACAAGCCCTATCAAGGCCTTTGAGACATTTAGAATGGCCATGATATAAAAATTAAATAAGCTAACATGTAAACCAAGATATATCCTATTTGAGCCTATTGCCCATTGGGCTAGGGATCATATCTCATCTTCTACCTCTAGTGTATCACATACCATCAACATCTTGATGATATGAAGTCTAAACAAGGCATGGACATCCTCCAAGGTGATATCCACCTCTATAGTGTCCCCCTCCACCTCCCATAAAAAAGTGTTGGTCAACCATTCCTATGCTTCTAGGAATATGACAACAAGATCAACATTTAGTGGGATTTGTCTCATCTCTAAGATGCCTCTAAAATCTAAGGCAACCAACTGAGCTTTATCCATGTATAACAAATGCTCCAACAATTTTTTTAGTTAGGACGTATCCACTAGATGCCAAAATCTCCATTGCCTCTATAAAATGTCAAACAACAAAGAATGCATTATTTGGTGTCATAATAATAAAATACATTATTAAATATTCTAAAAAAGCTATAAATTAACTACTTCATCAACTTGTTGGACCTATTTTTCACCTTTTTCCTATACAATTAGCCTATTTAATACTAAATCAGCCCTATCACATTTTTTCCATACTACATCAGCGTTCTATTACATAATCGACCCATTCTTAAAGACACAATCAATCTATTTAATACTAAATCAATCCTTTTCTATTTTTGACAGACTATATCAACCCTCTACCATGTAATTAACCTCATTTAACAAATTGTATTATCTCCATAGTACATAATGCATTGGCCATGAGGTACTATGTTGGCTATTTCCTTATTTCCAACTAGATTGGCCCTCTCCTATGCAGTCAACCACCTTCAACAATAATACATCAACTCACTAATACACAGTTGGCCCCATGGATTTATCTCACCTTGAAAACTAAGTTAACAGGGCCAACTCTATTGTTAGTCTGTGATGACTTTTTGACCATTTATCATAAATGCCTTAGGCATTTATTGGTCTAATCTTTTCTACCTAGTACCCCATTCTACCTCTAGCCTACCTAAAAATTTCCTAGGGTCATTTTTAGTGTCTACAATTTTCCTAACATTTAAGTTTCTATATTTATCTTAATTTTAATTTAAATTACTCAAAAATTTGAAATTAATGCTTCATTTACCTGAGTTACACTCGTTGCAGCCACTAGGCATCCTCTATGTCATAGCTATCATCTACTCACCATGATCACTCTCTGGGATCAATTAGGTCTCTCAGAGCAATATTTTCTCAGAATATTAAAATAACAAATGAATTAATTTTCACCCTATTTAGATTTACTATTCAAAATTATGTACTTGTCAATTATTTATAATCAGATTCCATTTTTTGACCATAACTTTGTTTATAGTATCTCTTTTTTTGAACCACAAGATGTTCTAAAATCCTAACATTATAGAGAATATTTTCACATATCACATGTATATTTTGTAAAAATTTCATTTTTTGCTTATTTTTATAGGTTTGCCTAATTTTTTGTACATTGGACACCTTCAAATTTTTCTCACTTCCTTCTTCTACAACACTAAGGTAAGTAAAGGTATGCATTGTTCAATTATGTCCTTTCCTTTATCTTATTTACTTCTTAATACAATTTGTTTAACTTAGCACTATATGTTACTATGTTCTTTTCCTAAAGCACCATCTTGTGTTACACCTGCATGACATGTGATGAGTTTCAAGTGGGGCATATGTATACACGTAATATTTTTAAACTTTATCAATTATTGATGCTTTCTCTCTTGTAATAATGTGTTTAGTCTCAATCTCTCTAAGTACACACCTTAAAGGGTACACCAGGAAAGGGATGGGTAGACCATTGGTGCTTTGCAAGATTGTTGTCCCCTCTACCACCAATTGAAACCAACACAAACCTATCCTATATGCTTCCCTAATCTTTGACACCTTCTTTAGCCAAAAAATATTTTTGACATTTACCAAACAAAATCAGGTTGGGATGACCATGTACTTTAAATATATAAGCATGTTATGGGACTATGTTAGCCTCAGCTTACCTAGTCTAGGACCTAACCACTTTTATTAATTGATGATAGAGGGTTGATTGGGCCAACTCTATTGGCTAAAAATTCACAAGGTTTTAGTATTATATCCAACTATATATACACATCCTTTTCTCCATTTCTTAGAGGGACAAAGAGTAAATCATTATTTGTGCATCTACTTATCCATAATTCTACTTGATAAGCATTTCTTAGGGTTTCAATACTGCACTTGGAGATACAAATCTTGTCTTGTGGAGAAGTATTTTGGATGCATAAGAGAATTTGTGTAGCCTAGATTTTACCTATCTTTGTTATCATTACAAACAATAACAAACTCTTGACAAACACCTTGTCCAAGGGAGAGATTGAGTCTCAATGGGTTTATCTTTAAAGATAACTATTTCTAACTCTTGTTCCTCCTTGTTAAGGTAGATAGATTTGCATTTGTTAGCTTATATGCTTCTCTCTCCATGTATTAGGATTTAATCTATGTTGAATTGAGTAGAGATATTATAAACATGTTTAATTTTAGGTTTATTACCCCATTTTATGCCACATGCTTTGATGAACACTAGGTTAGATTTTTTTTTACTTTGTCATTTACATTGTGATTAAGAAAACATAGGACCTAGCTGGGGTTATTGCATGGTGTTACTTGAATAGAGGCTTTGGAACTCTCTCTAGTGATATTATTGTTTTAAAGGACCCCTTGGTTAGGTTTAGAGGATCCATATTGGTCATGACCCTGATTGTCTAAACATACCAAAAATGAAAGGATAAGTGTGATTTATCTTTTTTGAGATAGTATTAATTTTTAGATCAGCTTCACTTTCCCTTGTATACAAAGAGGTTGACCCTTCACCCATAACTTGGTGCGGAAGAGATGTTCAAGCTCCTCAAATATTTTGATCACATTGGTGTTGGTGATTAGATAAGATCCATTTAGATCAGTGTCATCCATTAGTGTGGGTCTTGATGTAGACTATGTAATTAAGGACTGTTGCACATTATATTCAAAATTGTCATGGGTGGATGAGTGATAGAAAAGACACCACTTATCAATGGAATTATTCTTACATTTATTTAAAGCATAAGGTGTTAGAGACTTTGAATGTTGAGAAGTATTATAATGTTTCTCACCTTTGTGAGAAGTGTGTTATTGTTGCTTCTGCATGGAAGGCTAGGATATAGAGTTGTGTGAGGACTGGACCTTGTATACCATGTTGGATGAATATGTGGAATGATTCTTCATCTTTTCCTTGAATTCATTTTTGGTAGCATTATGACATTCTTGAAAAAACATGTCAAAATTCAATATCTTCATATTCACATATATATAAAGTTAGAATTCTTTGATGTACTTTAACACCTTATGTTGTTCACCCAAGTTATCTCATAGGTGTGTAGAGTAGTCATGGAATATGTTGGTGTAGTCTTCCACCGATTGATACTTACATTGATGCAATTATTGGAACTTGATGTATTCATCTTCAAGGTGCCAGATAGGGTAGTATTCCTCCTCTAGTGCATCAATAAAAGTCTTCCATGATTCAATTGGAACACACTCTTGCACACACTACACACTCAAAGTTTCCCTCCAGTGAACAACTAGAATGGACATATTTAGTAATAAAAATATGATATTATCAGCATTAATGAAGTGATTGATTTAGAAATACAACTCAAGTTATTGAATCCAGGCATCCAATACTTTGGCATCAATGTTTCCTTTGAATATAGGAATGCCAAGATTGAATTTTCACTTTGAAGGAGGTTTGTTGCTAAAACTACTTTTGAGCAAACTATGGAAGTGTTTCAAAAGGTGTCAGGTTGAGTTGTATCATCAACTCATAGAATTAGCCAAAAAGTTTAGTGTGTTGTGGATCCAATGTGTTGACAATGAGCTTTCAAACCTCTAGGTCTACCTCAAGTTACTTTTAGGCATCAACCATCTTACTTTTTCTATAATGTTCTTTTGGATATTCTAAAACATAACTGATTAAGAGACCTTATTTTTTGCATGTTTCTAGAAATAGAAAAGAATAAAGCTTACTGCTATGATATTAATGATCAACACCATAAGGCTTGAGACCAAGTGTGTGTGGGATAACTAGGTTTTGGTTATGCATGGTGAATGCACAATGTTGTATTTAGATAAAATAAATAGAACACATTCAATGGATTGAAATTATTTATTTGTAGGAAATGTAACTTCTATTCATTAATGAAGAATAGGGAGAATCAGTATAATGTGTTATAGTGTATGTATTATAGAATATATACACATAACATGTTATATGTGTTATGACTGTGTATTGCATCAAACCTTAGAGAGATGCATATTACATATTTATATATAAAGAAATACAAGAGTAATTATAACTAATAAAAGTTACCAAGAATTTGATTGAGTCATTTTTTCTTCTAGTTGGGTGATGTTTGATTTTCCAAGTAGGTGGTGACTAACAGTTCAACTAAGCTAATACATGATAATGGTTTAATTTAAAATATACCTAATTATAAAGTACCACTTGATAAGCCACATGGTCAAATCAAGTTGACACATGTATGTACTAGACCAGGGACAAGTGTGGGAATGTGAGTCTAGAAGTGAATACTATGAGTGGGGCATTGTGTATGACTATGAGTGAATTGGTGTGCAGTAAGGTGTAGTGATTATGGTCTAAGAAGATCATTTCTTAAAAATGTATGAGCAGATGTGAGAATTATGTGTAAGGTTGACAATAAAATTTGAGCAAAAGAGAATGCATGATTATGTGAGTGGTACGAGTTTTACATAGTAGAATAGACAAGGAGTGTGTTCGACTATCTATTAGTTGCATATGGATCAATGTATGTGGGATAAGATGATGTAATTCTTAATGTTTGAGCTTGAGATAATGAATCTCCTACCTAGATAGCAAACCACTTCTACTTATCTACATTATCTTGATCTTTTATTTTCTTATATGTAACCATGCATGTTGTAAAGTCTAACTCCACAACTTTAAAATTGATGACTATGAGTATAAAAATATTTAAATATTATCATCAAATTTTTGTACAATCCCAAAGAAGTCTTGAAGGATCCCTCCAATACCTATTATTAATCTACTTTGTTTTTAGTAAAGGTGATAAATTTAATAACTTGATCACTATCCCCAAAAATTATGTCTTTAATTTTCTCTTTGAAATTACCAATGGTAATCTAGAGCTAATTATCAAATAATGGTTTGGTCACCACTTGCCCCAGTGGTGTATATATGTTGGAGATATGCATATCTCCAAGTATCTTTATTATCTTATGCTTTTGACTAGTCAATTTCCCAACCAATTATTACATTTGATTATGCCATTCCATGAGATGAATCCTCTTGTTATTCACATAATTTTGAACAAAGGTTATGTCTGAAATTTTCAATAAATTAAGGTTTGGGTAGGATTCTTGTCTTACTACCTTAGCAATTAAATATAATTTATCATCTAAGTTTTTTATATATTCATGAAAATTCACCACATTTCCCCACTATGGCTGAGGCTTTGCTCTTTCTCTACTTATGGATCACACAATATCAAAAAGTGTCTTTGCTTAGCTATGCCAATTATCCAATATGTCATGTGGGGCCTCTATGCAGCCCTATGATTTCAATATCTTATTTATCTATTGTAGGACACATATTTTTTTCTTCAATACTTCCCTAGTGGTGTTAACCATGGAGATTGGATCTTTTTGGATTTCATGATCTTCTCCAAGAAGAGCTCTTCTTCTCTTCTGAACTCAATTTATTTTCCTTGATAAGTCATTATTCTACTCCTAACCCATTTTAGTTTATTATAAACCTCATTAAATTTTATAGTTAATTTCAGTTCTTCAGTAATAACCAAGCTTTATCTATATAATTTCTTAGCTTGCATCTATTTAATCCATAGTGTTGTCTCTAGAAGGTCTCGAGAGGAGGTATAACTAGAGATGAGATGAAAAGAGATGAAGAGATATGTAGAGGTGGCATGAGAATGGAGGTGTCAAGTGAGGTAGATAAACTAGGAGATGTGGAGGGTGGAGGTGTAGGAAATGGTGGAATGACTATTTTCTCTCTAGATATTTTAATCTGAGGGGGAGTCCTGATGACACATTTTGTGAGATAGAGTAACTCATGGATTGTGACCACTAGTGACTATGTTTGAACACTTTTATTAATTGAAAACCTTAATTGAGTGAAAATATATGTTTTCAATGGATATGTGGTAAAAATGGATGGAGACTCTAAATATTCAAAATGTGGACTTTGGTAAACAATAGAGAATGTTACTTGTGACCTCTAAGTGTTATGTAAATAGGATGTGTAATGAGAATCTATGTTAAATTTTGTACAAATTAATCAATTGGTGGGGATGTAATAGAATAAATATTAGTGTCTATATTAGTGGCCATAGTAGTGCTAAAGAATCAAATGAATCAGTAGAAATTACAATAATTGATGTAGTAGAAGCATTATACAAGGCAACAAAAATACTAATTGAATCTGAGGGAGTTGTGACCTTTGAAGTAGTAACGGGAGGGATGATTTAAGAAATTAAGACAAAGGTAAGAATAATGAATAAAAAATTAGAATATAAGCAGAAGTGACAAAGGTACCCATGGGATTATCTTCCCTGCTTATCTCTTTAGTGTTAATAAGGTCTGAGTCCTTTGTATAAAGGGATAACTCTAGTTATTAGAAACCATAGTCAAATTTATTTGACCACCTAAAGCCATGCATGTTTATACCACCACCTTAGACCAATGTGGTTAGGTCTATAAGGAAAGGGTGCTTTAGTAAGTAAAATGAGAAAAATTGAATCCTTTGTGATACTTGATGGCTCCAAAGGCCTTGTTACAGAACTAATGTAATGATTATAAGCCATTCATGGTGGAATTTTTCTTGGAACATTGCAAAAAACCAATTTTATCTCTCCTCTCCACTTTTTCACAAGAGTCAAGTCAGTAAAGCACCAATTTGATTACTTGCTATATATCATTAGTATGATAAGGACTAAGGGTATGAATTACAAAGGTTACATGTGCAAGAGCCTTTTGGAAGACATCAAATGTAGTATCTTCCCTTACATATTCTTTATAGATTAATTTTAAGTTTCCCTCGTATGTAGATTCATCTAAATGATTATCTATTAAGTCTTCTTCTACATAATCATCTTTTTTTATTAATAGTGAGGCATAATGATGTCCTTAATTATTGAGGTGGCCTCTCTTATTCTTATGTGACCTTATGGGCTTGAAGGGTGGTAGGCAAAGTCATAATCACTTGAGTTTCCATATGAGGGATAGTTAAAATATGCATTGGAGGAGGAGCATGTGAATGTATCATCACTAGTGCTTGAGCTAGTTGGACTATGGAAACTACATGTGTAAATTCAAAAGAGACTTTTAGAACTAAAGCTACCCATGTATCAATGGAAAGATCTTGTTTCTATTTATCTTTTGAATTTAGGAGGTTCTCAAGGACCATTGCCTTTAGTTGTACATCAGTATTTTCTTTTGGATCATCCTCTTTCTAAGGTTATTTTATTGTTTTTGGGGCTTTATCCTTATCTTATTCATTTGTGTTGTCCATATCATAATTTGTGAAGGAGGGGTCATATTTGATCCTCATAGACATACATGTACCTCTCATTTTGATATATACCTGAGAGTCATCCTCAGTGTTTAAAAATATATAGTCATGGCCATATTATTTATGACCACACTTGTAATTTAATATGCCTTGAAAAATATTTAGGTGCTATAATATCACCCCTTTAGGGTCCCAATACCTAAATTCAACTAATTTTAATTGGAAGGAGCCTCTATGATGTGAGGTATTTCTTAGTTGTTCTTAGTTGGGAATTGTTGTCTCCCTATACTAAGGGTTGTCTTGAGAAATCTTCCCAGCTTGGCCCTTCTCATATTTTCATAAACACTATTGGATAATTGATAAGTTATTTCTTGTTCATCTAGCCTATCTGGAACTAGCATGGGCAAATAAAATGGTGCCACCAATGTCCCTCAACTCTGATAACTGTATGGTTTGGGTAGAACAAGTAATCCCCTAGTGACTTAAGTGGTCTCTTGATTTTTGTATAAAATCTTGGCATTGGTTGTTCATTGATTGCCTTATAAAATATTAGATAAAAGGTGTCAGCTATCTTTTGTTTATGATTTTTGAATATGTGGATGTGATAAAAATAAAAATCATCATAAATTATATTTTTTCATTTTGGTTCCTAAAGAGATGTGTCAGTAGAGCTGAGAGTGCCATAAATAACATATACTAAACATGAAAGCACATATAAATTGTTGTCTAGTCTACTATGTATGACCCTCTAAAATTTTAGGTTATAATATATAATCTCTTCATTATCGAGATACCTTGGCCATCTAAAATTATGGATAACAAGGGGACCTAAACTTCATCAACATAGGCTATGTATGGGGCTCCATGTAATCTATTTAATAGGGCCATTGAAATCCTAACATCTGACTTAAATTGGGTAATTGAAACCTTCTTGCTCATGGTAACTTTATTTGGGTTTTCAACCCATTTTTTCAAAGTGTCCCTAATGTTGTTTTCTTTGAACCACTCCATTACACCAACTACATAGGCCATTGGTTGTGTGCTATTATTTTTGTGAAAAATGTCATTTGTTCATATGCTTGTTGTAAACAAATTAAACACTAAGTTAGTACAAGGAAATACCTTGGGCTTAACTACCACTTTGTGTAGTCCAATGAATTTAATGGAGAGAAAGTCATCTCTATATTCCCTCTCCATATGATTCAAATTATATTCTTTAGTATATGGTTGAATAGATTCCACCTCTGCATAGATGGCCGAATAGTGATAAAAAACTTTGTGCAGAACAATCAAGTTGAATTATATATCTTTGATTTATTATTTAGTGCCAAAGTAAAATAATGCGGGAGTTGGCTCTTGGTTCTTGATCACCATTGTAATACTTACTGAGCTTTGGGTTTGATTTAAATATTAGGGATTTAAGACACTTTAGAGATCTAGATATTAATTCGTAAGATAGCTAATTTACAAATGTAATTTGATTCTAGTTGTAAGTGGTAAATTCAATGCCAAGATCTTCCATTGTTGAGAATTAATTACATCATAACGGTCTTTTTATACTAAATTTTTGATTTGAATTTGATTTTATGTCATAAAATTTCTTGGGGATTTTTTTGACATGTGTGGTTCTATGACTTATTTTGATTTCTTAGTCCTCTTTTTGAGTTTTAATGTGTCTATCTACCTTTTACAATTGTCACTTTCTCTTAGTTTCCATATTTTTATCTTATCATTCATAGTTGACTGTGTTCATAAAACACGTGATGGACTTTTTCATTATTACTTGAATATACATTTAAATTATCCTCTGAATTTTGCAAGTGTATGAAGAAGTGAGGTGATGTCACATGGTAGATAATTGTGCTAGAATAACAACATAGAATAATAAGTGAGCGACATGTGGTAGTTGACTATACAAAGGATGACACATGGAAATGTGTCACTTCTTCACTTAGTTTATGTTTCTTAAGTTTTCATCCTTGATTATTAACATTTGTACTATGAGATGATAACACATGGCATGATTTCTCTACTTTGACTGGTCGTTTGTCTTTATAACTTAGACTTTAGGTTAAAGTTTGTGATAAAATGAGATGATGACACATGGATTAATCTCACTTAGTCATAAGCTTAGAAGACTTAGAACCTTGAGTAAAGACTTGTGATGAGTTGAGATAGCGACACGTGAAGTGATATCATGTAGTTGGGTAATCACAGACTTAGAATAATTGGAACCTTGAGAAAAGACTTGCAATGAACCGAGATAGATACTTATGGAGTGATCTTATATAGTTAAGAAATTGCTTGTCCTTAGAATTGGTAACTTTGAATTGTTCCTCTAGATGCAATGAATATATGATAGATGGATCAATCTCATTCAGTTGGGATGCTAAGGACGTATAAAGCTAAACTTGTCCTTGATGTAAATGTTAAATAAAAGGGGCCTCAATGTCTAGTTGGTAATGGGTCGTATTATTGTTGAAATGTAAAATAAACATCAATAGTATAACAATTTTGATGAGAACATGACATATGGAAAATCCAATGATGATCTGTAAAATTAGTATAACATGTAAAGTAAAATCCTGATAATTTGGACAATAAAAATAATTAGCTTAGTTAGTCAAGTAAATTGAATTAAAAATAAAAAGCTGACATTTTAATTAATTGTTGCCTCAATTTTAAACCAAAATTCATAAAATAAAAATCTAACAATGAAATTTAGGATTTTATATGTTTGGGTCTAAAATAATTTTGTTTTAATGGGGACCAAAGATAGAATTTTTTGAACAAAAAAGAGTCCATATTTGAAAATTTTAAAATGGGGCATGTTGGTCACAACACAAACACATAGATCTAAAATGAAGTATATAGTTTTGGAAACCTCATCTGATCATATTCAAAATTTTAGGTAACAACCATCACAACTCCAATTATGTGTTTCCATGTTCATATTTTTATGACAAGTCTTCTACAACATTGTACACAAAGATACATAATTTATATCCCTATGTATTTACTTCATTGTTGTTCCATTTATTGATTAGGCATTATTTATCCATGGGGATCTAAGACTTTGACTAACTTGTGGTATAAAAATAATACTTTTTGGCATGTGCAATCTTCACTAGTATCTTAAATACCATCCTAGGCACACGTGGTTAAAAATTAAATTCCTAACACCTTTATATTGATGTTACATAAATCCAATAATGTCAATAATTTTCCACACAAAGATACAATAATATTTTTATAAAAAAAAAGCACGGAGAATAGGAATAGTCACAAATCAAGCAATTTCCATTCTTGTAACCAATAAATTATTTTTTCATCTTCTAAACTTATATATTAATGTATATCATTAATTATTTGAAGGAGAAGAGATAGAATTGGAAGTGACATAGTGGCTAGACATCTTGTACCATGTTTGACCTCTAAAATTACTAAATAGAACTATTACATAATATAATAGTATGACTTACAGTTATAATGTGGTGTATACTATCATTTTATTCTCTTTATCACTTATCACTCTGATTATAAATCTCTACCACTATTCTTACATATACACTTCCACACCATAACATATTTAACCTCTTTAAGTGTGTTATCCATTGGGTTCTCTCCTAGGTTTTGGATCAGTTGTCTTAACACAGATACACTTCATATAAGTTCCAATGTTACTGAAGTTTCCATCTAAATCATTCTCTATTTTTATTCCCACTCATACTACCTCTTATTATAAGAAGTTATGGATAGAAACTCATAACCCCTAATCATACCTTCCTACATGTCCTCAGAGGGTATAAAAATATAATTCAAAGATATCAAATTTAGACATGCTTCAAAAAATGTAGAGGATGCTTTAAATAGGCAATGAGAATATTTGGAGAAACACTATGCATGTAAAAAAAGTAGGTATTTTCGATCACTTCACCCAACTTATCAAGCATGAACATAGTCCCTATAAAATTTGTACTTCAAATCATCCTTTAAAAGGTTACATGTGTACAAGGTATAAGAAATATAGATATCCCTTTCTTTAAGGCAAAATAAATGCATATGCCATAGATAATTGGATAAGTCTCATCTCTTCAGATAATTATTTTTGTGATAAACAAAATACTAAATTTTCTCTCTTAAGTGTTTCCTTGGTCATAAAGATGATGAATTACAAGATATATGCATGTAATAGTTTGATATAAGTGTTGAAAGCTACCTATTCTTACACTAGGAAGTATGATAATCAATACAACATGTATTCATAATTACACTAAGGTCATGATCAACATGTTCAAGAATACACAGAGACCATTCAATCTTGGCTTCCAAATTGAATGTTAAATAATCATAGAAAAATTGTAGAGCAAGCTTGAGACCATATATCCAATTCGACATTGATTTACTCTAAATATTTTCTCTATAAGAATACAAATTTGGAGTATTTTACTACAAAGTATTATTTTTTCACACATTTCATGTAGATTCTCTATCAACTCTATTTTTTTCTTGTGTGGATTCTATAGAATATGATAGGGTTCCATTTGTGGAGTTGAAGTTGTCAAATGTTTCCAAGGTCTTGATCAATGAAAGATGTACATTAATAATCCCATAAACACTTGGGCTCTATTGATTGAGGCACTCAAATTGATCTTCTACCCATCTAAATATGAGGATGGCTAGGGTATTAAGGGGATGAGATTGTGTTAGAGTTCCTAAATGTCTATTAAGGACTATATGTATGAGTTCAATTGATTGCACATTATGCACAAGATATTGACAATGAACTTATCCTAAATTTAAGAGTGGATTGTAAGCACACTTTTTTAGAGAGTTAAAATAGACTCCTCTTTTAAATTTGAATGCAAATTTTAGCCATGCATAATTGGAATAAGAGAAACTCATTGCTCAATACATAATTTCATCTTCACAAGTAGTTTTTCATTTGGATGACCAATGACTTATTCCTAACAACAATAGTATTGAATCCTTCTTCCAATGATTGATGATCTTTCTCTTCATAATATTCTTCATACAATTTTTTCCATTCCTCTTATTATTATTATTCTGATTCTAAGAAAGCTAATAAGTTTTGTATCTATTGTAATAAACAAGGAATGATAACTATGAATGTTTCAAGTTGAAGAAGAAGACGTTAATTGTAAATTCTACCAATGAGGAAATTATTTCCATTACTATTGAGACTATTGGTGGGGATGCAACATATGATGAGTTGCAAGGTAGACTAAAATAAGTCACCATATTTTCTCACCATAATGCACAAGGAAGTTATGAAAATTTATCTGTCACTAGAGATCACATAACACAAATTTTTAGTCGAATGTATTATCAACAACATATCATTTAAGAAATTTATTGAGAGGTTGATTGTCAAAAAATTACATTTTTAAATGGATCCACATACTCATTTATATGCACTTTGATGGAAGGATAGTGGTTCATCTTTCAAGATCACATACACTTTCATAATTTATTTTACTTTTAGTTTAAAAGATTTGGATAACATTACTTGTAATGTGTTTGTTATGGAATATTGATTGGAAACCCTATCAATATAATAGGAAAGATATGTATGATGCATAAATAAACACATATACATTGAAACAAGATAGTAAAAAATTATCTAATAAGATGCATGACATGAACAACCAATTTAGTACTAAGTTATAGATAATCATGAAAAGTGGTAAATGAAGCTCAAGAATTGGCTTCAATTTTCATAAGGCCATAGCTTGATTTAACAAAAGTAAAATTTAATATTTATACAAATAATGGAAGTCTTGACCATTTGATGTTGTTTTATACATATGTATTTTAAGATCCTCATATTTCCCTCAAAATAGAGCAATCAATTATATGATTTATATTCTTCTTATTGTTCTTATTCCCAATACTCATTTGTATATAACTTCTATACTATAGAGTGATGAAATCAAGAGACAAATAAATGACTTATTGTCCAAAGGATTCATAAAACCAAATACATCTCCTTGTGCTTCACTAATTATATTGGTGCTTAATAAATATGTATCTTGGTGACTGCATATATTTTTGAGTGTTGAGAAATATCACTATCAAGAATGAGTATCCACTTTCTTACATCAACAATATTTTAAATAAACTTAGGTTACTAATTTATTCTCCAAGGTTGATATCAGAAGTGGATAACATCATGTCCAAGTTTAGCCAGAAGATACATGGAAGGCAACATTCAAGATCAAAATGGGTCTTTTTGAGTGGTTAGTGATGTCATTTGGGCTCACTAATGCAACAATCACATTTATGCCATTAATGACTGATGTAGTCAGAGATATATCAAACCATTTTTTCATAATCTATTTGGATAATATTTATGTTTTTTCCAAATATTGGAAATTACACTTATATAATTAGAACATGTTCTTCAGACATTAGAAAATAATCCCTTATACACCAGCCAATCTAGGTGTTCCTTCAGTAAGAATACAATCTCTTATCTATGTTTTGTCATTATTGATTATAAAATTAAAGTGGATCCTATAAAATTAGAATTTATTCTCAAGTGGCCAACTCCTTCCACCATCACAAAGTTGTAAATTTTTCTTGGTCTTACAAACTTATGTCATAAATTCATCCTTGGCTATTCAAATATAACTTCACCATTACATTGATTGACTAGGTGACATGTCTTGTTCCAATGGATAAAGAACCATGCTTGTGCATTCAACACATTGAAGAAAAAAATATGTACTTCACCTATTCTAATGTTACATGATGTCTCCAAACCTTTTGATATTAATATAGAGATAGATGCCTCATAGTTTTCACTTGGTGCAATCCTACAGAAGAATGGTCATCCCATGGTATATCATTTCGAGACTTTATCTTCCGAATTGATTAATATATGATAAGGAGTTATATGCCTTTGTTCAATCCATAAAATATTGGAGGCATCATCTTCTTGGAAAAAAAACATTTTTTCACATTTCATTTGAATTTGGAATGTATTCAATTATAGAGCAAAATTAAAGAAGCTAGGCATATGAAGTATCATACCTATAAAAATTTCACTTGGTAGTTAAGTACAAGAAAGGAACACTAACATAGTTTTAGATTTCTTGAGTCTCCCTCACATAGATCATACTTGGATTATTGTCGCTACTTCACACCTAAAATTTTAGACACAATATTGTTAGAAATACATTGATCCAGACTTTGGGAACATTTTCATAGGTATTTTCCATCCAACCTCTTCCAATACGGTGTATTTTCAAGACTTTCATAAAAGGAATGGTCATTATATAAATTTAATAAATTTTATGTGCCTCATGATCACTATCAATATCTTCTGAAGGAGGCACACTCTATGCTCAATGGTGTTCACTTTAGAAAGTAGAATACACTCCATCATTTGTAGTGGTTTTTATAATAGCCTCACATGAAGAGAGATATTATACAATTTTTAGACAATGTGTAATTTTTTGCCACCCAAAACTTGCCAACTACAAGCTTAAGTTGATTGTTCCTCTATCTATTCCTTCTTGTCCTTGGGAAAACATTTTCATGGACTTAGTTAGTGGGTTTCCAATGACACTTCAACACCATGACTAGGTTTATGTTTGTTGATGGATTCTAAAAAATGTTTAAATTCATTTGATGTAATAAGACTATTTTAAGAAGTGACTCAGTCCAATTTTTATTCAACTATATTTGGCGTTTATTTAGTATAATATTGTTTCTGACCATAACTCATATTTTTTAGTTTCTCTTAAATTTTTTAAGACATTTCTTCTATAATCATATGGTCAGACTGAAGTTGTTAATTGTACTATGTGAAGGTAAAAGAATCAATAAAATAGTGTAAGAGAAGTAATGCTAACAAAATCTAAAGCTATTAAAAAAATGGCACACACATAATACACAAGATCTTCACCTAGGGAATGTTGGTGTAGACTTTTGTCCCACTAAGTTTAGTCTATATGGTCTCATCAACCAGCTTAAGTTTAATAAAGGTCCTTAGTGGAAAATAATCCCACATGTATGAGGATGTTAGGACATGTCTGTTTCCCACCTATACAAGGAACCTTCCTATGTACTTTTTGGCTAATGCTTTAATGAGAGAATGAGATAATGCTCTTTTTCACAACTTTCATTATTCAAAAGTTTTTTCTTTTAGATTATGAGATTTCACTCTACAAGTTCTTCATGCATGCTTTGTTATTTAGTTAATTGTGATACAATCTGATATGGTATCACATCCATTCTAATAGTCATTTACTATTTGAATCTTTGTGATATCTTTACTATGCATTAAATGATTTCAATTTTCAAGGGTTTGGTTGGGTTTGTTTGAAAAATCCATGCAAATATTTACAATTAGAGTCTCCAAACAAAAATCAAATAGTGCTATTGGATTTAGACGATTGGATGTAAACTCAATGTTGCATCGTAATTCTTTGCTAAGCAAACTATTTGACTATTTATGGATGGTTATAGTGGAGACACATGATATTGGTTATATTTCTGACTAAGCTTAAGATTTATGCTATTATGGGATAATAGAATGTTACTTAGATACTTGATGAAACATGATTGCTTATTATGAGTTGATTAATATATGTGGTTATATTTTAAGCATATTAATGTATTGTTTCAGTTATATTATTGCTTTATAGTTATCATATGATACGATCTAATTCCTAACATGTTGTAAGGTAGACATAGGAGAATTCACCCCTCAATCATGCCAGAAGGAGAGCATCATCATAGAGGGTGATGTAGATAGAGACGTTGAAGGTCTATAGAGAGTTGATAAAACCCTACACACACCATAATAGTTAGTCATGGTAGAAATACATTAACAAATAATTGTTTATGGTGTGTTTGATACTTGTTGGAGTGTTATTTTTTGTAGTTTAACGAGAGTAGGTAAAATATAGAAGTGAATTACTCTGTGTGTTTAGTATATTTTGCCATTAATAATGGTAGGATAAATTTTAGCAAAGGTAAATTTGAAATATGAGTTATTTATGAATTATGAAAATTTTCATTTAATTTGCTTAGATATGTTTAGATGATAATTTAATTTAATTTAAAATATGAAATTAGGCATTTTATATATTAAAATGGGAATTATCTTGAAAAAGAAAAAAATAGAGATAAATAATAAAATTAAAGAAATAATTGAAAACTTAGAAAATAAAAAAACGAATAAAGGTTTTAAATTTAACAAAAATAAAATAAAGGAAAAAAAGAAAACAAAAACAAAAATCTCAAAAAAAGAAAAGCTACGCCTACCTTTACATAAGGAGAGAGTTGAAGGAAGATTTATCCTAGGCATAGGAGAATAAAAGGAGAAGGGCACAGCTCTGGAGAGGATATTAGAAAAGAAACAAAGGACATAATTTTGAAAAAGAAGATAGAGAATACCAGGTAGGTGTTATAATTCAATTGTCAAATATTTACTCAATTCATTGATTTATTTGTTTAGTAGATTGTATGCATGTTTATTTTTTGCATACTTGAGTCATAATAAATTCATGTAGAAAATGAAAACATATATATAAACTCCCTTAAACCTATGGTCTACTTTGAGAATAAAATATATTGTTAACACTTCAACCATGTGTAGTCTTAATGCCATGATTCCTTCAGCATACCCTCTTTTACCAGGCATCACACTTAGTTGGATAGCTTATTATATAGCATCACATTTTAACATTTTCCAGCCATATGGATTTCATTCAAAAAATATTTATCTTGTTCAAAACCTATATAAGACTTAGGAAGGTCATTGCTTTACAGTTTCATACATCTTAAGTATATAATCAGACCTTGTAGTCATAATTTTATCTCATAGTATATTAAAAGTATCTATTAAACTAGGGTGTTGAATTAGGAGCTACTTAAGTGAAACTGTTGGTGGGAGTTAGTCTACATAAAATTGACACTACCATATGGAAGATGGTTGTATGAATTGGATTTGTGTTTGTTTAAATGATTCAAATTCAAATTTTAATTGTTATATATATATATATAATCATTTGAATTGGATCTATGTTTGTTTAAATGATTAAAATTCAAATTTTAATTGTTATATATATATATATATATATATATATATATATATATATATATATATATATATATATATATATATATATATGCATAAAAAATAACATTATGGATAGCCTACTAAATTAAATCACTTACATATTAGAGAAATTGGGTAGTAATAACATAATAGAATATTACCTAAATAAAGCCAAGTGATAAAAAATGTTATTATGGAAAGAATAGTTTTGTGCCCTATTATGACATAGATACATAAATATACGTGGGCATTTGATAATGGTATTATAAGAAAGCGAGTATTAGCTAATATGTTGAAATTATGGCATTCCCATATACCTAGTTGAAGCCACTCCTTAGTCAAGATCGTGAATATTTTTGTTTAAGTTAAAACATAGTGTAGTATACTTTTGTTATGTATAAAGAAGAAGATTGTTAGATAAACATTGAAATAGGTATGGTGTCACCGTACTTTCTTACCAACTAGCTAAGTATTTTGGAATATATATATATATATATCATTATGATGCTCAAAGTAGTAGCAAAAAATTATATAAGATGTGTTAAATTTATCTAAAGTTGTGCTAAAATAACAATGCTAGCCAAATATTAAGATATATATTCAAAAACAATAGCATCGCTGGACTTTAGTGATATGGGTGAGTTGGGTATTGAAATGATTTTTATAAAGCATGAACCATTGGTTGAAGTGGAGGAACCATGATTAGTTAACAAAACTAAATCATCCATAATTATTGTCATTTATTGACCCATGTGGTATAAGCCTTGGACATAGTTGATAAATATTAGATAAACATGTCTTTTGTGTAGGCATTCGTCAATGTTAAAAGAAAATTTTATAGAGAAAATTGATTAATTATTTACCTTTTGAGGCAGAACTTGAATAGTTTCTATTGATTTGATCTATGTGGAGAATGAAAATAAAATCTAGTTTTTAATTTAAACTTCTCTAGTCTTGTAAAAGGATTTTCATAATAGCTATAGTGAAATTAGTTTTATAGTTGCTCAGATAATCATAAGTCATGTGGTTTGTGATTGTTGTCTAGGAATGGTAATACATGACCATCTAAGATCTTAAACCTTATTACGTAGTTAACCGTAATAGTTGTATTTCCTAATATCACAATGTGTATGTGGTTATAAACTCTTGTTGTCAAAAATGGATTGGATTAATCATAATAGTTGAATGGTTAAACATAGCTAGCTCCTATTATGAATTGAACCTTGTGGAGCTTTTATATCTTTTATTATGTGGAAACCATCACATGGAATTTGATATTGTATTAAGTTATGTGTTTATGATTATTATTATATTTATAAACTTGGGGTAGATTCTTTTAGTTATTATTTTTGGGTGAAATATTAACTGAAAATTGAAATAATTGATTAAAGTTAACTTAACAAATGATTGCTTATAAACCCCCAAATATAAACTGATTGTTAGACTGGATTTCTTGTATTTTGGGAAACAAAGTTCTAGATGTTCTAATTGTTATATGAAATGTGTGTTTCCATGTATTTATAACTACTTTAGTAGCTTGATTTTGATGCTTAGTAGTTATGCTTAAACACTAGACTATGGTAATATGGGTTGCCATAAGGTGTAGTTAACTGAAAATAAATTGTATTGTTTGAACTCTATAATTAATTATGTATTTACCTAGATGGTATAATTGTAGTCATTATTTCTAGCATGGGATTGAATATAATATAAGATTCATGCATATGTTTGATGGATTAAATATATGTTATTATTACTCTTATGTTTAGTATGCCATGAGATGTATTTGCTTGTAAGATGTAAGTTATATGAATCTTGTGGTTGAATTATATTTTATCAATTTATATTACTAATGCAGAGTAAGGAGTGAGATGGAAATCATTGGCTTACTAGAATTATAATGATAGATGAATGCAATTCAATCAATGGGTGTGTATGAATTTGAGTGATTGATAAAGATCAGGCCAAAGTATGTTTATTAAGATAATATCATTTCATGAGTATGTTTTACATGCATGTATGATATCTTACAATAGATTGAGTTTTCTATTACACACTACATGTTTATTTAATTATAAATCATTTAGCATACATGTACTTACTTATCTCTCTGGATTTATGGACTGTCACTATCTACTCATCCATGAAGGGAGGGCCATGTCCTGATGGGATTAGTGTGAAGAATCATTGGTCTATGGTTGGTGTAGAAAATTGCTTAGATGATGCTCTCCCTCCCCAAAATAGTAATACTTATTGAGATGACACTTGAGATTTCCATAGATACTTGAAGTTTAGAAACTATGCTGTAAGGAAGCCATGTATCTTATTTGTACATTATATTATATTATACTTATTATTGAGAATTGTCATGAAGAGTTTTAATTATTTATTATTTCACATTGATAGTGGTAATTATATATTTGCATCATTCATGGTTGAGTTATTATAATTACTTTCTATATTTGTGTTTGACATACTCTCATGATGTTAGAGATCCATGATTTATATTATTACTATTATCATGCATGTGTAATTTAAATGATTTCAGTTAGATTCTTAGGATGTAATCTATTTTGAGATGTGTTTAAATTAAAAAAATCATGCTTTTTTATGTAGATCTTAGTGGGAATGTTACATGTGGTATCAGAGCTACGACTCAAAGTTTAGAACCTAATGAGTCTGTTGATATTTTTATATCCTTATGTTGACAAAAATAAGGATGGTGAAAGTGAGAGTTTATGGAGAGGGTCCTTCAAATGCTAATAACAACAACCCTCCATTTGATCCTATTTGATTTACTACTAAGCAGTCAGTAACGATGGACCAAATTTTTGTAGTTATTAATGAGACTAGAGATCAAATTAAAGATATAGAATAGATGGTTCATGGCCATAAGGATGAATAATAACAAGATGACCCTAAAGAGCATTTGACTAAGCAAGAAAATCCTTAGGATGCTATAGCTTAGGGTGCTATGGGGTTGGATAGAGACATGAAGAAGGTAAACCCACCTAAGTTTGATGGGATTATTCTTGGTGATAGAGCTAAGGCATGGATAACAATGATGGAGAAGTATTTTGAAATTCAAAACTATTTTGAGGTCACCAAGGTGGTTTGGGGAGCATACCAATTGGCTAGTGAGGTAACTATGTGATGGGTCAAAAAAGGTTGAAAATAAATATAAATTTGACCACCATAACTTGGGATCAATTTATGGATTTATTTAGATCATGATGGCTCCCAAAAATATATTTTGATCATAAGCTCTCAAATTTTTATAATTTAAAGCAGGGTGACATGTTTGTGAATGAGTACTGGGAATAATTCACTAAACTATTGAAGTACATACCTCAATATCAAGGATATGAGTGGCTCATGATCATGAAGTTTATCATGGGTTTGAAGCCTCAGATTAGTAGAGAGGTAGATTTTCATGGACCTTCTACCATGGATTAGGTCTTTAATAAGGCAGTCAAATAAGAGAAAAATATGAAGTTTCTTTCGTAGGCCAATGATAAATTTAATAAGAGGTTTGGAAATTCTAAGTCAACCTTTAAGAAGAATATTTGGAAATAGAGGATTGGATACTCTAGAAAATAGTTTAAAAATGATAATGCTAAGTTTAATAATGGTTTGGGAAACAAGAAATAGGATAATGAATCCAAATATGGTTTCAAGGGAAACCAACAGAATGTCAGGAAAGGACCACCAGGAGAAAATTTGATTTGCAAAGAGGATCATTATGCTCATGATTTTTCATAGGATAAGTCAAAGGGTAAAGGCCCTAATCCTCAAATGGGTGGTTTTTATTAGTAGATTCAAGTAATGATAAAAAATCAATAGGTCAAATATCAGGCATTACCTATTAAGCTATCAGGTACTTTGTTTGACCATCCAATTTCAATTTTAATAGATACAAGAGCCACTGAATGTTTTATAGCTCCTAGGATGCTTAGTAAGTTTACTAAAATATATGGTGTAATGGAAAATGCATGGTCAATATAGTATGGGAATGACACGAAAGTCATGGTTGATAGGTGTTTAGTAGAAGCAAAAATTAGGTTGCTCAAATTCACAAAAAATGTGGATTTGTATGTAGTACCCCTAAGATCATATGATTTTATCTTAGGAATTAAATGGTTTATAAAACATAAAGGTAGGGTTGATTGTTACTTGAATAAGATTGAGTGTCTTGATGATTTTAGGAATCAAACACAGATTTAAGGTGGGAAGAGAGAGCTGAAGCTTAGGCAAATTTATGCCATGTAGCTTAAGAAGGCTCAGAGAAAAGGGTGCTAAGAATTTATCATCAAGATAAATGAAATGGAGGAACCCAAGGAACCATATCTCAAATATTACCCCTTTCTTAGATATTCTCATGACGTGTTTTTAGAGGAGTTATCAGGTTTACCTCCTAGACATGAATTTAATTTTTCTATTGACATCATACTTGGTTTTGAATCACTGTCTAAGTCACTGTACAAGATAATAAACATAGAGTTGGTTGAAATGAAGTCTCAAATTAAATATTTATTATCTAAGGGGTTGATTAGTCCAAATGTGTCACCATGGGGAGAACTAGTTATCTTTGTTTAGAAGAAGGATGGTACCCTTTGACTATGCATTGATTACAAAATGTTGAAAGAGGCAACCATCAAAAATAGGTATCAACTACCTCATATAGATGATATTTTTGATCATATACAATGAGAATAAATATTTTATAAGATTGATCTTCAAGGAGGATACCATCACTTGAGGATTTGGAATGAGGACATTTTGAAAATAGTGTTCAGAACTCAGTACGGGCACTATGAGTTTATAGTGTTACCATTTGGACTGACTAATGCTCTAACAACATTCATGAATCTCATGAATAACATATTTAGAGATTACCTTGATCACTTTACTATAGTTTCTCTGGATGACATTCCTATCTATTCAAAGAATGAAGAGGAACACTTTCAACATTTGGAATTAGTTTTACAATGGTTGTTGAAGTATAAGTTGTATAGAAAGTTATCCACGTGCATGTTTTTCCAAGAAAGGGTACAATATTTGAGATGCATTATTTATACAAATGGTATCTCTGTAGATTCAAGGAAGAATATAACTATTATGGAATGGCCAATACCAAAGAATGTGTATGAGGTTAAGAGCTTCATTGGGTTAGTAGCTACTATAAGAAGTTTATTCCAAAATTTTCCAAAATAACTAACCCAATCACTTCTTTACAATAAAAGAACCATAAGTTTGTTTGGTCAGAGAAGTGTAAAATAACTTTTCAAGAGTTGAAGAGAAGGCTTACATCAGCACCAGTGTTGACAGTTGTAGACCCCAATGGTCATTTTTTAGTGGTCACAGATGCTTTAGGTGATGGATTAGGTGGAGTCCTAATGCATGATGGTGTAGTAATGGCTTCTGAGCCATGAAAGCTAAATCCATATGAGGTGAATTATGCCCCTCATGACTTGGATATTGTAGCGATTGTTCACACTTTGCAAGTATGGTGGAATTAATTATTAGGGAACCTTTTGAGCTCAAGATGGATAACTTGGGACTCAAGTATATTTTCACCAAACTTAATTTTAATGATCCTTAGAGATGATGGCTTGAATTTTTATTTTACTATGATTTTGATATCATTTATATCAAAGGCAAAGAAAATAGAATAACTGATGATCTCAGTCATAGAAGGTATATAACAGCTATATCCACTATTAGGAGTACCTTCAGAGATCAGGGTAATGAGTTCTCTCTAAGAGATGAATTTTATGATCAAGTCATAAAATCATTGTTGGAGAATGATCATAATCCTTGGTACAGAGGATTCAATTTAGAGAGTGATGATCTATTATGTTATAATGGACATATATATGTACTAGATCAAGAAAATCTATGGATCATAGTGCTAAAGGAATTGCATAATGCCCCTTATTCAGGGCATCTAGTTGTAACCAAGCTCATGGTAGATGTTAGACCACTATATTTTTGGAAAAGAATCAAGAAAGATGTAATTGATTATGTGTCATATTTTCTGGAGTGCCATAGGGTGAAAGTTGAGCATGTACATCTGATGGGATTATTATATCCACACAATATCCCAAAATGGAAATCATAGGTGATCAGCATGGACTTTGTCCAAGGGTTACCAATGTCATGGAAAAAACATGATATGATCTTGGTAGTTGTTGACAAACTGACCAAGGTGGCTCACTTCATACCAAGTAATTTGATTTATGATGCGCCTACCCTTATGAAGAGATTCATAAAAGAAGTTTATAGGTTACATAGTTTTCCAAAAAATATAATTTCAGATCGTGATCCAAAGATGACTTTGAAGTTTTGGATGACTTTGAATTTATCTTTGGGTATGCAACTTAATTTTAGTATAGCTTATCACCTAGAGACTAATAGATAGACTGAGAGAGTTAATTAAGTGCTTGAGGATATTTTTTGAATGTATTGTATGGACCAATAGTATAAGTGGAAATATTATATTCTATTGGTTGAGTTTGCATATCACAACTCATATCATTTAACATTAAAGATGGCACCATTTGAGGCACTTTACGAGAGAAGGTGCAGGACACCCATTAGTTAGGACAAGTTAGAAGACAAGGTAGTCTTTGGACTCAAGATGATCATAGAGATCGAAGATCAACTTAGACTAATCAAGTAGAGATTGGTTGAGGTCAATGATAGATAAAAGAGTTATGCAGATCTAAAGAGAATATAAAGGCACTTTACAGATGGTGATAAAGTGTTTTTATAGGTAGAACTATAAAAGAGCTTAATTAAATTTAGGAAATATGCAAAATTATCATCAAGATATGTGAGATCCGTAGAGGTGTTAGAAGTGGTCAATACTTGTAAAAACTTTTTTGGGTTGGAAATAGAAATACATAAAAAAAATTAAATAAAAGACATATATACAAGTAGACTACATCCTAAGAGTCTAATAGAATACTTGAATGATAACAATAAGTACACATTATATCTTATATCACAGATCTCTAATGTCATGGTGAATTTTCATGAAATGGATAAAGAAAGTAATGCAACAACTCAACCATGGCTGATACAAATCTAAAATCACCACTGTCAATATATAATAACAAGTAATTATAATTCTTCATGATAATATTCAATAGTAATATTCAATCTAATCTAATATACATAATTTGTTACCTAGCTCCTCGGAGCATGAGTTTCCTAGACTCTCCAGTATCTATGGCAATCTTAAGTGTTTGTCATAATAGTAGTATTGTTGTGGGGAGGGAAAGCATCATCCAAGAACTTTTCTAAAATGACCATGGACCAATGATCCCCCACACTAATCTCATTAGGACATGGCCCTCCCTTCATGGATAAGTAGATAGTGATGGTGTGGGAATATAGAGAGACAAGCTAGTACCCATATGCAGTATGATTTCTAACTAACTAAACATGTAGTGTATCACAGAAAACTGTATCTATTACAAGATATCACACATACATGTAAACCATAATCATGAAATGATAATATCTCACTAAACATACTTTGGCCCAAAGTTTTACAAATTATATATATATATATATATATATCATGAAATGATAATGTCTCACTAAACATACTTTGGCTCAAAGTTATATATATATATATATATATATATATATATGCACACACATACACATACACATACACATACACATATATAATGATCTAGATCAATTAGGTTCATACACACCACTTGATAGGATCACCTTCATCTAACATTACAATGCCAGTAAGTCAGTGACGTTCGTCTCACTCCTTATTCTACATTAGAAATACATATTGATCAAATACAAATTCAACCACAAGATTCATCAACTTACATCCTACTACAACACACTATACTTAGGAGTAATAACAACATACATTAAGTCCATCTAATATATGCATAAATCTTTCATTATATTCTATCCCATATTATAAATAATGATTACAAATAAACCACCCAGATAAACATACAATTTAACTATACATTTCAAATAATATAATTAGTTTTTAGTTATCTACATCCTATGGCAACCTATATTACCACAGTCCAATTTTTGAAGACTTAACTATCAATTTTTTACAATCAATCATATGAAATAGTCTCAAATACATGGAAACACATGCGTTATATAAGTAATTGTATATATAATAATGTAAAACATCATTCCCATAGAACATAATAACATTCTAACATAGCATTTTCTAAATTCTTAGAGTTGCATACACGCATACACAAGTCTACCAACTGTAAAACCACATGCTATCCATAACAATAACTAGTACGTATATAATATATAAATAAATGTTGATATAAGTTAGGTATAATAGCTACAATAAGTACCATTCAAGTACAACATACTGTAGCACCTTATGATATCTCATACTATTATAGGTTCCCAACTACATAACAACACATAAACCAAACTTACAAATTTCAAGACTCAATTGGTCCGTGTAGATAATAACAAATAAATAGTAAAGTATTATACCACCTAGATAAATGTTGCATACAATCTTATCAAGGCATCTCAATATAAAAACATGCATCATGATACACCATTATTTACGAAGTATAACTATACATTTAACACACTCATAGTATGTAATTCACACAAGTATCCCATACTAAATACATATAACTAATAGTCATTCACATTACTAATAATGAGTTTGATAACCCATTATCCTATTGATTCATTTGATTCTACAAGATTATTCCAAGGGTTATAGTTCCTGATTCTTATGAAGCTTAATGATTTATTTAAATTATCTAATAAATTAAAGGTATAATCCCTATATACAAGTACTTGCACATCCTAACGTGCACCACATGAAAGTATTTTAATGCTATACAATCTCTAAACCATGGTTTAGTGTTTTATTCCTAACTACTAAACATAGAAAGTTAACTAATGAAGTAGTTATAAAATATGTGGACACACACTTTTGCATATTATAGTTAGAGAAACCTAGAACTTCATTTTCCTGAAATACAAGTAATCTAGTTTCAAAATTAGTTTAAATTAAAGGTTTATGAGCAATCATTTTGCTATACTAAATTTAATCTATCCTTTAAATTCTCAGTTGATATTTCACCTGAGAATATTAATTAAAAGAATCTACCTCATGTTTTGACTACATTATAAGTCATAAACACATAAATTGATATATTATTAGACTTTATGTAATGGTTTTTCAATAAATAAGAGATTTAAAAGATCTTCAAGGTTTAACTCTCAATAGAAGGTAATTACATTCAACCATTCAACTCTAAGGTTAATTTATTCTATGTTTGACAATATACTATTTAATTAATCAACTTCCATTCTTATGATAACCCATAATCAATCCATTCATGGAATCCTAAGTATTTGTTCAATCAATTAGGTAAAATCAACACACCTAGAATACATATTGCTATATTTTTGAAGGCATATTATAAATAATCACGTGAAGCTCAAAATGTATATATTTCTCAAATATTGTTTTTAAGCCAATAACACACCTACCTTCTCCCCCATGGGGGTTTTAAGTTACACTCATAAATAATGTTACGTTCATATCCAATATGCATTTTGATAATAATCAAAATTTCATAACTTGTTATTAAATCAAATATATAACATGTATTCTCCCCTAGGATTGCTTAACTATAGCTTTTGAAGAATTCTTGAAAAGTTTAAACACCGGTTTTATGTTTTTGAAATATTACTCAAAATATATAAAACTCATTCACATTTTACTCCAATAGCTAGATGAGTTATAATATACTCATTATGTCTATATACATCCTTTAGCATTACCTGATGCATAGACAAAAGAAAACATATTTACTTTTTATTTAATAAACTATATTCAAGGTTTAGACATGGACCAATAAATAAAATTTTATTTGAGAGATTAGTATTGTTAACTAATTACGATAACTCTATATTTGTTTAAAGTACATATATTCACAATTGTATGGATATTTTAATAAACATAATTGCTTGAGTATTTTAATAAACATAAAAATGTATGAGAATTTTAATAAATATATAAATCTATGAGTGCCCAACTCAGAGTTAGCTGGAAAGAATGAATAGGGCGATGCCCTATATAGAAGCCCTAGAATAATATGAAACTCCATACTCATTTTAAAGTCTAGTTAACAATTTTTTTGCCTTTCCTTACTCAAATCAAACATTTATATTATGATTTGATTCACAAAGAACCATATAAGGTCATGATTGAGGAATGTCTATAGCTAGGCACCATGTTTGCAGCAGATTAATTATTTTATTTTCTAATTTGTCAAATATAAATCACTGTATGGGGTGCTAGAGATAAATGTAAAGACTAGTTCAAAGGAGATGCTAGTTATATGACTAGGCTAGGTAAAATATAATGATGCCTATATAAAATAGATAGACCAATTTAAATGAAATCCTAGTTAGATGACTGGAGAACCCAAAGTTGGGTGATGCCTTACTAGGTAATTTGAGTTTTAAAAAAAGACAAGCAACGAGTTTATTATTATTAATAATGCCAAAGATAAATAGAAAGGCCAGTTTAATGTGATGTCATTATTATGGTTGGTTAAAATAAAATAAAGCTATGCCAATTTGAAAAAATAAGTTTAAACCATGGATCCAACTTCCACTATGAATCACCCTATTTGGAGTTATCTTACATAAAATAAATACTAAGGATTTGAAGTGGATCGAAGCCCCACAAAGAAAATACTAATTTCTAGCTAAGACAAACAATTAGTTCATACATATGGGTCGATGCCAAAGCTTTTTTCGATAAATTAATATCATTAATAGATTTTAATATAATAAAAACATGTTTAAAATAGTTCAAAAAGAGCAATGTAGATCTATATATATTTTAAATTGGTTTCTCAAATCAACGCCTAAAGTTTTTTGAAGAATAACTTAAACAAAATAAGGATTAAACATATAATGATAGGCAAGTATAAAAATCCTTCACTCATTGATAATCAATTTAACATCTCCTATCTCTTGAGTTTGCTGGAATACTATCTCTGCTCCTCCTTTATTGTGTCATATCTTCTTTGCTTAATTTACCTGCTCTAAAATAATATCCTCCTACTTATCTAATGTATAAACTATGAAAAATTCTCTTTTCTTCATTCTCTTAAATATAAAATAGTTATTAATTCTTTTTCTAGATTTTTGTTTTTGGCTTTTCTTTTTATTTTATCCTTTTATGTTTGGTAATTTTAGATCTTTAATTCTTTTCTTGTTTTTCTTGTTTTCAACTAATTTTAATTTATTTCTCATTTTTTTTTAATTTCAATGTTTTTATCTTAAAAAAAAAAAATCCCCTCTATATATTTTAAATATGAAATTTCAATTCCAATCTCATATTTAATCAATTCAACATTTTATTATGCTTTATCAGTTTAATGGTAAAATAATAACCCATATTAATTTTACCTTTATTAAATTTGTCTTTATGTGTATTAATGACACCTTAGGCTAAACAAACAAGGGGATTTATTTTTAATTTATCTATCTACTTAGGTAATCATAGAAAAAACAATTTAAACAAACACCAAAACAATCAGTTTAAATGCATTTTCTACCATGATTAATTATTGTGTGTGTGCAGGGTTTCACTAGCTCTTTGTCGACCTCCAATGTCTCCATTAATAATATCCTCTCTGATGATGCTCTCCCTCTAGTACATTCAAAATAAGAATTCTCTTGTATTCACCTCATAACATGCAAGTCATTAGATCATTTCACATGATAATCATAAGCAACAATATATAACAAAATCGATACATTAATATGCTTAATATATATATATATATATATATATATATATATATATATATATATATATATATATATATATATATAAACCAGTTCATAATAAACAATTATGTATTTACATCTAACTAAGAAAAATTATATTATCTCGAAATAATATAAATCTTAAGTTTAGTTAGAAATATATCCAAATATGAATTTGTTAATTGTAGATATCCACAGATAATCTAGTAAGTTTATCTAGCAAGGAATCATGATGTAATAATCCTATTGCATATAGGCTTGCATTGCTACCAACCATATCTCTTTTACATAATGTCTTCCATGTTTCATATCTTATGAAATATATACTGATCCTACACGTGTTGGATTGGGATATTTTGCAGGTTCTAGATCTTGAAGTGGTCACAATAGAACCAATCAACATAATTAACACACATAAATTCATTTATGTAACAAAGAGATGTCTAAATGTAAGGTCCAGTGGGACCAATACTCTGAGGAGAGTGCTACATGGGAGGACTATAATGAGTTTTTCAAAAGATTTTCACACTTATTTTCTTGATTAGATACTATTATGCTATTTATTTTTTGTTGAATAATATTTTTATTTCTGAATATATGTCTGAATAAGAGTCATCCAGGATGATGACTAGATTTAGTAGGGAAGGATATCGCATCATAATTCATTTCTAAACAAACTATTTGACTATTTATGGATAGTTATAATAGACACACATGATATTGATTATATTTCTGATTAAGCTTGAGATTTATGCTATTATGAGATAGTAGAATGTTGCTTAGATACTTGATGAAACATGATTGCTTACTATGAATTGGTTAATGTATGTGGTTATATTTTAAGCATATTAATATTATTGTTTTAGTTGTATTATTAATTTATGATTATCATGTGATATGATTTAATTGCCTGCGTATTATGAGGTGGACATAAGATAATCCATCCTTCGAGTGTGCTGGAAGGAGAGCATCATCAGAGAGGGTGATGTAGATGGAGACATTGAAAGTCTATAGAGAGTTGGTGAAACCTTGTACACACCACAATAGCTAATCATGGTAGAAATGTATTTAAAAATAATTGCTTATGGTGTGTTTGATATTTCTTGGAGTGTTATTTTTTGTGGTTTGCTAGAATAGGTAAAATATAGAAGTGAATTCCTTTATGTGTTTAGTATGTTTTACGACTAATAATGATAGGAATAATTTTAGTAAAAGTAAATTTAAAATACATATTATTTTTGAATTATGAAATTTGTCAGTTAAATTGTTTAGATATGTTTAGATGCTAATTTGGTTTAATTAAAAATATGAAATTGGTCATTATATATATTAAAATGAGAATTATCTTGAAAAATAAAAAAATAGGGAAAAATAATAAAATTAAAGAAATAATTAAAATCTTAGAAAAAAAAGAATAAATGTTTTAAATTTAGAAAAAAAAGAAAAAAAGAAAACAAAAACAATAATCTTGAAAAAAGAAAAGCTACGCCTACCTTTACATAAGGAGAGAATTGAAGGAAGATTTATCCTAGGCATTGGAGAAGAAAAGGAGAAGAACATGACTTTGGAGAAGAGATCAAAAAAGAAACAAGGGACATAATTTTGGAAAAGAAGAAAGAGAATACTAGTAGGTGTTGTAATTTGATTGTCAAATATTTACTCAGCTAATTGATTTGTGTGTTTAGTGGATTACATGTATGTTTGTTTTCTACATACTTAAGTCATAATAAATTCATGTGAAAAATGAAAACATATATATAAACTCTCTTAAACCTATGGTATGCTTTGAGAACAAAATATATTGGTAACACTTCAACCATGTGTCATCTTAACATCATGATTCTTTTAACATACCCTCTTTTACCAAGCATCACACTTGGGTGGATAGCAGCTTATATAGCATCACACTTTAAGATTTTCCAGCCATATGGATTTCATTTAAAAAATATTCATCTTATTTAAAACTTGTATAAGCTTTAGGAAGGTCATTGTTTTGTAGTTTCATATATCTTAAGTATATAATCAGACCTTGTAGTCATAATTTTGATCCCATAGTGTATTAAAAGTATCTATTAAACCAGGGCATCGAATTAGGAGCTACTTATGTGAAACTATTGGTGGGAGTTAGTCTGTAGAAAATCAGTGCCACCATATGAAAGATGGTTGTATGAATTAAATCCATGTTTGTTTAAATGATTCAAAACCTGATTTCAACTGTTATATATTTTATATTTTGAATATTCAGCTATGCATGTAGAATTATTAACATTATGGGTATCCTAATATATTAAATCACTTACATATCAGAGAAATTGGGTAGTAATAGCATAATAAAATATTACATAAATAAAGCTAAATGATAATAAATGTTATTATGGAAAGAACATATCTGCACTCTATTATGACATAGATATGGAAATATACTTGGACATTTGATAATGGTATTATAATAAAGAAAGTATTAGCTAGTTTGTTGAAATTATGGCATTACCAAATACCTAGCTGAAGCCACTCCTTAGTCAAGATTATGAATATTTATGTTTAATTTAAAACATAGTGTAGTATAATTTTATTATGTATAAGGAAGAAGATAGTTAGCCAAACATTGACATAGGTATGACATTGACCGAATTTCTTACTAGCCAACTGAGTATTCTATAAAAATTATATATACATTTATTCTTCATTATGATGATTAATGTAGTAGCAAAAAATTATATAAGTCATGTTACATTCATCTAAAGTATTGCTAAAATAAAAATGCTGGCCAAATATTTAGATAAGTATTCAAAAATAATAGCATCATTGGAATTTAGTGATATGGGTGAGTTGGGTATTGAAATGATTTTTATAAACCATGAACCATTAGCTGAAGTGGAGGAACCATGATTAGTTAAAAAAATTAAACCATCTATAATTATTGTTATTTATTGATGCATGTGGTATAAACCTTGGACATAGTTGATAAATATCAAGTAAACATGTTTTTTGTGTAGGCATTGGTCAACACTAAGGGAAGTTTTATAGATAATTTTTTTTAATTATTTACCTTTTGAGGTGGAACTCAAATAGTTTCTATTAATTTGATCTATGTGGAGAACAGAAATAAAATCCAATTTTTAATATAAACTTCTCTAGTCTTGTAAAAAGATTTCCACAATAGCTATAGTGAAATTCGTTTTATAATTTCTCGGATAATCATAAATCATGTGTTTTGTAATTTTTGTCTAGGAGTGGTAATACAGGACAATCCAATATCTTAGGCCTTATTGCGTAGTTAATCATAATGATTATATTTCCTAACATCATAATGTGTATGTGGTTATAAACTCTTGTTGTCCAACATGGATTGGATTAATCATAAGAGTTTAATGGTTAAACATAGCTACCTCTTATCATGAGTTAAACCTTGTGGAGCTTTTAAATATCTTATTATATGGAAACTATCAAATGGAATTTGACATTGTATTAAGTTATGTGTTTATGACTATTATCATATTTAAAAAATTAAGGTATATTATTTTAGTTATTATTTTTGGGTGAAATATTAACTAAAAATTGAAAGAATTGATTAAAGTTAACTTAGAAAATGATTGCTTATAAAATCCTAAATATAAATTATTCTTTAGGCTATATTTCTTGTGTTTTGAGAAATGAAGTTCTTGATGTTCTAACTATTATATGCAATGTGTGTTTCCATGTATTTATAACTACTTCACTAGTTTGATTTCAATGCTTAGTAGTTACGCTTAAACATTGGATTGTGGTAATATGGGTTGTTATAGGGTGTAGTTAACTAGAAATAAATTGTATTGTTTGAACTCTATAGCTAATTATGTATTTACCTGGGTGGTATAACTATAGTCATTATTTCTAGTATGGGATAAAATATAATATAATATTCATGCATATGTTTGACGGATAAAATATATGTTATTTTTACTCTTATGTTTATCATCCTATGAGATATATTTTCTTGTAGGATGCAAGTTATATGAATCTTGTGGTTGAATTATATTTAATCAATCTATATTGTTAATGTAGAGTAAGAAGTGAGACAGACTTTATTGACTTACTAGCATTGTAATGTTAGATGAAAGAAATCCGATCAAGTGATATGTATGAATTTGATTGATCTATAAATCACTTTTATATTACTATTCATAAATCTTTGGCCAAAGTATGTTTAGTGAGACATTATCATTTCATGAGTATGGTTTGCATGCATGTGTGATATCTTGCAATAGATATAGTTTTTTATGATACACTACATATTTAGTTAGTTAGAAATCATACATTACACGGGTACTTGCTTGTCTCTCTGGATTCCTACACCGTCACTATCTACTAATCTATGAAGGGAGGGCCATTTCCTGATGGGATTAGTGCAAGGGATCATTGATTAGTGGTTGGTATGGAAAAGTTCTTGGATTATTATCTCCCTCCCCATAGTAGTACTACTTATCAAAATGACACTTGAGATTACCACAGATACTTGAAGTTCAAGATCTATGCTTTGGAGAAGCCATGTATCTTATTTTTACATTATATTATATTATATTATATTATACTTATTGAAAATCATCATGAAGAGTTTTAATTATTTATTATTTCACATTGACATGATGACTATATATTTGTATCAGTCATGGCTGAGTTATTATAATTACTTTTTATATTTGTGTTTGACATACTATCATGATGTTAGAGATCTATGATTTATATTGTTGCTATTATCATGCATGTGTAATTTAAATAATCTTAATTAGATTCTTGGAATGTAATATATTTTGATATATGTGTTTAAATAAATTAAAAAAATCATGATTTTCTAGGTATATCCCAATGGGGATGTTACCCTCAACATAACTTTGTGACAACCATTTCGGCAATTTTACTAATTTTTGTGCATTTTTATACCACTGGAGTCTTTAATAAAAAAATAATTTTGGGGTTTTTATAATTTTTTTAGATTACCAAGTGGGTTTTCACCAAATTTTTAGAAGATAAAACTAATTTTTATAGATTTGGGTTTTTATTACATGCCTTTTTCACCACTTGGGTCATTGTAAAAAAATTATGGACTTAGAATTTTTTGTAAAAATGCATTCTATTAGCCTCTAATTAGGTTCATGCATGCATAAGGGATTTGAACCACCCTTTATCCATGCCTTATGTATTCATGTTCCACATGGCCTGGTTAATCAACCTATATCAAAGCGATGATACAGACCCTTCACTCCATGCACTCACATCCATGTGAGTTCAACGACTAGATAGCCTGCCTCAGCTTTGCATAGTGATGTGACTTCACACCCATGTGATTGTAGATTTATGGTTTAGCTATCCTATAGGGTATTTTATTATGTGCATGATGATGTAGTGAAATGAGATGCCATGACCTCATGACTATGTTTTTATCACCACATGTTCTCTTGATATCGTAGGTCTTATTAAAGTGTTATGCACATATTATTTATCTTAAGATATGGTCATAGTGTTTTATATGATGTGTATAAAAGGATAAAAATACAAAATAAATATGAAATGAAGGCAAAATTTTATGGATCTATAGACAACAAAATAATTCATTTGAAATCTTGAGGCACTTCATGACCTTGTGAATGCGAGGAAATATAAGGCTACCACGTGTGTCTTTCTAAGTGGACATGGTAAAGGTGAAAATATGATGAAAGCTTGGAGCTCTATGAGGACACACTGCACATGATTTCAACATGTGGTCAATGTAATAAAAAATACATTTATATATAAGCATACATAAAGGGTGAATTAATAATTCAATATATTTATGCAGTCCACTTGAGGAAATTTATATCAGAAGTGAATGTGGTGACCTTGTGAGTCATGTGATTTTGAGTTTGAAAGATTATGATACATGGATGGTTGATATTTTATAATGTTACTAAGGCTAGGGACTCATAGATCAATAAATCTATAATGAAAAAAAGTAAAGGGTGATTGATACACATATTCCATGCCACCTTCCATTAATCCAAAGTGTTAATGGGTGAACTAGGTGTGACATATTTTAGCCTTTTGAGTTTGAATTGGGAGCCAAACATATATGTATAAATAATGATAATTAATATAGATCACCAATGACATCCATTTTGATAATTGACATATTAAATATTGAGATCACTATAAAAAGAGTTTTGAAATCTGAGCAAACAGAGTAAGTGAAAACTTATAGATAGTGATCATGCATTTCATTCAAGAAGCACCCAATTTTCATAGAGATACACAAGGTCAAACTCAAAATAAAATGAAATGTATAAATTAACATTTCTACTTTGGATTATTTATATTTCAAAGTATAAGTTGTGTCTTGATAACTTCATGACTCTATGTTCCCATGGGTATATTTGAATTTCCACGTTTCTTATTTTATACTCCAAAAGCTAAAGTATGCTTTGAAAGACAAGAAATAATCTATGACTTCCATAACCTCGTGGATTCAGTGACATGATAGTTTTGTTTAGATTTCCATGTGTTTTCTATTTATATCATAAAGTCTAAGTTATGTTTTGGGAAACTCTGTGATGTCCTGACCTTATGATTATGTTTTGATCGACATGTGTTCTCTTGATATCATAGGTCTTATTAAAGGTTTATGCACACATTATTATTTTATTTTAAGATATAATCAAGGTGATTTGTGAAATGTGTGTAGATAAGGTTGTAGATGCATAAGGAATATAAAATAATGGTGAAATTTCACAGATCCATGGACAACAAAATAAGTCACTTGAAATCTTGAGGCACTTCATGACCTTGTGAGTATGAGACAATAATAAGGTGCCACATGTGTCAATTTAATTTGACATAGACAAGGTGAAAATGTAATGAAGACTTGGAGGTTTGTAAGGAATAACTGGACATGATATTAACACATGGACATATTAGATGTAAAGATAAAATAAAATCAAATTTGAGCAGACATAAAATAATAATTAATAATTCAATGAATATGTGTAGTCCATGAGAGGAAATGAATATTAAAAGTTCATGGTGTGACTTCGTGACTTCCATGACCTCAAAGTTGAATTATTATGACACATGGGCAATTAAGATTCTCTGATATGACTAAGGCCACAAACTCATAAATCAATAAAGTTACAATGACCAAAATTTATAGGGTGATTTATATGCTTATTCCACTTCATATACCATTAATGGGTGAATTAGATGTGACCCTATGATTCCACTCAAATGACCATGTCATTTCTTCCCTTGTAATAAATAAATTAATTGGTGGTTTCGACATGTATTCAAAGTTAAAATTCACTATATTTTTATGTTTCTAAAGATATTTGTATCCAAAGTTAAAGTTTACTTTATTTTTACATTTACCATGTCCAATAAAATTGATGTATGTGGCATGTTCTCATCACTTCATAGTCACTGATTCACATAGTACCTCCAAGTGTTATTTGATTCACTTTATAATGCTCACGTATATTGGATTTTATTTATTTAAAAGATGTGAATATTTATTTATTATGTGTAGGAGAAATTTGACACATAAATATAAAGTGGATTCAATGTATTAATGGATTTACAGAGCTCACCCAGCCACATTGATAATAAAAGAAACATTTATTATTTCCATGCTTCTATGATCCTATGATGATTGCCATATGTTATTTTATTATATCATAAGTTTAATTAAACTATTATGTGTGCATTATTCAATTCTTAAGATATGACCACAATGTGTTTATGCATTGTGTGTATGAAAAGGTACACTCATAACTAACATATACAACCAATTAAAATTTCAACATATTTATAACTTTGACATAAAGGCATTTGGAAATGAGGAGATAGTCCATGACCTCGTGGTTGGGAAACAATAATAATTTTCCATCTGTATCACTTTGAGTGGACATGGTAAAGGTCAAAGAGAATGAAGACTTGGAATTCAACAAGGCCAGACTACATATATTTCATCACGTGGTCTCAGCATATGTAAATATGTAAAGCATACAAACTTGAGTAGATATGAAGACAATTATAATATCCAACACATATGTGGAATCTTTAAAGAAGACATTAATACTAAAGAAAAAAATATGCAAAAGTAAAAGAATTATAAAATTGATTTAAAAATTGTGGACTTAAAACAAATGCATTTCAAAGTTGAGAGACAATCTGTGACTACAAGGCAATGAGAAAATATCACGTGCTTCACTTTGAGTGGGCATAGTACAGGTGATAGACAATAAAGACTTGAAACTCAATGAGGAAACACTACATAATATTTCAACATGTACCATGATAGATGTAAAGTTAAAAAACTCTCAGACCTAAGCAAATATAAATCAATTTAAAGATTTAATGTATCTATGGACTTCACAAGAAAAAGTAAATATTGTAACTTTGTGACCTCTGCGATGATATTGCATGATGATGACACATGGACAATCAATATTTTAATATGCCACAAAATCCAAAGAATCGTAAATAACTAAACTTATAATGAGGCAAATAAAATATGTGAATTTTAAAATGTTTCTTGCCATTAATTCATAGTGATCTTAAATGATTTCATAATTGCATTTAAAGTACAAATGGCCACTAAAAACAAGAAGAAAAGTCAACAAATTATGGATTTTGTCACACATGCAATAAAAAGAGCTGAGAAAGCCACTATAATTAGAGAATATCTCAGAGGCCATGCCACTGTCATCGTAATAACAACCATACAACCATAAAATTTAGTCCCTAAGTAGAATCCAACTTTTAGTTTTGAAAAATGGATTTTTTTGGTGACCTTTTAGTATAAATTCTTTGAAATCCTTACTCACACATTATTTTAGAGTGGACCTTGCTATGGGAAATATTGTGATAGTGTTAATGACTTTATGGTTGGGCTTGTAGTGACATACTTGGCAAGTGACATGTTGATAGATGATGTATTGGAATATTTTGTTAAATGGTTATATGAAGTCCACCTTGTCATAATTATCCACAACATTTAAAACTAAATTAAAATAATCCCTTGCAATGACAACACATTTTTTATATCAAACATAAAAATTGTTACAGATGTGGAACCCAAATATTATAGCTATAAAAAAAATTAAAATGTCACTCTACAATGTATGAGACCTCAATGTCATGGAGAACCATTTGTACTTTGTCTTTTCTTAGGCCATGATGAAGGAAAAATTAAAAGTTTTTAGCAACTCCTTAAATTTTTTGAAACAACCAACAACACGTCTTATAAGTATTCCTAAAATAATGTCATGTCTCACTTCATTTTTAACTTTCAAATCTTTGTAGAACAAGATAATTATTTTAAAAAATTTAAGGTTTAAAAAATATTTAAATTTACTTAAGAAATTAATACTATCATTATCATTTAATCAATATAAAAAAAATTCTAATTTATTTTAATAAAAATTAAATATATTAAAAAGTTAATATTTAAATTTAAAAAAAAAATAAAAAATTAGTTTACACATTTTCAAATACATAATTGAAAAAGTGAAAAGAACAATTACCTAAATTTTATGTTTTACTCTATACTTTCAAAGACAAATATGTATAATTGATATTACTATATTTTATTGAAAAAATATAAAAATAAATATAAATATAAAAATAAAAATAAAAAATAAAAAATGTTAAAATAAAAATTAGAAGTATTGAAATGTTGGTAATCTATGCATAAAAGAGTCAACATGAATATATCCACATAGCTTTTCTTACTATTTTAAAATAACAAAACATTAGATAGTTTATCAGCTAAATGGATTTATTACCATAATGACATTTAAGGGAGAAAGATCAGTGGTTGTGCACTCTAATTTTATGGGTGTATATAATTATGTAGGTTCCTTATTGATACATAAATTCTATACAATTATGTAATAAATGGTCATTTCATATTATCATTTTTGTTTAGTTTGTTTAATTCAGTGAAAATCAAAATTTAAATTAATTTACTATAAAAAGTTGGATTAGTGATTGTGAATAGGGGACCAATTATTATGTATCTTATATGATATATTGTGATTGAATATTATAAACTATTATTGGTTATAAACTGTACTACAATGTAATACTTCTATAATAACTATTAGTCTCTTTTTATTTTAAAATTATTTATTTTATGGACATTTTATGATAGCTATTTGACCCCATCTAATTCCCCTAATCAACATCAAATAGATTGAAATGTATACAATCATTAAAAATAGTTTTTCTTAATTGACCAAGTCTTTGGTTTAATGCCAAGGACTAAGGGGTATCCATTTCATCAAATTTAACTTGAAATTAAACTAGGACTCATCTTTTATGGTGTCTATTTTTATATTTGGTGAGAATTGATATACACATTTATTTAGATTTTTATATTTGTAAATATACAAATAATATGAGAACATTTAAATGATAAGTATTTTCTTATTCTCGGCCTTTATTTTATGTGTATAGGTAATTTGGTTCAAATCTAACAATATTGATAATTTGGTTGACTTTTCAATATTGAATCTTCTTCTATATATTTTGAGATCAGACTTTGCTTGTTCTTAATTTAATTTTGGTCTCACTATTTAGATTGTATTATATGGTCATGAAAATATGTATAGATTTTACTATAGGTAATGGAAATTAATTTCCTCACCTCCTTTAGATAAATGGACTTATTTGTCCATTTTCACTTTTCTCATTTCTAGCTGTTGGAAGTTGACATGCACACTATTATTCTTAAATTTGAATTCAAATTAAAATATAAATTGATAAATGGTTGTATTTAATTTATTCATTGAGTACATATCTATAATTGAGAATTTAGTTCATAAATGAAAGGTGCACTATGTTGTTCCAAGGTTCCAAGTGATTTAACTATTCTATTATAGGAGGTCTAACTTCTAGAGGGTTAGTAAATGGACACTAGCCACCCAAACCCTAATGCATGTGCCCAATCTCTTTTCATTGGAAATATAAGTTAAAAAATTAGCTATAATCACAACATACAAATTGATGGCAAGGAATTGAAAATCATGATTGAGTGAGTGAACCCAAAAACCAAAAAATTGACTATGGACATCTTATAAAGATTGAAATTTTATGCTCCAAATTATTGATGTGATTTTTATGCACACCAAATATTATTACAAGATAGACATATCATTTTAGGATCAGTAAAGATTCATTTCAAGGCATGAGTTACAATATCAAATTTGTAAATAACCATATGGTGTAATAGTGATGAGTGTAGGGTTATTTACCTCAAATGGTTTGAATATGAATTTAATCTAAAATAAATTAAAGTTATAAGAGATAGCCTATGGTGGATGGATGGATCCAAATTAAGGTGGATCTGATAAAAAATATGAAAAAGTGAAGGGTAAGGCAAAAAAGAAAGACTCTGTATCTTAACTAAATTTTAGACCCTTCCAAGCTGACTGACTATAAGAAAGAGATGATGTGACTATCATTGACTAAAGTATATTGTAATATTGTTACCAAAAAAAGACACAATGAAGAGTTTGATGAATCAATTTTGATATAATCTAATGATCACAACTAAAGACATTATGAGTATTAAAATTCTAAGCATAATAACCCTACTAATAAGGTAAAAATATGACCTAGAATTAAAAAATGGAAATGACTAATGCATAGCTAAATAAAATTATATCAATAAAATATATACATATAACTTCATACAATATTTCAACTTAATGGAAATTCCTCAAGTAAACACATTAAAACAAACTCACAGAATAGTCATAGAAAACTTTCCTTACATTATTTTCCAAAATACTCTTCTCTTTATAATGAATATGAATCAAATATATATAGATTTGGATGGGTACCACCTTCCCTTAAAATCTCATTGCATATTTATAAGGTCTAAAATAAGACCAACTCTTAATTTAGAATACAAGCTTTACATGATTACAAATGTTTATAAATAAATAAGTCAAAGTCTATCTTCAAAACTCATATGTACAAAAGAGGTCAAGAAAAGATTAAAATAATATGCCAAAAATATATTATAATCACTTTGCAATGCATGATTAGAGTTGTTAGTAGTAACTACACTTGAACTAGATTGAACTCTAGTTGAAACTATTCGACTAGGAGAATTGACAACAAGGGATGGTGATGTAATTGAAACTATGGAAAAACTAGACATTATTGCAATGAGAGAAAAATATGTGATGACCACCATATGACTAGGATAGCCATGTAAATGAGGTAAGGTAGAATCACTATGAGAATACATAAACCTTGTTGTAGTGTGCACTAAAGTGTATGTGGGAGAAGATGATGCAGTTTTTGATGTTTGAGCTTGAGATGAGAAATCTCCTACCTAGGTAGCCAACTAATTCTATTTATCCACATTCTCTTGATATTTTATTTTCTTATATGTAACCATGCATGATGTAAAGTCTAACTCTATGACTTCAAAATTGATGACTATGAGTTTAAACAATATTATAATCTTATCATCAACTTCTTATGTAGACCCAACAAAGTATTAAAGGATGCCTCTAATTCATGTGCTTGGAATAATTTATCTTTAACAAAGGTGATCAGTTGAATAACTTGGTCATTATCCCCAAAAATTGTGTTTTCAAATGTTTCTTTGAAATTGCCAAACGTAATTTGGAGCTAATTATCAAAGAATGGTTTGACCACCACTTGCCCCAAAGGTGTATATATGTTGAAGATATGAATATATACAAGTAGCTATGTTACCTTATGATCCTAACTAGTCAATTTCCCAACTAATTCTTGCATTTGGTTATGCCATTCCATGAGATGAATCCTCTTGTTATTCATATAATTTTGTGCCAAGGTTATGTTTAGAAGTTGTAGTAAATTAAATTAATTCCTTAGCAATGAAATGTAATTTGAAATCCAAGATTTTTATAGATTCATGAAAATTCATCACATTGCCCCACTGTGGTTGAGACTCTACTCTTGCTCTTTATATGGATCACACAATATAAAAAAGTGTCTTGGCTTAGCTATGCACATTGTCCAATATGTCATATGTGGCCTCTATTCTACCATGTGATTCCAACATATTATTTTTCTATTGTAAGCCATTTAAATTTTAATTTGATACTCCCCTAATGGCATTAACTATGGATATTCTATATTCTTGGATTTCATCATCTTCTCTAAACAGGGTTTTACTTTTCTTAGTTAATGAGAAGAGATCTTATTATCTTCTAAACTCAATTTGGTTCCCTCTACTATTCATAGTTATTATCTTGACCCTTTTCATTTTAACATAAACCTCATCAAATTTTATAACTAGTTTGGGTTGTTTAGTACTAACCAAGCTCTATTTAGATAATTACCTAGCTTACATTTGTTGAATCCATGGAATAATCATTGGTAGGCCATGAGATGAAGTCTAGATAGAGGATGAAATGGTAATATATGAAGAGATATGTGGAGGTGTCATGAGAATATAGGGGTCAAGTGAGGGAGATGAACTAAGAGATCTTAAAGGTAGAGGTGCATGAAATGGTGGAATGACCATTTTCTCTCTAGAGATTTTAATCTAAGGGGGAGTCTTGATGACATACTTTGTGAGATTAGGAGACTCATGGACTATGAACATTGGTGACTATGTTTGAACACTTTTATTCATTAGAAACCTCAATTGAGTGGAAATGTGTGTTTCCAATTGATATGAGTAAAAAATGGATGGAGACTCTAAATCTTCAAAATGTGGGATTTATGAAACAACAAAGAATGTTCCTTGTTGACCTGTAAGTGTTAAGTCAATAGGCTACATAATGGAAATATGTGTTAGATTATAAAAAAATGATCAATTTGTGGGGATACAGTAGAATAAATATTAGTATCTATAACAGTGGAAATAATACTGACTAAACAATCAAATGAATTAGTAGAAATTATAGCAATTAAAGTAATAGAAATGTTATACAAGGCAACAAAAATACCAATTGAATTTGATGGATTTGTGAAATTTAAAGTATTAATTATACGTTAGGCATTAGAAAAGGAAATAATATGTATATTAGTCCCTTGTTAGTCTAAATAATAAAACATTAAGCATAACAATACACTAGGACTAAATACTCTTGCCTAAGAACTAGGGAGAGCATAACATAATAAGCAAGATCACAAAATAGAGATAAAAACAATAAAAATTTATTACCTCCTTTGTCAAAATTTATGATTACTTGTTGGCATAAGGATGTTCATACTCGACCTATAATAATTTGAGTCTTCTAGCAATACTCTTCCATGGTGGTAACATCTCTACAATAGTCATTTGTGCCTTAGTGTGAAGCTTGGCATAAATTGGACATTATAACACTACTCTTAAAGGCTTAAAAAAGGTATTCTAGTAGAATAACCTTACACACAAAATCTTGTTGGCATATCGTATAAGCACTTATATTTATAGATCAAAGAACTAACTCTAACCCTAGTGAGGTTAGGTTGAATTTTAACTTTGGTTGAGTATAAATTAACCTAGGTTGAGTCAGTCTAAATCTAGGTAGGGTTAAGGCACTCATGAATTTTGACACCTCATTTTAAGATATTTGTGAGGCATGACAACTCAATTTAGATTTTTTTGAGGTGTGACTCATATTTTTGAATATTTAGGAGATAATAAATCACTTTATTAGCTCATTTGACCTTTAACTTTCATATTTGGCTAAAAATTACTTTTATGGTAAATAAAATTCACTAATTTGATTTGGAATTTTTGTTTAGGCAAGTTAGTTAGGATTTGCAATGTAATTAGTCTTGCCTAGTGATTTTTGGCTTGTGGCAATTATTTTAAATGTTTTCAATTACTTGCTTAGTAGGCCAAAAGTACCAAATTATTAGGTCATAATTTGATGAGGATTAGAATTGAACTAGGTTAGATATGCATACAGGGTAATACACACAATAATCAAGCCTCATCATGTTTCTATGAAATTAAATCCCTCATACAGATGAATTTAAGAAATTCAAGTGATTTCTAGGCTTAGATGTGTCATTTTATTAGAAATTGAACTAAATCCTGGTTTAGGCACAAAAGTGGCCAAAACTAAGTGTCTAAAGTAATGGGAGGAGTAGCTAAAAAAATTGGGATAAAGGTAGGAATAATGATTGAAATAAGTGCACTATCATCATGAGTGACAAAAGTACCCATGGGTCTATCGTCCCTGCTTATCTCTTTAGTGTCAAAAAGGTGTAAGCCCTTTGTACTAATTATTGCCTATTATATATCATTAGAATTAGGAGGATCAGGGGCATGAATTCCAAAGGTTACGTGTGTAGGAGCCTTTTGGAAAACATAAAATGCAGCCTCTTCTTATACATCTTCTTTGTAGCTTCCTTATAAGTTTCCCTCTTTTGTAGATTCATCTAACTATTCATCTGCTAAGTCTTCTTCTACACACTTATCTTCTATGTCTTAGTAGGTGAGGCCTAATGATTTCCTTGAATATTGAGGTGTATTATCTTATTCTTGTGTGACCTTAGGTGTCTACAAGGTGGGTAGGCAAAGACCTTCTCACTTGAGTTGCCATAGGAGTGATAGTTGTAGTGTGTACTAGAGGAGGAGTAAGTGAATCAATCACCACTGGTGTTTGAGCTGGGTAGACTATAAAAATTACAAGTGTATATACAAAAGAGATATTTAGAACTAAGGGTTCCCCTATATAAATATAAATAGATTGTTGTTCTATATATTTTGGCTTATGGAGGTTCCTGAGGACCATTGCCTTTAGTTTATCATCAATTTCCTATTCTAGCTCATCTTCTTTATGAGGTTATTTAGTCATTTCTAGGGCTTCATCCTTATCTTATTGATTAATCCTATCCACATCATATTTTATGATGGAGGGGTCACATCAGATCATTTTAGAAATCCTCATAGACATCTATGTACCTCTCATTTTGATATATACCTAGGAGTCATCCTCATCATTTAAAATACATAGTCATGGCCATATTCTTTGTGACCATAGTTGTATTTGATTTTTCCTTGGAAAATATTTATGTGCTAGACTACCACCCCTCCAGGGTCCCAATATCTAGATGTGGATAATTGGAATCAAAAGGAGCCTTTGTGATGTGAGGTTTTTCCTAGTTGTTCCCATATAGGAACTGTTGTCTCCCTATACTAAGGGATGTCTTATGAAATCTTCTTAGATTTTCATAAAAACTATTGGAAAATTTATAATCTATTTATTGTTTATTTAGTTTATCTGGGACTAACCTGGGAAAATATAATGGTGCCACCAATGTGCCTTAAACTCTGATAACTCTATGGTTTGGGTAGGACCAGTAATCCCCCAGTGACTTAAGTAATCTCTTATTTTTGTAGATAATCTTGGTGTTGGTTATTTGTTGATTGACTTATACAACATTGTAGAGAAGGTGTCTATTATATTTTGTAAATGATTTTTGAATTTATGGATGTGATAAAAATCAAAATCATCATAAATTATATTTTTCCCTCTTAGTTCCCAGGGAGATGTGTCAATAGAGATGAGTGTAAAACAAATAACATCTACTAAATACGAAATCATATATAAATTGTTGTCTAGTTTATTATGTGTGACCCTATGAAATTTCAAGTTGTAATTTATAATCTCTCCCAACATCCATATACCTTGGCCATCTAAAATTATGGATAACATGGGGACCTAGACTTCATCAACATAGGCTATGGATGAGGCTCCATGTAGTTTATTTAATAGGGACATGGAAATCCTAACAACTAACCTCAACTAGGGAACTGGGGCATTCTTTGTCATGGAAAATTTATTTTTGTTTTCAGCCCAATTTTTCAAAACAACCCTAACCTTGTTGTCTTTGAACCACTCCTTCACCATTTGTTGATTATAGGGCATGTCTAATTTAGGTAGTCTATAATATTTATCAAGTATTACACCAACTACATTGGCCACTAGTTGTGTGTTATTATTTTTGTGAAAAATGTCATTTTTGCATGTTCATATTGTAAACAATTAAACACTAAGTTGGCATAGGGAAATACCTCAAGCTTAACTATCACTTTATGTAATCCGATAACTTTATTGGAGAGCAGGTCATCTTTGGATTCCATCTAACCAAGAGTCAAATTATCTTTATCAATATACAGATGAATAGATTCCACCTCTACATAAATTTTTGAATAGTGATGAAAAGCATTGTGTAAAGTAATTGGGTTGAACTCTATATATTTCAATTCTTGTTTAGTACAAAATTAGAATAATAAGGGTGCTAATTCCTAGTTCTCAATCTCCATTGTAATGCTTATTGAGATTTGTGTTTAATTTAAATATTATAGATTTTAAGATATTTTAGAGATTTAGATAGTCATTTTCAAGGTATCTGATTTGCTAATGTAATTTGATTTGTCTTGGAGCATGACACATAGTCCAGTTGCAAGCAATGACTTCATTGTTAAGATATTCCATTTATGAGAATTAATTACAAATAAGATCCTTGTCAACTATATTTTCAATTTCAATTTGATTTTTATGTCATAAAATTTCATGAGGATTTGTTTAACATGTGTTAGTCTGTCACTTCTTTTGATTTTTTAGTTTTAATGTGTCCATCTACCATTTACAATTATCACTATGTCACTTAGTTTCTATATGTGTCTTATCCTTCATAGTTGACTGTGTTTATAGGACATGTGACAACCTTTCACCTTATTTATTGAATATAACTTTTGAATTATCCTCTGAATTATGTAAGTATATGAAAGAGTGAGGTGATGCCACATGACGATTGATTGTGCTAGAATAGACATGTAAAACAATCAATGAGTGACATATGGAATTCAACTATATAAAAGATGACATCTGTAAATGTGTTACTTCTTTGCTTTCTTTATATTTTTTATAATATACCATCCTTGGCTATCAAACTTTATGTTATGAGATGATATGTGGCATGGTATTTCTTATGTAGTTGGTAGCCTATGTTTGTAACTTAGATTTTGGCTTAAAGTCCATGATAAAATGAGATGATGACATGTGGAGTAATCTTGCTCAGTTGTAAGCTTATAAAACTTAGAATATTGAGCAAATATTTATGATGAACCAAGATAGAGACACATGAAATGATTTTAAATAGTTAGGATATCATAGGATTAGAAGACTTAAAACCTTGACCAAAGACTTGCGATGAATCGAGATAGAGACACGTGGAGTGATCTCATGTAGTTGGGTAGTTTCTAGTCTTTAGAATGGGTAAGTTTTAATTATTCATATAGATGAAAAAAAAGAGATGAAAAGTGGAGAAATATCATTCAATTATGATGTTAAGGGTGTATAAAGCTAAGCCCATCCTTAATGTCATTTTTGAATATAAGGGGCATCGATGTTTGGTTGTTAATGGGTTGTATAATTTTTTAAATCTAGAATAGACATAAATAGTCTATGAAATTTTGATGAGAACATAACATATGGAAAATCCAATGATGATCTGTAAAACAAATATAACATGTAAAGTAAAAAACTGATAATTTAGATAATTAAAAAGATTAGCTCAGTTAGTAGATTAAGTTAAATTAAAAACAAAAGATGACCTTTTAATTAATTATTACCTTGATTTTAAGCCAAAAATCATAAAATAAAAATTGAATAATAAAACTTAGGCTTTGATATCTGTGGGTCTAAAATCATTTTATATCTTAATAGGGACCAAATATAGATTTTTTATAATAAATGGGTCCCTTTTTGAAAATTTTAAAATGGGGTGTCTTGGTCACAACACAAACACCTATCTAAAGCAAAGTGTATAGTTTTCGAAACCTCCTCTGATCATATTTAATATTTTAGGTAACAACCATCAGAACTCTAACTATGTGTTTCCAAGTTCATATTTTTATAACAAGTGTTCTATAACATTATAGACAAAGATACACCATTTCCATCTCTATGTATTTACTTCATTGTTGTTCCTTTTATCTATGAGGCATTATTTATCCAAGGGGATCTAAGACTTTGAATAACTTGTGGTATAACACCAATACTTTTCATCATGTGAAATCATCACTAGTAGCTTGAAGGCCATCATAGGAATACATGTTTTTAATGTAAAGTCTTAACTCCTTTATATTGATGTTACAAAAATACAACAATGTCAACCATTTTCCACACAAAGATACAATAATATTTTTAGAAAACAAAAAAATAGAGGATAAGAATAATCACAAAGAAAATAATTTCCATTCTTGTAACCAATAAATTATTTCTTCATCTTACAAACTTATATATTAATGTATCATTAATTATTTGAAGGAGAAGAAATAGAATAGGAAGTGACATAGTGGCTAGACATATTGTACCTCATTTGACCTCTCAAATCACTAAATATAACTATTACACAATTCATTCTTACAACTTATAGTTCTACCATGGTGTATACTATCATTTTATATCTCTGTTTATTAGCACTTCGATTCTAAATCTCTACCACTACTCTTACATATACACTTCCAAAACATAACATATTAAACCTCTTTAAGTGTGTTATCCATTGTGTTCTCTCCTAGACCTTGGATTAGTAGTCATAATACAGATACACTTCGTATAACTACCAGTGTTACTAAAGTTTCCACTAAATCATTCTTTATTTTAATTTCCACTCAAACACCTCTTATTAAAAGAAGTTATGGCTAGAAACTCATGACCCTTCATCTTACCTTTGTAAACGTCCTCAGATGGTATAAAAATATAATTCAGAGATAAGAAATTTATATATGCTTCGAAAAAAGTAGAACATGCTTTGAAGAGGCAAAGAGAATATTTGGAACAACACTATGCATGTAAAAAAGTAGGTATTTTTGATCACTTCACCCAACTTCTCTAGCATGAACATAATCATTTTAAAATTTATACTTCAAATCACCTTTTAAAAGGTTATACGTGTACAAGGTACAAGCAAATATAGATATCCCTATTTTTAAGGAAACATAAACACATATGCCCTATATAATTGGCTAAGTTTCATCTCTTTAGAATATATGATAAATTAGTTTTTTGACAAACAAAAGACTATATTTTCTTTTCTAAGTGTTTCCTTGGCCATAAAGATGATTGATTAAAAAATATATATGCATGTAATAGTTTCATATAAGTGTTGAAAGCTACCTATTATTCCACTAGGAACTATGATGATCAATACATGTTTTCATAATTACACTAAGGTTGTGATCAACATGTTAAAAAATACACATACCATTCACTCTTGGCTTCCAAATTGAATATTAAAGAATCATAAAAAAAAATTATAGACCAAGCTTGAGACCATATATCTAATTCCACATGATTTAATCCAAATATTTTCTCTAAAAGAATAAAGATCTAGAATATTTTATTAGAGAGTATTATTTTATCACACATTCTGTGTATAAATGCTCTATCAGCTCTAGATTGTTATTGTGTGGATTCTCTAGAAGAATCCATATAATTAATATCATGTTTTGATATATGATAATAACAGAAGATCCAATTTGAGTAAAGAAATCGAGGAAAGGTAGAAGTGGAAATGTGGGATAGTTTATTTGGTATCTTGTTGGTTGGTTTTTCTCTTAGATCCCATAGATTGATTGACCTCATGGACATTATTAAAAAATTTCATTCATTCATCTATTTAAGATTAGAATCAATAAAGGCACGGTTTTTCCAAAAAAATTTAGGAGCATGTTGAGAAAAAATGGACGGCGCCAATGAATCTAAAATTCTTGAAATAAGTAGTGGGAATAGGGATTTATTTATTTCAAAAAAAAATGAATGACCAATAATTTCGTACACACATGAAAAAGTGACATCGCTGATTTTTTAAGGTGGTGGAAACTCTACTGATATCCATGGAAACATACCCTCATTATGGGGATACTCCAATGAAGGAGGTGAATCTTGTTCTCAAGCATTATCATAATATTTTATTATTGGGAGGCAAAATTATTTTATTTGAAAATTGACTAGGTTTTATAATTAATTATGGCTATGACCCTGATAGTTCAAGATTAGATGATCAAGCTCTCCAATGTTGTTTTTATATTTGTTGACAAAGTTAATGAAATAATAGTGAGACATAAAACCTAAAGATAATTAATGAGTTCCTACTTCTCATAATCAATTAAAATGTGAGGCCTAGATTTACATTGGCTCACGCGACACTGAGGTCCTAGGTAATTAGATTTTGGACATGGAAACTTAGTTTGATTATAATGACATTGTAGAGAATGATAAGGTTCCATTTGTGGATTTGAAGTTGTCAAATGTTTCCAAGGTCTTGATCACTGAAAGATGTGTAATAAGAATTTGATAAACATTTAGGCTCAATTTATTGAGACACTAAAAGCAAACTTGTACCCATCTACTTATGAGGAAGACTAGGGTATTAAGGTGTTGAGATTATGCCAGAGTTCCTACATATCCATTGAGGACTATATCTATGAGTTTAATCAACTACACATTATGCACAAATTATAGATAGTGACAATGAATTTATCTTGAATTCAAGAGTGAATTGTAGGCACACTTGTTTAGGGAGTTAAAATAAACTCCTCTTGAAAAATTGAATGTAACTTTTAGCCATATATAATTGGTAGAAGAGAAACTCAATACTCAATACAAAAGTTATCAACCTTCATCTTCACAAGCAATTCTTCATTTGGATGACCAATGACTTATTCCCTACAACAATAGTCTTGAAATCCTTCTTCTAAGGATTGATGATCTTTATCTTCACAATATTCATCATCTAATTCTTTCCCTTCCTCTTATTTTTATCATTCTGATTCTGATTCTAGGAAAGCTAATAAGTTTTGTAGCTACTTTAAGAAACAAGTAATGATAATTTTAAATGTTTCAAGTTGAAGAAGATGTTAATTGTAAATTCTACCAATGAGGAAATACTTTCCATTCCATTTGAGACTATTGGTGAGGACACAACACATGATGAGTTGAAAATGAGACTAAAATAAGGCACCATAATTTCTCACTAAAATGTACAAGGAAGTTATGAAAATTTATTTGTCACTAGACCTCACATAACACACAAATTTTTAGTCAAATGTATTATTAATAACATATCACTAAAAAAATTAATTATGAGGTTGATTATAAAAAAATGTCATTTTTAAATGGATCCACTTACTCATCTATATGAAATTGATTGGAATGATAATGGTTCATCTTATAAGATCACACACACACACCATCTATTTTATTTTTGGTTCAAATTATATGGATAACATTACCTGTAATGTGACTAGTATGGATTGTTGCTTGAAAAACCTTATCAATTTAATAGGAAAGCTATGTATGTTTAATAGGAAAGCTATGTATGATGCATAAATAAATACATACACATTGCAAAAAAATAATAAAAAAGTATCTAATAAGATGCATGACATGAATAGCCAATTTAGTACTGAGTTGTAGACAATCATGAAAAGCGATAAATGAAGCTCAAGAATTGGATTTAAATTTCCTAAGATCATAACCTTATTTCACCAAATATAAATTAATATTTATACAAAAAATGGAAGTCTAAACCATTTTATTTAGTCTTATACAAATGTATTTCAAGATCTTCATACATCCCTCCAAATAGAGCAATCATCATATGATTTATATTCTTCATGTTGTTCTTATTCCCAATGCTCCTTTGTTTATAACTTATTTATTATAGAGTGATGAAATCAAGATAAAAATACATGACTTGTTGTCCAAAGTATTCATAAAATCAATTACATTTCTTTGTTCTTCACTAATTCTCTTTGTGCTCAAGAAATATGTAGTTTGGTGACTTTGCATATATTTTTGAGCATTGAGCAATATCATCATCAAGAATAAGTATCCATTTTATTGAATTGATGATATTTTAAACAAACTTAGGGTCCTAATTTATTCTCCAAGTTTTGTCTCATGAGTGGATAACATCTTGTCCAATTTTAGTCAGAAGATACATGGAAGGTAACCTTCAAGACCAAAATGGGTCTTTTTGAGTGGTTAGTGATGTCATTTGGGATCACTAATGCAACAATCACATTTATGCCATTGATGAATGATGTATTTATAGATATATTAGACCAATTTTTTTTCATATATTTGGATAATATTTATGTTTTTCCTAAATATTATAAATTACACTTACAACACTTAGAACATGTTCTTCAGACATTACGAACGAATCACTTATACACCAACCAATCTAGGAGTTCCTTTGGTTAGACTAAAATTTATTTTCTATGATTTATCATTAATGATCATGGAATTCAAGTCAATACTACAAAATTAGAATTTATTCTCAAGTGGCCAACTCCTTCCACCATCACAAATTTGTAAATTTTTCTTGGTCTTGCAAACTTTTGTCAAATTCATCCTTGGATATTCAAATATAGCTTCATCATTACATTGATTGGCAAAGTCACATGTATTATTCAAATGGATAAAGAACCATGATTTTTAATTCAAAACCTTGAAGAAAAAATTATATGCTTCACATGTTCTAATGTTACTTGATGTCTCCCAACCTTTTGAGATTGAGATAGAGATAAATGCCTCATAGTTTGCACTTGGTGTAGTCCTGAAGAAGAATGGTCATCCTATAACATATCATTTAAAGACTTTATATACCATAAAGAGGAATTTATTGACATATGAAAAGGATTTATATGCCTTAGTTCAATCCATAAAATATTAGAGGCATTATCTTCTTGGAAAAAAACATTTTTTCACATAGTTCACTTACCTTTGCAATGTATTCAATTATAGAGAAAAATTAAAGAAGATAGGCATATGAAGTATCACACCTATAACAATTTAACTTGGTAATTAAGTAAAATAAAGGACCATAAGAATATTTTTATATTTCTTGAGTCTCCCTCATATAGATCATACCTTGACTATCGTCACTACTTCATACCTAGAATTTTAGACACAATATTCTTAGAAAGGCATTAATCCAAAATTTGGGAACATTTTCACAAGTCTTTACCATCCAACCTCTTCCAATTTGGTGCATTTTCAAGACTTTCACAAAATTAAGGGTTATTATATAAATTTAATAAATTTTGTGTGCCTCTTGATCACCATCAATATAATATAAAGGAAGCACACACTATGCTCAATGGTGTTCACTTTGGAAAGTAGAACAAACTCCATCATTTACAGTGGGTTTTATAATAGCCTAACATGGAGAGAGATATTATACAATTTATAGGTAATTTTTAGTCTATTACCACCCCAAACCTACTAACTACAAGCTTAGGTTTATTGATCATATGCCTATTCCTTCTTGTCCTTGGGAAAACATTTTCATGGACTTGGTTAGTGGGTTTCCAATGACACTTCAACACAATGATAATGTTTGTGGTTGTTGATGGATTCTAAAAAATGGATACATTCATTTAATGTCATAAGACTATTTTTAAAAGTGATTTATCCCAATTGTTATTCAACTATGTTTGGCATTTATTATTTCCAATATTGTTTCTGATTGTAATTCATGTTTTGTAGTTTCTCTTAAATTTTATAAGACATTTAATCTATAATCAGACTGAAGTAGTCAATTTAACTATATGAAGATAAATAAATCAATAAACTAGTGTAAGAGAAGTAATGCTAAAAAAATCTAAAGCTATTAAAAAATAGCACACGTATAATACATAAGATTTTCACCTAGGGAATGTTGAGGTATAATTTTTTCCCATTGGCTTTTGTCTACATGGTCTAGTCAACTTGCTTATGTTTAATAAAGGCCCTTAGTAGAAAATAATCCCACATGCATGAGGATGTTGGGACATGTCTATTTTCTACCTATATAAGGAACCTTCCTATGTACTTCCTTGTGTGAGTTTTTTCTTTTAGGTTATGAGATTTCACTCGATAGGTTATTCATGTATGCTTCATTGTTTAGTTGATCATGGTGTAATTTGACATATTATCAAAGCCATTATGATAGTCATTTACTATTAAAATCTTTGTGATATCCTTATTATGCATTCATTGATTTCAATTTTCAAGGGTTTCATGGGTTTGTTTGAAAAATCCATGCAAATATTTATAGCCAGAATCTCCAAACAAAAAATAGATAGTGCTATTAGATTAAGAGGGTGACAACACTCTAATATTAGATGTAAACTCAAGGTAGTTTCATGACAACCATTTCAACCATTTTTGGAGGGTTTCTAGGAATTCTACTGATTTTCACTCATTTCTATACTGCTAGAGTCTTCAATCAAAAAATATTTTTTGGGTTTTATAGGTTATCGAGTGGGTCTTTACCAAATTTTTAGAAGGTTGAAATAATTTTCATAGATCTAGGTTTTCTTACAGGCCTTTTTCACCACTTGAGTCATTGCAAAAAAAATTATGAACTTAGAATTTTGTAGAAAGATCCCTTATGCTAGCCTCTAACTACATTCACACACACAAAAGGGTTATGCACCACCCCTCATTTATGCCTTGTATTTTCATATTCCCCATGGCCCAATCAACTGGCCTATAGAAAATTAGAAACATATACCCTTCACTCCACATGCTCATACTTACATGAGTCCATCAACCCGCTAACGCACCTCAACTCTACGTGATGATGTAGCTTCACACCCCTCCTAACTATGGATTCATGAGTCTACTATCTTGTTAGGTAATTCATTATGTACACAATTACATAGTGAAATGAGTTGTCATGACCTCATGACTATTTTTTGATCACCCTGTGTTCTCTTGATATCATAGATCTTGTTAAATTATTATGCACATGTTATTTTATCTTAATATATGATCATAGTGTTTTATATGATGTGCAGAAAATGATACAAACATAAAATAAATATGAAATGAAGGTAAAAGTTCATGGATATATAGACAAAAAAATAATTCATTTGAAATCTTGAGGCACTTTATGACCTTGTGAATGCGAGATAATAATAGTCTACCACGTGTGTCTTTCCAAGTGGACATGGTAAAGGTGGAAAGATGATGGAGACTTGGAACTCTGTGAGGACACACTACACATGATTTCATCATGTGGTCAATGTAATAGAAAATAAATTTATATCTAAGCATACATATAGGATGAATTAATAATTCAATGCATTTATGCAGTCCATTTAAAGAAATTAATATCAAAAGTGAATATGGTGACCTTGTGAGTTATGTGATCTTGAGTCTATAAGATTATGATATGTGGATGGTTGATATTATCTAATGTGACTAAGGATAGGGACTCATAGATCAATAAATATAAAATGAAAAAAAAATAAAGGGTGGTTGATACACATATTCCATGTCACCTTCTATTCATCTAAAGTGTTAAGGGGTGAACTAACTGCCATAGTTTAGCCTTTTAAGTTTGAATTAGGGGCCAAACATGGATGCATAAATAATGTCAATTAATAGAGATCACCAATGACCTCCGTTTTGATAATTTACATATTAAATATTGAGATCACCATAAAAAGAGTTTTGAAATATAAGCAAATAGAGTAAGTTAAAATTTATAGATAATGATCATGCATTTCATTCAAGAAATACCTAATTTTCATAGAGATACACAAGTCCAAACTCAAAATAAAATGAAATGTATATGTTAATGCGTCCACTTTGGCTTGTATATATTTCAAAGTATAAGTTGTGTCTTGATAACTTCATGACACCATGACCCCATGGATATATTCAAATTTCCATGTGTCTTATTTTATAATGCAAAATCTAAAGTATGTTTTGAAAGACAAGAAATACTTTGTGAACTCCATAACCTCATGGCTTCTATGTCACAATGGTCTCATTTAAATTACCATGTGTTTAATATTTATACCATAAAGTCTAAGTTATGTTTTGGGAAACTCTGTGATGTCCTAACCTTGTGATTGTGTTTTGATCAACACGTGTTCTCTTGATATCATAGGTTTTATTAAAGGTTTATGCACACATTATTATTTTATTTTAAGATATGATCACGGTGCTTTGTGAAATGTGTGTAGATAAGGTTTTAGATGCATAAGGAATATAAAACAAATGTGAAATTTCAGAAATCCATGGATAACAAAATAAGTCACTTGAAAGGTTGAGGTACTTTATGACCCCATAACTATGAGATAATAATAAGGTGCCACATGTGTCAATTCAAGTTGACACAATAAAGGTGAAAATTTAATTAAGACTTAAAGGTTTGCAAGGATGCATTGGAAATGATATTAACACATGGAAAAAATAGATGTAAAGAGAAAATACATTCAAATTTGAGTAGACATAAAAGAATAAGTAATAATTCAATGCATATATGCATAGTCCACGAGAGGAAATGAATTGTGACTTCCATGATTTTAAAGCTGTATGATTATGACAGATGGACAATCAAGATTTTTTGATGTGACTAAGGCCCAAAAATCACAAATAAATAAACCTATAATGAATAAAATTTACAGGGTGATTAATACGCTTATTGCACTTTGTCTGCCATTAGTTCACACTATTAATGGGTGAGCTTGATGTGACCCCGTGATTCCACTCAAATGACCACATAATTTATTCCCTTGTAAAAAACAAATTAATTGGTGCTTTCAACATATATCCAAAGTTAAATTTCACTATATTTTTATGCTTCTAGAGATATTTGTATCCAAAGTAAAAGTTCACTTTATTTTTACATTTACTGTGTCCAATAAAACTAATGCATGTGGCATGTTCTCATCACTTCATAATCACTGACTCACATAATACCTCCAAGTGTTCTTTGATTAAAATTTCAACTTTATAGTGCTCACATTTATTGGATTTTCTTTATTTAAAATATGTGACTATTTATTTATTATGTGTAGAAGAAAGTTGACACATAAATATATAACGGATTCAAAGCTTTAATGGATTTGCAGAGTTTACCAAGCCACATTGATAACAAAAGAGACATTTCTTGTCTCCATGATTCTATGATCGTGTGATGACTACCACATGTTCCTTTCTTATATCATAAGTTTAAGTAAATGATTATGCATGCATTATTCAATATTTAAGATACGACTATAGTGTGTTTATGCATTTTGTGTAGGAAAAGTTACATCCACAACAAACATATACAACCAATTAAAATTTCAACATATTTATGACTTTGACATAAAGGCATTTATAAACAAGGAGATAGTCCATGATCCCATGGTTGTGAAACAATAATAAGCTACCATCCATATCATTTTGAGCGAACATGGTTAAGATTAAAGAGAATGAAGACTTAGAATTCAATAAGGTCACACTATGTATATATTTCATCACATGGTCTTACCATGTGTAAATATGTAAAACATACCATACTTGAGTAGATATGATGGAGGGAGAACATCATCAAAGAGGGTGATGTAGATGGAGATGTTGGGGGATGACAGGGAAATGGTTAGAAACTTGCACACACCACATTAGCTAGTATATTTTAGATGTATGGTTTGATTAGTTAGCATAGTGTGATTTGGATGTTGTTTACATTTAGATAAATGTTTATTCATGGTTAGTTGTGGGTAGATGAAGGATAATGGGGTATAAAAGGGGGGTATAAAGCAACACATTTTTTCTAAAAATAATAATAAGTGAACTTGGAGAGAATGTTAGAGACACTTTGAAAAGGAATTTGACAAAGACATAAAAACATGAATTATGAAAATTTGATTGTAGTTTCTAAATATATAATTTTTTCCAATACCTAGATGATAAAAGTGTGCAAAATAGTTACATTTATGACAATAAGTTGGTCATTTTTTGTAAAAAGATAAGGAGAGTGCATGTGTACGAACACACTTTTTTTGAGTAAATGATTGAAGTATGAAATTTCATATATAAATAGATGAAATATCTGATATTATTGAAAATATTTTTTATTAAATTTTTATTATATATATATATATATATATATATATATATATATATATATATATAATTTTTAAATAATTTTACAAGTCAAGATAGCTAGAAAATTGAAACTGTAAGTATACAAACACAACTTTTTAACCTTAAATTCATGAAAATTATTTTTTTAAAAGCATAATTGACAATGTGTAGATTGTTGAGATATAAGTTTTATAAGTGTTTGATTAATATTCAAAAATTTATAATGAAATTTGTGACAATATGTATATAGACTAAAAGGAGGTATGTTATGTAGAAAATAAATAATAATTATAAATAATATTCTAACATTAAAAAAATTTATATATTTGAAAACTAAACGTTTTGCTCTAAAAACCCATATATTTTTTTTTTAAATAATAAAATTTTCTTGATTAGACGTGTCAATAAAAAGAAAAAAAACCACTAAATTTCTTATAAATTTCCTTGGCTGGTCCATGACAGAGTTTAGCCAGGTTTGGGACCCCCCAAGCCTAAAACTTAAGAAAAATTGGAGGGAAAGCAGGATTTTTTTTTGTAAATATGAAAAGGTCGTACGCCCTTTTTACAACCACTATTTTTCCAATTAATAATTTTTCCATTGGTCCATGGATCCCAAAGAGCATGTCTGTTTTTAAAAACATGTATGCCCTTTGCGATTCATGAATTCCTTTTGCATTTTCCATGAAAATGAGTCATTTGTTTTATTCTTTCCAAATTACAAAATGGGTTTTCTGTTGCAACTATACGAATCTAATGAATTGTTCATTTATTTTGTTTGAATCACTAAAAATTCAACTTTAAATCTACAATTATCTTATTTTGGCAAATATAAATAATGGGGTCAAAAAATCATCATAAAATACCAATCAAAGAGCTAACAAATGAGGAAATTGTAGATAAAAGAGAAAAAGAAATAAAAAGAGAAGCAGATAGGAGGGAATCCATAAGAGCTTCTAGGCAAGGCGAAGGTTCTTCTTCTACACCAGGTAATACATCTAATGAAAATAACATGCCAAATTCTATAGAATTTAGTTTACATATGTCTTCAAATGAGATAAGAGAACAGAGTCAATCTTTGTTGCAAGATGAAATTCAAAATGTAGAGCATGTAAGTAATGAATTTGTAATGAATGATGAAACATATGGATAAATACAATATTTTTTAACTAAGAAGAGGGGTAAAAATTTATTAAGAACTCAAACGAAACCAGAAGTTACAAATCATTATCCTGGTCCACAAGTTGGACCAACTGCTGATATAAACTTATAGGAAGCATCTTCAGCTCAGTAATATTCCAGGAGGGCCCATGTTCTGAGGCCCACTTGGCCAGACAATCCGCAACATGATTCCACTCATGGGGGATGTGTGTGTAGGAAATCAAATACAAAGACACACTTAATTGCAAAATTTGTTGAATAACTCTCTGTAATTGCCAGTTCACCATACCAGGATCACTTCTATTCAGTAAATTAATAACGATTTGTGAATCTGATTTGCAAATAACCTTAACCCATCCATTTTGATAGCACTATTTTACCGTTTCCAGGATGGCCAAGGCTTCCATAAAGTTGTTTATCTGGTGGCCTTTGTAAATGGACAAGAGAAAATAGATTTTTCTATTCCAGTCCCTGCCAATGCCACCTATATTGGCCTCCCCAAGATTCACATGAGAGGAGCCGTCCAAATTGATTTTAATAGCCCCCTCTTCAGGAGGGGTCTAGCGTCCAATTCTGTTCACTGGCCTTGAGTGCTTGAAATTGCCAGCCGCCCGATGACCACTCCCTTCAGCCGTGTGGGTACAAGTCAGGTCTAAACCCAGGTGATAGCAAATAACAGCCTCAACATGGTCTAAGTCACTACAATCCACACACTTCGCTTGCAAAGTCTCTTACAACAAACTAACAATTTTCAACCATAGAGTATTCATATCCTGTTGTGCTCCCCTGAAGACCCTACTGTTTCGTTCAATCCATAGATTCTAAAATATAAAGGATGAACCAACCAGCCAAGCATTTTGGAGGAGAGAAGACTTAGATGGAGCTTGACCAAGTTGATCCCAAAACTCAATCAGAGAGTGAACATGCCAGCAAGGAAAGCCCCAGGCGCTCCATCACAGATGCCAAATCTGCATAGCATACTCACATTGAAAGAATAGATGAGACCTTGTTTCCTCATTGCTGTGACATAAGACACACATTGAAGGCCCCTGAGATCCCTGCTTACACAGATTATCCCAGGTAAGACATCTGTTGTAAGCAGCCATAGAAAGAAGTTACACTTGGGCCAAGTAGCCCTGTTCCAAATTTTCTTTCCCCATAAGAATTGTCCACCGATAGGGAATTTTTTGGTCAAGGCGTTATAACCTGAAGACACAGTATACTATCCCGTAGCATCTCCCCCCAGGCAAGATCATCACACCCTTGTATGGAGCTACAACCTCTGGAATCAAGAATCAGATTAAGTTCCCTCATCTCCTCATCAAAACCTCCCAACAGCCAATCAAAGGAATTTTTCCACTTGTAATCAATAGTCATGCCCATGTTATAAGCTTCCTTGTAGTGTGCCACATTATGCCAGCCAACAGTATGGAAAGAATCGCTAAGAGCCTGCAGGTGCAGATGAGAAGACAAAAGGGGTGGCACACCATCCCAAGAGTCTCTCTAAAAGAACGCTTCTGTACCACTATTGCAAATCCAGAATAAGCTGCTTTTAACAAGTTGAGCACCAAGCTTAAGAGTATTCCAGACCATTGATCCTCTCCCCTCAAGAGGGAGCCTGGGCAGCTGCTGGGAATCAATGCCGAGAAAATACTTACCAATCAAAATACGGGCCCATAGAGAAGAATGGTTGGCACACCATCTCTAATAGAGCTTAACAGCAAGGGCTTGACTGGCCAATATAGTAGATCGCAATCCAAGCCCTCCTTTATGCTTAGGACGACACACAATAGTCCAATTGATAAAGCTCCATTTAGTATTTTGCAGATTGCCACTCCAAAGGAATTGTCTAGCAAGGGCATCAAATTCGTTCAAGAAGTACACAGGGGCAGCCTGTACCATGTAACGGTAAATGGGCAGCGCTTGAATAACCGATTGAAGAAGAATCACTCTTCCTGCCTAGACAGCCACCTATGAGTCCAGTGACTCACTTTTTGCCTAAGTTTGTCCAAAATATTTTGCCAGAACAACCTAGGCTGCCTTCCCACCATAATGGGAATTTGCAAGGTAAATCACTAGGAGGGCTTGAATATGGAACCTTAATATGGTAGCAATCCTCCTCTGAATAGGCACAAGAGTGTTAGAAAAGTAAATAGAGGATTTATGATCATTAATTTTTTGCCCTGAAGCCTCCAGATAGTTGTCAAGTGTGCACCGAAAAGATTCTACTTCCTGAATGCACGCTCTACCAACAAGGATGGTATCATCAACAAATTGGAGGTGAGTCAGGGTAGTAATCTCATGCCCCCACCTCCATCCATGCAGGATATTTTGGGCCACACGTAGTTTGAAAAGCTGCCCAAGTCCCTCAGCCAGAATAATAAACAAGTATGGAGATAGAGGATATCCTTGCCGAAGGCCTCTAGAAGCAGCAATGAGCTCTGATGAATTCCCATTGATAAGGACTGAAAAAGATGGCATAGTAATATAGATCATCACCCACCCAATCCAATCCTGATTGAAGCTGAACGCTAGAAGGACTTTGTGCAGAAATCTCCAGCTAACCCTGTCATAAGCTTTGGCAAGATCAAGCTTGATAAACATGGCACGCTCCTGGGATGTACTCATAGAGTGGATAACTTTTGAAGCAATAACCATTCCATCTATGATCTGTTTGCCTACCACAAAAACCCCTTGTTCTTCAGATATGAGTCTGGGAAGATACCCCTTAAGCCTCTGAGCAATCAGCTTCGAAATGATTTTATAGACAACATTGCAGAGCGTAATGGGCCTGAACAAATCAAGTCTCTGAGCCTATTCTTGCTTAGGAATCAAGACCAAGAATGTGGCATTTAGATCTTTAAGAATTTCTTTGTTAGCATACGATTCCTGAATCACATTCATCATATCTTATTTAATGATGTCCCAGAAGTCCTGAAAGAACTCAGCAGGGAATCCGTCTGGCCCAGGGGTTTTTCCTGTCTTCATGTTGAACACCGCTTCTTCAACCTCAGCCAAGCTAATTAGTCTCATGAGGAACTCATTCATTTTTGCCATCACCAGCGATGGAATGCATGATAAAACTATGTTTTCAGCCAACTCCTCAGGTGGAGGATCTCCAAAAAAGAGGGCTAAAAAGAACCGAACAGCCTCCCTGTTAATATCTTGAGTGAAAGTAAGGCGTAGCCCATCTTGAGTCACAAGAGAAGAGATAAAGTTCCTATTACACCTCCCCTGGACAGACTTGTGAAAAAAAGCCATGCTTTTATCCCCTTCCTGGAGCCAATCAATCCTAGCTTTCTGCTTCCAATAGATTTCTTCACGCAGTTCCCACTCCTCCAAAGTTTTAACTGCTTTAACTTCCTTCTCCCAAAGCTCATTCGTGAGTCCATCATCTCTTATTTGTCTAGTTATCCCATCAAGCCAATCTTGAGCCTTCTTCTTCATACTATGTAAGTTGCCAAAACAGTTTCTATTCCAGCTTTGCAACTTTCTTTTAACATATTGCAACTTTTTAAGGACTGAATACATAGCAGTGCCATAAGCAGGACTCCCCTATCTCCACCACTACCCAATGAGGTCATGAAGAGATGGGTCACGCAGCCACATCAGCTAGAATTTAAAAGGAGGATTTTTGGGGCCGTCAATATAGTTGGTGGATAGCTTGATAGGCCAATGATCAGACCCCCTCCAATCCAATATTTTAGAATTAAGAGAGATGGCATTAGACTGCCAGAAGCAAGAAACAAAAAATCTATCCAAGCGTTCAGAGATGGCAGCATTACCTACCCTTCTGTTACTCCACGTGAATAGCCCATTTGAAGGTTTAACATCTGAAAGACGCAGCCACTCCACATTATGGTGAAGACAATCTGAAGAGGGGCCTAGCTGAGTCAGCCCACCTCTTTTCTCCTCCACACTCAGAATCGCATTAAATTCCCCCACTACAATCCATAGAAAGTACAAATGGCAGCTTCAGACAAAACAAATATACACCCAAAGCTGAATTTGTCCCTCAGTATCCACAGGTGCATATATAGTGGTCACCAGAATTAGTTCCCCATTTTCAAGGGATGAGGCAATCATTGAAATAGTTGATAGGCAGGAAACCCAATGGATTGGTACTATTTTCCTCAGATCCTAGCACATGGCTATCCCTCCAGAGCTACCCAAAGCACCTATACATTGACAGTGGCCAGAATACCAAAAATTTGGCACACTGGTGAACAAAGAATCAACTAACAATTTGGTCTCCTGAATACAGAGAATATCCAGAGAGTGTTCCATCACCAATCTACACATATCTTTTTGTCTGGGGGAGCTATTTAAACCCCTCACATTCCATGATAAGACAATCATTGAGTGGATTGGGGGAAGTGCTCAGATAAGGTTTTGACAACCCCTGATTCCACTAATAAATCACCTACAAGTTTGAGCCTTTCTTGCTCCTTTCTTCTCTTAGCTTTGGAAGGAGTGGAGGAGGTGCCCTTCTTGAAAGGACGCTGCATTAAGCCAAGTGCCGAGGTAGGTCCTTTTTCTTTCCTACCAGCTTCATTTCTTGTAAGAAAATCGGCCCATCTAGCTTCCTTATCTGGAAGGTCATGAGGCACCTCCTGTGCCTCCTCCTCCATCCTGGCATAGGTCACCAAACTTGGTTGAAACACCATGTCCTGAACCTCATGAGGTCTCGAGAGTTGTTTGTCTATCTCAAGTGCTTCCACCTGGGCCTCTGTTAGAATGCCATCCTCAATGGCCATATAGTCAAGAGCTTCAAATTTGTTGAAGCCAAAATCAGCCTGCCGATCAACATTCTTACGTTTCTAACTTCTTCCTTTCCCCTGCCACCTAACTGGTGTGAAACCATCCATCTCCACATCCTTGTGTTTAGCTGCTCCCTATGCCATACTAGCATTGATAATAAGATTTTTACCTTTATCCCCTTATCTGGCTAGGATTTTGTACTATCAGTGAAAGCTGAGCATCCAGTTCCTTTGCCAGTAGCCACAACAATTGGCACTAAGGATTTAGGACCAGTTTCATTGTTATTGGTAGCTCAAGGGCATTGGCAGTGTAAGTGCCCACATATATGATAGATACGGTAGCAAAACATAATAGATTCATAATCTATCTGTTATATCTAGGATGAGGAGCCCATACAGATTTCTATGGAGTCTGGTAAAGGATTATTCAAATCAATGTCCACACAAACACGAGCATACAAAATTACCTTTTTTTCTAGTGATTGATGGGCTATAGCTGTTGGGGTTCCCAGCATGGCGGCAATCTGCCTGAGGATGTCTTCCTGCCAAAATTCTAGGGGTAGTCTGGGTAGGCAAACCCAAATTGGTACACGAGCTGGGATCTCATCTGCTGAATTAAACCCCGCATGCCAAGGTTTGAGAAAAAGACCCACCTGTTCATAGAAGTAGGGACCTCCTTCAAAAATTCTATTTCGATATGAAATCGAAGAAAAATTCACCAAAAAGTAACTATTACCTGCCAACATAATGTCGAAATCCCCTTCTATGTGCCAGGAGCGCCTGATCCAAGCTTCCAGGGTAGTCAATGAGATTTGAATTCCTAGGAATTTGCATATCAGAGTGTGTGAGGAAAGATACTCCACATCCTCCTGCACTGTATTAGGGGGAATGATCAAAATAGGTTGGTCCTAGCTTCTCAAGAGACAGCCATTGACTTTGCTTAGCTTTGAGTGGTCACTGTTAATAAACTGGTCTTGTCTTGGATATCCCACCCTAGGCAAAGGCGCGTCCTTCCTGGGGCCTGTCAATGGGCCGCCTATCCCTTCCTTGCTCGCTGCCATCGCTCCAATCATTCCTCATGGATAAATACAATATAATGAAACATCTATTCATAATTAAATTTTTGAATATGATGATAATCAACATTAAATAATGACCCCAAATCATGTGTCTCATAATGAAGAAGGAATTTAATTAGCCTATAAGCCCTAATTTAGATAGTCAACCCTCTACTGTCCCTACTATGGTTGAAGTGTTAACACCATCCAATTTAATATAAAATATAGCTCATGTACCCACACTTCCAAGGATAATAAGATGAATGCCAAAATATTTGGTTTAAATAGATGAAAAAATAATAGAACCTATTGAAGGTAAAATGTCAAAAAGAACAATTTAATGACATGCTCAACATGTATGTAACTATGCATTTAAGAATAAAATCCATACATAATGATGTCAACTATTTGTTTAATTAATCAAAATTTAAAAAATGCACCTTATGATGCATAATTTGGGGTTAAGAACATTAAACATGGAGGGATAAAATAGTACAATAGTAAAGAATCTATTTAATGTATTTAAGGCAATAGGAAATAAAAGTTGGAATAAAGATAGTAATGTGGCAAGATGGGTAATAATGGAATCTATAGTGAGTAAGTCAACATCTAAATCTCAAATTTATAGTGAAATAAGTAAATCCTTGAATTTAAATAGAAAATCACTAATAAATTCCATAAGAAAAGAATAAGGCTTGATGACCCTTCACTCACAATTGTTGGGCATTTAATGGTAGACTCCCACAAAAAGATAATGTATTGGTTGAAGGAACAAAACAATTGATTGAAAATTTTTGGCATGACAACACAAGGGTCTCATCTAATGTAAAAGATGTTAAACAAAGAAAAGGATCAAAAAATTATGAGCCACATGCAAAACATTTTTTAGACATGACACAAATAGAATTTTATAAAAAAATTATTGAAAAATTTGATGGCCAATTAATAATTAGCCAAAGGTCATTTGATATGTGCAATCCTTTCTATGTTAAAATCAAACAAAAACACAACACATGTTGTTGTGGGGTACATGTTAAATTTTCTATGCATTTTGATGTTTTTTATCATATACATTTTACTTTACATACTGGTGAGATTTTACAATAATGTATGGTGTTTTCCCCACCTAAAACATCAAGAGAATTAATCCAAGGTCTTTTCTATCAAAGACCTAAGTGACATTTTTTTTGAAAAATAATGTCTAGATGGAACATGTAATGATTATGGTGGTTTGTCAAATTTTATGAGTTGTTTATGTGAAGATATTTCACAAGAATTTGGAAAGCAACTAGTTGATTATAATAAGTATAAATCTATTAAGTATGTGTTAAAATATGGAAAAGAATCATCAAGATGTGAATTAGTTATGACTAAAGTTTCTATATGTGATTTCATGTTTTAATTCAAAAGGAATATTATCTACCAATATGCAAGACACACACACCAATAAAAATGGTTAGATAATCAATTCAAAGTGTGCAAGGACAACTTCTGAATTGGCACCATTATTTCATTTATGGATTTTGCTGAGAACTACACAATACAACCATAGAATGAGGTTCAATCCCAATATTATAATTCAATTCAAGTTGGAATTTTTGTTCATATTATATTTAGACATATACCTGATAGCACATATGACAACATAAAGATCTTGAGGGAGTACTATTTTTATATGAGTGATGATAGATATCATTCTCTAGAAATTTTAAAGGGTTTTTTTGAGATATTTTATATGAATATTATGTTAAGGTGTGGAGCCTAAAAGCTTCACATATGAGCGCATTACCAAAGTTGTAGGTTTACATAGTCACCGGCGTCGGTCAGGAGCGACCGACGTCAGTCCGGTGAAGTTGAAGAGACACCGACATCGGCAGATGATCGGCCGATGTTGGTCACAGGCAAGCAGGCAGGAACCGGCGTCGGTTACCTGTGCGTCCATAATGCTATTTCTGAGGACATAAGCGAGTGTTTGCATGATGAGTTTAAGTCTTAGTCTTAAGTTCACGTTTCTATTATTAGTAAGATTGTTTTTAGAGCCCTTGTTCAAGAGGCTTAACTGTTGGTTTTAAGTGCATGCTCAAGTCTCCTAATTCTATATGTAGAATTAGATCTTCTTAGCTTAGTGTGATTATTGTAGTAGTTCATTATATGTGAATGTTGAAGAATAGTATAGAGTTGTATCAATCTAGGTTGTTGGAGTTGATTGTACTTGAGAGAGAGAGCTCTTAAGGGATAGAGATCTAGAGAGAGATCTTGTGCATCTGAGAGAGGTGTGGATGAAAGAAGTTTCTTCAATTGTATCCCTTTTGTAAAGAGTTTAATACAAGTTTTTAGGGTGGTTTCTTGTATCTCTTGTTCTTTGCTATTATCTGATTCTAGTTACTTATCTATCCAATTTAATTTCACGGTTTATTGCTTTCATAAGTGTAATCATATTGTTGGTTGATCCCCAATAAGTGGTATCAGAGCCTTGGTTGTAGGTTTAGAGTTTGATATCCAATAATTGGTATCAAAGCTCAGGTTCACTAACAGGCGGTTCAGATCTGTGTAGTGTGTATTGATTACAGGTTGCTCACAGGAGTTTCTGCAAGGATTTCTGTTTGAGTGGGAGAAGCAATGGCAGATGAAAGTAAATGGAGAATGGATAAGTTTAATGGCAAAAACTATCAACATTGGAGAATGCAGATAGAGGACTATCTGTATCAGAAGGATCTATACTTACCGTTAGGTGGGATTGCAAAGAAGCCCACAGACATGGAGGATGAAGAATGGGAAGTTCTTGACAGAAAGGCTCTGGGGTCTATAAGACTGAGTCTAGCATCCACTATGATATCTAATTTATCACAGGCAAAAACAACGGTAGAGTTGATGACTACTCTAGCAAATTTGTATGAAAAACCCTCAGCTTCTAATAAGGTATATCTTATGAAGCAACTATTTAATTTGCATATGCAGGAAGGTGGATCTGTATCTAATCACCTGAATGATTTCCATGGTATTGTAAATCAATTAAGTTCAGTCAAAATTGTATTTGATGATGAAATAAAAGCTCTTTTAATATTATGTTCTTTGCCTGAAAGCTGGCATAGCTTAGTAATGGTAGTTAGCAATACTACATCTGCATCAAATATTTTAAAAGTAGAGGATGTTGTTAGTGTTATCTTGAATGAGAAAATTCACAGGAAAAGCACATAAGAGACATCTAGGAACGCTTTAAGTTTTGAGAGTAGGGGAAGGCAAAAAGAGAAGAGCAAGAAAGGGAGATCAAGATCTAAGTCTAAGGGGAGAGGTAGATCCAAATCCAAAAATGGCAGAAGGCCACAATGTTAGAATTGTGGAAAGATGGGGCACATAAGCAGAGATTGCTGGTCAAAGCCTAAGGAAGACAATTAGCACGAAGGAAAAGAAGAAGTAAAGGTTGTAGGTATTGCACAAGATGCTTTAATATTCTCTTTGCATAATAATATAGAATCTTGGGTGTTAGATTTTGGTGCATCTTTTCATGCTACCCCTAATAGGGAATATTTCTGTGACTATATCCATGGAGATTTTGGAATAGTATATCTAGGGGATGATGAACCCTGTAAAATTATTGGCAAAGGTAAAGTGCAGTTGAAAATGCAGAATGGCAACACATGGGTGTTGAGAGAAGTTATGCATGTTCCTAGCTTGAAGATAAATTTGATTTCTGCAAGAAAGTTAGGGGATGAGGGTTGTACAGTAACTCTCATAGCAGAATCTTGGAAGGTGACCAAGGGTGCACTTGTTATGGCTAGAGGTAAGAGAGTAGGTACTCTCTATTTGTGTAATTGTGTTACTAACAATTATCCTTCTGTATTATCTACTTCAGATGTGGATGCAAAATTGTGGCACTCAAGGCTTGGCCACATGAGTGAGAAGGGGATGTCAATTCTTAAGTCTAAAGGTAAGATTTCAGATTTGAAAAGCATGGATCTATAATTTTGTGAGCACTGTGTATTTGGAAAATAGAAAAGGGTTAGTTTTCTCAAGACTGGGTCTACAAAGAAGAAGCATAAGTTGCAGCTTGTTCACACAGACGTGTGGGGACTGGCTCAGGTATCTTCTATTGGAGGATCACAGTACTATGTTTCATTCATAGATGATGCTACAAGAAAGGTATGGATCTACTGTATTAAGAAGAAATTTGATGTATCTGAAACCTTTAAGATTTGGAAAGCTATGGTTGAGAATGAAATAGGCAAAATATTAAAGTGCCTGAGATCTGACAATGGTGGAGAGTTCTGCAGTTATAAGTTCAACTGGTATTGTTACATGCATGGAATCCATAGGCAAAGGATGGTTCCAAGGACACCTCAGTAGAATGGAATTGCTGAAAGGATGAATAGAACAATCATGGAGCGTGCAAGATGTATGAAATTGCATGCTAGTTTGCCTTTAGAGTTTTGGGCAGAAGCTGTTGACACTGCAGTGTACCTGATTAACAGAGGACCCTCTATAGCTCTAGATGGTGGAATTCTAGAAGAGGCTTGGATAGGTAAAAAGGTAGATCTCTCTTTTCTCAAAGTTTTTAGTTGTGAAGCCTTTGTGCACGTAGATAAGGAAAATAGAAAGAAACTCGATGCTAAGTCTATGAGGTGCACATTTATTAGCTATGGCTCAGATGATTTTAGTTTTAGATTTTGGAATCTAGGAACTAACAAGATAATTAGGAGCCATGACATTGTTTTCAATGAAAAAGTGATGTATAGTGATCAGCTAAAGAAGCTAAATCAATCTGGGCAGAGCAATAGTGAATTGGATGAGGTGACGGTCCAAAATGAGCTCTCGGGAAAAATAAATAATCACTTACAGGAAAACACAGAGACCGACATCGCCAGGATAGGAACCGATGTCGGTAAAATAGAAACCGATGTCGATCATATAGAGACCGATGTCAGCAGGATAGGCACCGACGTCGGTCAGGCAAAACTAGCGTTGGCCAGTAACAGGTCTGGAGGTGACCGAGGTCGGTCACTGTCAGAGAATTTGGGTGGACAGCGTGTTGTGAATGAGGTTCAAACACCCATCAGGAGGTCTGAAAGGGTAAGTAAGCCTCCAATTAGATATTCTCCCTCATTATTCTGTTTATTGCTAACTGATGGTGGAGAACCAGAGAGTTTTGAAGAAGCAATATAGGTGGAGTCCAAGAGTCAGTGGGAGCATGGCATGGTTAAGGAGATGGAGTCCTTAAGAGAGAACCAAACATGGGATTTGGTTGAATTGCCAGCTGGTAAGAGCACACTGAAGAACAGATGGACCTACAGGTTGAAGGAAGGTGAGAATGGACAGATGAGATATAAGGCCAGATTGGTAGTGAAAGGATTTGCACAAAAGCTAGGTATTGATTTTGGTGAGATTTTTTCTCCTGTTGTTAAAATGACTTCTATACGGATTGTACTGTCTTTGGTTGCTGTTGAGGATTTGCATCTTGAGCAGCTAGATGTTAAGACAGCATTTCTTTATGGAGATTTGGATGAGGAAATTTATATGGAACAGCTGGAAGGATTTGAGGTCAAAGGTAAGGAGAAGTTAGTGTGTAGATTGAAGAAAAGCTTGTATGGCCTCAAGCAAGCTCCTAGACAGTGGTATTTGAAATTTGATAGGTTTATGACTGAGCATGGCTACATTAGGTGTCAATCTGACCATTGTGTGTATTTTAGGAGATTGGATAATGATAGATATATTATTCTATTGTTGTATGTAGATGATATGCTGGTTGTAGGATCACACATGCAGGATATCTCTGAGCTTAAGGTGAAATTAGCTCAAACGTTTGCTATGAAGGATTTGGGAGCAGCAAAGAAAATCCTTGGCATGAGCATTAAGAGAGACAGGAAAAATCATAGGTTGATATTGTCTCAAGATGATTATGTGGACAAGGTGTTGAAACGGTTCAGCACACCTTTGGCTGGACATTTTAAGTTGAGTAAAGAACAATGTCCTAATTCACATGATGAGATAGAGTACATGAGTAAGGTTCCATATTCTTCCGTAGTAGGGAGTTTGATGTATGTAATGGTGTGTACTAGACCAGATATTGCCCAAGCAGTGGGAGTTGTAAGTAAGTGTATGGCCAATCTAGGTAAGGAACATTGGAAAGCAGTTCAGTGGATCCTTAGATATCTGAGAGGAACCAACAGTAGGCACTTGTGCTATGGAGGTTCAGATACTTCTCTACATGGTTATGTAGATTCAGATATGGTAGGTGATTTGGATGGCAGGAGGAGCACTACAGGATATGTTTTCACTATAGGTGGAATGGCGGTTAGCTGGATATCTAAGTTGCAAAAGGTTGTTGCCTTGTCAACTACAGAAGTAGAGTATATTGCAGCCACAGAAGCTAGCAAAGAGATGATATGGATGACACGGTTCATGGAAGAGCTTAGAAGGGAGCATGGGAGTTGCAGATTATATAGTGACAGTCAGAGTGCAATCCATTTGGCTAAGAATTCAGCTTTTCATTCAAGAACCAAGCACATACAACTAAGGTACCATTTCATACGATAGGTATTGGAAGATGGTGATTTGAAGCTGGAGAAGATCCATACAGATAGGAATCTTGCTGATATGTTAACCAAGTCAGTTACAAAGGAGAAGTTGAATCTTCATTCAACTTTTGTTGGTCTTCATGATTGAGTTGAAGATGGAGGAGCTAGAAGATGTTGCTGTACAGGTACTGGTGCAGCTGTTTATCTCCAAGTGGGAGATTGTTAAGGTGTGGAGCCTAAAAGCTTCACATATGAGTGCATTACCAAAGTTTTAGGTTTACACAGTCACCGACATCGGTCAGGAGCGACCGACATCAGTCTGGTGCAGTTGAAGAGACGTTAGCATTGGTAGATGATCGGTCGACGTCGGTCATAGGCAAGAAGGTAGGAACCGGCATCGGTTACCTATGCATCCAGAATGCTATTTTCGAGGATAGAAGCGAGTGTTTGCATGATGAGTTTAAGTCTTAGTCTTAAGTTTGCATTTCTATTATTAGTAAGATTGTTTTTAGAGCCCTTGTTCAAGAGGCTTAACTGTTGGTTGTAAGTGCATGCTCAAGTCTCCTAATTCTATATGTAGAATTAGATCTTCTTAGCTTAGTGTGATTATTGTAGTAGTTCATTGTATGTGAATGTTGAAGAATAGTACAGAGTTGTATCAATCCAGGTTGTTGGAGTTGATTGTACTTGAGAGAGAGAGCTCTTAAGGGATAGAGATCTAGAGAGAGATCTTGTGCATCTGAGAGAGGTGTGGATGAAAGAAGTTTCTTCAATTGTATTCCTTTTGTAAAGAGTTTAATACAAGTTTTCAGGGTGGTTTCTTGTATCTCTTGTTCTTTGCTATTATCTGATTCTAGTTACTTATCTATTCAATTTAATTCCATGATTTATTGCTTTCATAAGTGTAATCATATTTTTGGTTGATCCCCAACATATTAATGCAAGAGAAATCATGTTTGATACACACTACATTTGGCCAAACAATTGTGCAAGGTAGTTTAATAATTTTTGAATGTTTTGATATACACTACATAATATTCTCCTCTCATTTGTACCTAACTCTTGTAATCTTCCAATAATTCTTGATATAAATAATGTCTTTCATGACACTCATATTTGTCATCTATCTCATTCCATTCTTTACCCTTATAAACTTTCTTGCATGCATCCACTAGTTCCTTCTTGCAAGTCTCATTAGGTCTCAAGGACCAAATTTAGAACTAGGTTCCTAAGAAACATTATCAAAGAATAAATGGTCTTTAATGATTATAATATACCTATATATAACTCTTTCAACTATCAACTCACCCTTCATTTCTTCTTTCCACACATTTCACTCTCCATGGTTACACTAGGCTAGTAGCCTTTTATGAGCATTTTCCCCTTAGTTTGATCAATATGACTCTTTTATTGAAGATATATAAACACTTTTGTGACCCTTATATCTCTATTCAACCCCTCATAAAGTTACAAGACATACCTCATTGTCTTTCACCACATACTGACCTTGTCTGCCTTCTAATTACCCTAATTTAGGCTTATTTTAGCCCTATTTACACTTAGATGTGAATATCCGTACAAGTCCATACCCAATAAATAAAAAATAAATTTAATAACCTCCAACATACTTTGATGACCAAAACTAAAAAGTTTTGTAAACTTTTTATGGTTGAAACTCATTATATTGGATCAACCCTAATCTAGGGTTTCCTAGTCTTTACATAGGCCTGAGAGGCTTATAAATTAATACAAATTGAGTTTTATATAATTTAAAAGGTTAAATTTTTTTTTATCAGGTATATAATGACCTTAACCATCTTAACATATACTTAATTCATCCTTTTAATGTATTAAATATTTGGAACATAATAAAACACAGTAGATTGTGTGCACAATGTTGACTATGCATGGTAGAATGCTCTCTCCAACGTGTTGTATTCATTATAGTTTTAATTAAAAGGTTAAAAGACCTTAATTAAGTTTTTGTAAACATAATTAAATTCTTAAAATGATCTGTAATCCCTTACTCTTTCTTATGATGAATTGTTCATCAGAATTCACAGAATTTCTTTTACTGTATGAGCAGGGTTTGTCCTTGTGTACAAGGTCTGGGTACAAGTGCCTTAAGATTATATTATTCACACATGATTAGATATAAAATGAAATTATTTATAGACACATTAGGGTTCTTTAGATTGATTTTTAGTCTTAATTCATTCTACATATCAAACCTTTCTTGACAATCACTATAGAAACATGATTCTTTTGAAATAGGGATCTAGTCTCTTTATTGATTGTCTGAATGTATGAAACTATTCTTGTTACCTCTATATTGGGACATACAATACTTCACCAGGATTATAGGAAACAATGAAATTTATCCTTTATAACAACATGATGACTTGTCATGAAATCTCAGCTACGTTAAGATGTCCTAGTTTTGGGACTATCAACATTTTATCAGGGTTTTCCATAAAGACCATTCTCCTATCCCTATAGAGAATTATATCAACTAAACATTACTATTTTAAATGAATTTGGTTTATGTATGATGGTGATTGAGAATATATCTTCTTTACATCCAACTCTAATAACTTTATCCATTCTCCTTGTTGACTGTAATCTAGAGTTCTCTATTTCAACCAACATTCTTTGTCAACTTGCAACACAACACACATATCTACCTATCTATGATCTCAAGGGTGAAAAAAGATATAGAGAAACAAAAAACATATAAATATTATTTAGAGGACATGAATATACAACACCTTTTCTATCTTTATTCATTCTTTTCTTTTTTGATTACAACATACAGTTCATGGATGGACTTGTCATCTTTCTTTTGAGGGTTTTTCTACTTTTTCTCATTCTTTGACCCTCATCTCTCTTATTGGATAAATACTACCTCTCCTATATGTCATTCCTCATTAAAATGAATATTGTTCTTTATTTCAACTTAGGATTTTCTTGGAAGTTACATCCAACCACCTTACCATAACTACCACAAAGTTCCAAGATGATTTTTCATTTGTACAATTGGCTTGTCTTAGAGTCTAGACATGAAATATATTTATCCCTTTGTTTAATGACTTTGAATGACCCCTGAAACCAAATCTTCCCATACAAACACTTCAAACATACAAAATTACCCTCTTAGTCTCTATTATAATAATTAAATTTTTAGATTCCCTATTTTGGAGGGAAAACACCTAGAGACCATGTAACACATATTTAAGACTTTAAATGGATTTATAATGCAAAAATGGACCTAAGAAGGTCCCTTACACACATTGACTCTAAAATTTGACCACCTTTGACTTCTTATTGACAAAAACACTAAAATGAGGTTGCTTAACTTGATGCTTTTAGATCATACTACCTAGGAGGGAGAAAAATTGAGCCTCCATCTTTCTTTCTTGCCTTCCAAGTAATATTTTGAGGGTCCTTCATACTTGATTGACTAGTTTTCATATTGTTTGGTTCCTTTTTCCTTGCCAAACTGTTGCTTTTCTTCTTCTTGAATTTATCTATCCTTCTTGTCCATGCATTTTCTTCCTCCATGAAGTATTACAACTATTGTATCTTCTTATTTGCTATACTTTTCTCTTGTTCTAAGTCACTTTGAATATTTTCATATTCAGCTGCAACCAACTTGTGTATATTTGTCTTCTTCATGCATTCTTGATAGCTTGCTTCTTAATCATCTTGCTTGATTCTTGCTTGTCTAGTGGTTTTTGCTTCTTATTCATGCTTTCATCTTTTACCTTAGGCTATAATGGCCTCTTATGCATGTCAAACTTTGTCCTTTTATGATCTACACTCTCTTTTTCTACCTCTTATTCACACTTCTTCACAATTTGATGCTCTTTTCTCTCATCTTGCTCACTATGCAAGAGCAACTTATTGTTCCACTTATTTTCATCATAGTACATTATGACATGACAAATATTTGGTTATCTAAATACATTATTAGAAATTGTAAATTCAGATTTAGCTTGCCCAAATGAATAACTCACCTTGTTCTCTTTTTCATACTCCATTTGCTTACTAACTACCTTGCTTGTTTGCATATTTGTTTGCACAAATTCTTGTGCTTCTCTTTGTAGATCCTATTTTGAGTTTTATTGGATTTAATCTTTGACCTTTACCTTATGTACCTCATCTTCTCTCATCCACTTGGATGGATTGAACATTTCTTCCAACATCCTCAACTCATCTTACAACTTTTGTGCGTCAATATGTTCAAATTCCTCATCAAATCTTGGTTCACATTGCTCTTCCTTGTCTTGAGAAGCTTGTTATTTATCTTCCTCATTTTTTAGAGTCATATCAGCATCCTTATGATGCATACCATGATTTTAAATCCATTTTTGAGGTGATTCACTCTCTTCTTGCTTTGCTATACTCTCATTCATCAATGCCATTGTTTCCATGTACACAATATCTTCACTATTGGAGTCAAATTCAATTATGTCATCCTATACAACATTAAAAAACAAATATTTAAAATAATCATATTATTTTATACATTATTTTTCCTTGTTACATGACTGTGCCTTCATCTCAATCGTTTTATTTGCTTGCACCATCTCTCTTGCTTGTTTTATAAGCTTGTTATCTTCATCTACCTTTATGCTTGCTTGGAATACACTTGAAACTTGATATTATTGTTATATTTTCATGTTATTTAATACCAATTTGATGCTTTGTACCTTATTGGTCTGCCACTTACTTTTATTTTCATCTCTTTCATGCTTCATGCGTTTGTTCTCTACCATGTCAACTTGGTATACTTTGCCATTTGTCCTTTGTTTTCATGCTTGTACTTGATTTCCACATGTACTTTTGCCTTATTTGACCTCTTGTTTGATTTTCTCCTCTTTATGCTTGATACCTACTTATTTTAGCCACTTAGGCCATATATATCCATGCCGTTGTTCTCTTCTTGAGGGTTGTAATTTGTCCTTCTTTCTCTCAATATGCATATTAGAATTTTATCCATCACATATGCAATTAAAATCAACACTTAGGAATTAATTTAACTCCAATATAAATTACTACAAGCTTAGTTATTCATTCATTCATGTCTTCATGGGTGACCTTCATGTCTTATTTGCATGCTTCTTGTCTTGTCTCATGTGTAGACACCTAAATTGTGTCGACCCCACCTTGGTCCTAACCCACATCTTATTAATTTAAAATAAACAACTTATTTTAAATTATGACCTCACCCTCGACAACTCACCGTGGACAACTCACCTTAGACACCTCGCCCTTAGACCTTTTCTCACCCCATGACTCACCTAAGACCTATTCTCACTCCTTTCCAATTGCCTAACCAATTCTCGTGCGTATTTAGCCCGACCTTTGACAATTCTCCAACAGACTATGCACTTGGCAGATGGAGAACGGGCTTTTTAGCCCTTTTACTCATTCTCCACCTGTCGACGTCGGTCAAATGTCAGCCAACACTAGCAAGATCACCGACGTTAGTTTACTTAAATCGAGTTCTAACCTCTTGCTCAGGTTAATCACGAATCACTAATCACGAATCCTGAATCAACTTCCTCTTAGACACTTCTCTCTTGGACTCTGGGACATCAACAAAGATCAGACTTCAACCAACACTCCCTTGGCCACAGAGACTCTACACCGATCGCTCTAGATTGGAATAAAGCATTGCACGGGACTTGGACATTAGTCATAACAGGCACAAGCGTTCAACACCTTGGTTCTTCATTTCACTAGAGCTAAGTATTTCTTCCCCCCCTTTCATTTTAGTAATTTAGAATAACTTAGTCAATTTGCTATATCTAAATACTCCCTGACTAGACCCGACCTTCAACCAGATCCAACTTTCTTCCTGGAGAGGCTATAAAGCATTCCTTTTATCTTGGCCCTTTTTGACAACCTATCATCTACCTTTGTCCCTCTGTAGACCGTATTTGTCTCCTTGCAACCTTGCACAGACCCAAACTCCTTCTAGACCCCTCTATCGACCACAAACCCATCCAAGGCCATTGCCCTGACCGACATCGACCACTACCCCTACCGGTGTCGACAACATAATTGACGTTGGCAACTTGACCAACTGACTCTGGAAAGACTACCGACGTCGGTGACTATGGTAGACTGACTGCAAGGAAACAGATATGCATTATCTAATTTCCTCTTTGTTAGTCATTTTTCATTTCTTTATTTTTGACACTTATAATTATAAAAAGCAGACTGTCATCCCTCAAGGAAGTCTTTGCGCTTTTGGGACCGAGCTTTGCTTGGCAGTCCACCATATATCAATCTAATAATCTCTTTGTTTGATTCTTTTTATCTACATGTGTCATCCTCCATAGCCAAAGAGGAGCTCCTTCAATCATCTGGATACGGTGCGCAGCTTAATCCGGGTACATACAAACCCCTAACCATTATCTTAGTTTCTTATTTCTTCTAAATATTAAATAGCAAAAATGAGTAAAAACATTCTGGCATGCCTGGTGAGATCCCTGGAGTTTTCCTTGGGTTCATTTCTTTTCCTTCTAAAGGAAATCATTCATATAGCTGCATTAGGGAAATTTTCTCTCCTTGCATCCTTTTTCTTTCTTTTTACTTTCCAAAAGACATCATAAGCAAGTTAAAAAGAATCTTTCTTTTTCTTCTTGTCACCTTTCCTCTTGCATCTTAGAGTAGTGAAATTCATGCTCTTAACATTTTCTTCACTTGTCTGCATCTGAACAAACATTTCAATTTGGGTTAAAATTTAAATGCATTTCACACCTGCTTGAATGCATATTTAGCTCATCTAGTAATTAACCGCATTATGAATAAATCGTAGTGCACATATGTTACACATCTAGACCACATTCACAAAATCAAACATATAACATACCTGAGATAAGGCTCGACTAAGATTTCACCACCTAGCGGATACCTTACCCTTCCTGATGATCCTATTTGGACTTCACAACCAAGAGGAGGACCCACTCTATTCTTTGGCAGAGTATAAACTCTAGGGGAAGTATATATTGGCTAAGCGTCCCAGCTTGGCTCTAGGTTCGTGAAGTGAGGGGAGCAAGCCCTTAGCACCAAGCCACGTACGGAACCTAATACAGACTTTTGAGCACCAAAACTAACCCAAAACTAGCTTTAAAATACCTCTTTAGGACCCTTTCTAAAGCCCATCCCCAAACATATTCTCCTAAGGCATAAGCCACCATGACTCTAAAAATTTATTCTTAAGAATTAAACGTTTAGAGGTTGCTTGCCTTCATCTTTTTTGCTATTTTTATCTATTTTTTTTGAGCTGGTGAGGATGCATTACTCTGAATTCTGAAACAACTTAGAATTTCTCCTTTTCTTCCAATTTTTTTTAGTTTTCTAAGTTTTTGGAACACACAGACACCGATATCAATTTTTCCACCGACGTCAGCACCTTTTCCACACTGATATCAGTTTTTCCACTGACATTGGCAACTTTTACTCACCGACATCGGTTTTTAAACTAACGTCGGTCACTGTCAACAAACTTTTTCCAAAACAACAACTTAAAACTTAACCTTTTTGCTGTCAAACACACATTCTGACCACTTCTAGTTTTCTAAAATTGAAATACACAATTTTTGGAACCTAGACCCTTTTGCCTTGGATGGAATTGGCACGTAGTCAAGCCAAATCCCTTATTGACCACGTGAGGCAACAACCACTTCCACCCTTGCCTTTCATATCAAGTCACCAAATGGAGTATATTTCAGATATTGAGCATACTCCTATCCAGCCTAGCCCCGACCAACATCCAATTATTCCCGAAGGGGATCAAAACTTTGAGAGACTCCTTGTCCACAATGTCAAGGCTCTCCAACACTATCTCATGAGAAACCAAACGTGAGACCCTTCAGGTAATCCCATTTATGGGATGCCACTTCCTCAGTTGAAGCGGCAATGGTATCAACACCATCCGCTAGCCAACCCATCATCACTCAAGCCATTGTCTCGACTAGCAACCCGACCATGGTCAATCATCAAGATTCGGCCTCCCCATCTATTTTTAGACCTACCTTCATCAGGGTTTCCGTACCCCCTCAACCACAAACAATTCAACCAAGTTCTACACCATACCAGAACTTGATTGCCTCGACTCTATGCACTCTTGTAGCTATAAATATGGGAGTGACTACCTATCCTTTTACCAATGCCACCATTCAACCACCTTTGGTGGTATCTAATCAACTTGTGCCCTCTAGCTTCATGGCATAAGCCCCCTTGACCTCAACATCAGTCCCTATGACGAACTACCAATACGTTACACCTATACAAGCACAACCAAGTACGTCATATGCCCCTCCTAACACCTTTCAAGTACCTTACAACCTGAGGGGTGTTCCCCCTGCAAATCCATCAACCGATCTAATCAAGATGCTGATGGACAAGATGTTTAAACTTGAGACATCCGTTTCTGGTTCAAGCAATGTTCTCTCATATGAACAAATTTGCAATGAATCCATTCATCCCTCAATCCCAATCCAACCATATCCTAGTCAGTGGGAACTTCCCAAGTTTACTCATTTCCAGAGTACGGAAGACCCACAACAACATCTACGAGCATTTAGACACGCTTGTTACCTCATAGCGCACGATGATGCGTTACTATTGTGCACATTTCCCATGTCACTTTCGGGGGCCACCCTTGACTGGTATAGCTCTATTGCTAATCATTCCCTCTTTTCCTTCACTCAACTCGCCCAATTATTCCTTGACCACTTTTCAATCAACATCACAAAAAAGGTCTCCATTACAGACCTCTATTCTATTCATCAATTCGACAATGAGTCCATAGCTGACTTCATTGCCCGTTGGAGAGGTTTGATCAACCAACTCTCCTTTTCTTTACCTCAACTTGAGCTCATTGAGCTCTTTTCACGAGCATGTACCAAGCACATCTCATCTACTTTGCGGGTTTAGACATTTTGCACATTTGATGAAGCTTTCACTATGGCCAGAAAGCTTGAACTCCGTGCGGTCGAAGAAGACAATGTCACATTGTGTGGTAAAAATACCAACACAAAATCTAATAACCCTTCTTCATCCAAACCTTCTTCTTCCCACTCCAAGTCTAAAGGAGCAGCAAACACTGTGGTCCTTAGACCATCATCTTCAACAACAACCAATCAATCTCAGCCTTCCACATCAGACTACATCAAAAGACAATTCTAACAATGGCATGTACATCATCAATATACTCCAATAGGAGAGTCATATGCTTCTGTGTTGGATAAACTGATCAAGCAGGGAGTCCTCAATCTCCCTCAAATTTGACTACCTCAATTCGACCCCTCAAAAGCCATCCCTACATGGTATAGGGAAAATGACTTCTGTCACTATCATCGTGTCAACGGTCACGACATAAACAACTGCAAAACCTTCAAAAACATCATTCAAGACATGCTGGACAAAGGGGATCTTGTTTTGGATAACCCACATGTGTCGATTAACCAAAACATGGATGTCTTTAGACAACCATTTCCTAATCATCCCCCAAGTCAACATAACATTTAGACCATAGCCGATGACCTTCAAGAGCATAATATACACACGATCGACATGGTTTCTAACCAACCTCTCCCATAGTCTGAAGAGGTTAATCAATCTATTTGTCCACCACAAGTAGAAGAACTCTCTTCTCCTATTTGTCTATCACAGGTAGAAGAACTCTCTTCACCTATTTTTCCACCATAAGTAGAAGAGCCTTCTTCTCCTATTTGTCTTCCACCGATGGAGAATAATCCTCTATCCACCCCTCTTTCACACGTGGGAGAGTCTATTTTGACCTCTCCCATATTGGAGGATGATTTGATGGAACCAACACTGGCTACCTCACCCTCATCCTTCTTATCATCAATAGGGGATCATACTTTCCCCGCTACTTGATCACACGCAGAAGCCATAACCATTCCATGCCTATCAAACCTCACTCACCCACAAGTGAAGGTAGACTTGAACCTCAACCCACACAATAGTAGTCCTCACACTAAACTAAAGAAGGCTACTAAACCACATCAAAGAACTCCTCTCCCAACTTCATCATTACCTTCCTTTTTGGGTCCACATCCTTCTACTTTAGAAGGATTGCTCCCACATCCAACACCTCTCAACAACAAAGTGTCATCTACATGTGTGGCCACACCGCCAACTAAAAATATGACATGACAAACAACCTCTACAACTCCTAAAAAGGAGTTGTCACTCCCAACTACAACAAAGAGCATCGGCCCATTAAGGGGGTCTTATGCTTCAATGTTATGCCAATTGTTGCAGTCATCTAGCATCACTCTTCCACCTATTAAACCATATCAACCTCTCGGATCAAAACCATCTTGGTTTGATGACACTAAAATTTGCTAGTATCATCGCACACCTAGTCATGATACTGAGCATTACTGTGCCCTTAAGGTTGTCATTCATCAACACTTGAAGAAGGACACCCCTCACATTGAGGCTTCTTCTGACCACCATTTTGATAAAACACCAACAACATCCCACGCCTCCCAAATCTCTTCACCTAAATCGGGATCCCCATACAAGACTATGGTCCCTTTACCACTTTCCACTCCTTTATTTGAAATCAACACTTTTCATGTGGCCACTAGGCGCCAAACCATGAAGAATAAAGGCAAAGACCAGATTTCTAAACCTTTGACATATCCATTATTTGTCAAGACCTCTCAACCAACACAACCCAAGATTTCTATCTTGGACATGTCTCAACCAACATCACTGGGGGAAATTCCTCTTAGCCCCTCTAGTCCATATAACGCTTGGCATAAGTGACCTATTGACTACTTAACATATTCTATTATGCCTCCTAATCTCTCTAGCAATGCACGACCACCTTTTATCAAGAAAACTACTCGCTACACCATCCTAGGGGGACTTCTCTACAAATGAGGTCTTGACGGCCTCCTTATCCAATGCCAACAACATACTAACCGACTTCACGACCAACATCGACCAAAACATGCCAACAACATATCAACTAACTTCATGTCCAACATCAACCATTATGTGACCAATATGGAATGAAGCAAATGGGGCAAGTTTGCTCCTAATTGACTTAGACCTTACATCATGATGCACAAGCATAGATCAGGGACTTATCATCAATCTTCTCTTGAAGGACAGTTGGAACCTGAGCCGCTTAATGTCTTATATCTTTGACCATTTTTACTGTTAGTCAAGTAATCATTCACTTGACATTTAACTTGAGCTCATCCCTTGAGCAATCCCCGTCATTGTCATCCATATTGCCTTCAACCCTTTTTCCAAACATTAGTCAACCCTTTTAACAAGCATGAATGCTTTGTCTAAATAAAAGGGAAACCCTTAAACATCTATAGTCAAGTTCATGACCAAAACTTCAGTCAAAAACATATATAAAATTGGGATGCCAAAATATTCCAAGGTCATAAACTATCAATGTAGACTGCTCCCTCAAAGGACAGCTACATCATTACTGTAATTAAAAATTGCTCCCTTGAAAGGCAACTGTTCAAAGCCCTCAACACATACAAAGCAGAATATAGACCACTCCCTTGAAGGATGGCTATGACCATAAAACCCAACAACATCTCGAAGTGGACTTCCCGCATTGATCAGTCTACCCAAAAAAAAAAAAAAAAAAGAGACTGACAAACTATAAAGTCATAGACTTGTCTATAGTCGCTCTCAGGGTCACCTATAAAAGGGGCAAAGTTATCCCTGCTGAAAAATGTTACCCTATCTTGACATATCGCCTCAACACACATATTACCCCAACATACCCAAGGGATTTTGAGCTCACTTAATGTTAAGTGATTCAAGTACTTTTCTAACACAATCCAATGGTCAAATGATGTAATGCATGAACGAGGCTTTTGTTTCCAAAAAACCCTACCTATGTTGTCGTTATAGTCCTTGTCAATGAAAGAGCAACACGCCTTTCACTTCTAACTTGACTTCGTCACATGCCAATCACATAACAACCAATAACATATTTCCTCAACCATTAACATTATCATAGCCCAATCACATTAGTTTCTATGGAAAACAATACACATTGAAACTAACAACCAAACACAATTTATGTTAAGCATATATCATCACAAATATGAAAAAGTGTTGAAGCATAAATAAACTCAATTCATTTTAAAATCCATCCATCACCAATATGGAAAATGATTAGGAATGAAAAACCATAAACAAATGTTACAGAATACACCATCACACAATATGGAAAAGGCTGTAACATCATCATAACATCATCATACATCTACATCATAACATCATTAAGCATCTATCATTAAACATATGGTGAATGCTAAAAACACTAACATCCATAACACATCAATAATCCAAAAAATCTCATATATATATGTGTGTATATCAAAGTTTACAACAATATAATATATGTTTCTCTCTCAAAAACTATATACATCTCGCATCAATGGCTCATAGGTTGGTATATATATCATGTCTACCAGCCTCAAGGCTGTGGCTATAGAGGTGGTGGTGGTGGCCGTGATGATGTTGTATCATCCCCACCCTCTGACCGTTGTCATCTACAAAAATTTGAGGTAGTCGCATGTGACATCGATCTCTGGCAGCTCAGCTCACATATCTAAGTATTTCTATATCTAAGGAAACCCCCTGATGGCCCCCTCATAATAAGAAATCTCATCCAATGCATTATTATACCTAGATATAGGTACAGTCTATGGTAGACCCATCAACCCTAAAGTCATGCCCTACAATGAGCTCTATGGCTATGGCTGCACTGGCTGTTGTGATGCCGACTGAGCTGGCTCCTATACTGGCTACTGTGGTGGTGGCTAAATAGGGCCCTGCCCTCCAAAAACTTGGCCTACTAATGCTTGTGCTTGGGCTGCAACCAACTATCCCTATAACATGGTAATCTGCCTTATAAAGGCTGCTACCTATGCTATCAAAACTGTGACCTGTACCTATAAAATGGTCACCTGTCCTCATGTTGCATCCCTCTCCTAAATGATAGCATCTCTCTCCTATTGGGCTGCATCTCTATCTCTAATCACAGTATATAGATCAGGCTGTGGTCCTCTCTGCACACCTACATACTGTCCTACCCACCAAGCCAAGTAGCCCTCTGTACTTCCTGGATCTACTACACTAGGTCCTACAAGTATCTCCTCAAAATTGGGTCCCTTTATCTCCTCTGGTAGTGGGAGTGGCGCCTCAATATCATTGCATCTATATCAAGGGAAGGCGAGAGGCACATCTTATAGCAGCCCATACTGGCATTGCACTCTCTCTGCTGGTACTCTCTCAAGCTCGCTGACTTGCCTACCCCTAACCCACCTCAAACTCTAAACTCCCACCAGCTGCTCTGCCTAGTCCCTAAACACTGGATATGCCAAGTACGGTCTCCAGATGATGTCTATAGGAATCAGGGCCTCCAATACCCCCTGTAATAGTTAATATCTCTGACGATCCCATCCACCCCAGTCTGTGCCATAACCTCCCTCCATCATCTGAATCCAACTCTGAATCCAATTTGAATAGCCATTGGGAGGCTGAGAGGTTGTATGACTACAATATGCTCATAAGCCCAGCAATGCAGAAGGTGGCCTACACACAAGCTATACCATCACCGCTGACTGATACCCCAGAGCTCTCTGTATAACTGGGCCAAAAAGACTTGAGCCCACGTAAACACTATTTGCTCCCCCAGCATATCTACCAAAACCTTGGTCATAGTGATCAAGAATCTCCCTCCCTCTGCATCTGGGAGTGCATATACGGTGATGCCAATCATCATCAGGATGGGTAGCCAATGCGCATCCTCATTTGCAATGTACACTGGCTCATATGCAAAACTAGTTGAGTGGTAAGTCACCTTAGCAGCATGCTCTCCAAACAACGTCACCATGTGAATATCATGCACCTTTCTCAAGCACACATATAAGTCTACTCCATGTATTGGTAGCCACAAAATCTGATACACATCCTCAACAGTGACAGTCAACTCTCCTATAGGCAGGTGGAAAGTGTTGGTGGTATGATCCCACCACTCAATCAAAGCCACCATCAAACTAACATCTCTCACAACTCGACAGTATTACTGCAGCCTGCCTAGTCCTACTGAAGTGATGTGGGTCCACTCCTCACCGATAATATCTCAATGCATCTGCATCAACAATGTTAGAAGATGATCCCACAGCATCAACATTTGCCTCGCCTACATCCACCCAACACAAACACCAACATTACCAAATGACTAAACAACTTCTATGCCTCTTCTTCCCTTTTGGGAGAACTACATTGGCTTGAGGCCCTTAAAGACCTAGGCTATGTAGGCAACACTCAATTGACATGGGGTCTCCTAAGGTTAGCTCGGCCATTCACCCATTCATATATCTAATTGACCAACTACCTAAACCTATATGACCATCACTATACTGTGAAGGCCTCAACATGACTTAGGCCCTTCAAAATTATCCTTTTCCAACTTTTTTAGATCTAACAAAAACTGACATCAGTAACTACTTTACTAACATCGACAGTAAACCAACCAACGTCGGTGGCTGGTCGACCGACATCGATGGACCTGCTAGCGTCGGCGACTGGTTCGGCTCTAGGGCTGAATAGGGTGAGCCCTAAAAGTTAGGGCTTTCCCATTTCCTACCCAAAACCCCCCAAAACCCTCCTAAACCTACCTAAAATGACCTACCTAACCTAACCACGCTTCTAACTACCCCTCCCCCTCGATCTAAAGCTAAAAACCCAAAAAAATTCAAAAAACTAAATCAAATTCAAAAATAAAAAACCAATGCAAAACTCAACTTCAACCACCCTACCTCATCTCGTCGACACCATCATGGTGGTATAATGGGTGGCACTGGTGGTGGTCCTCCTGTGGGACCTCCTCTACCCTCCGCCATCTCCCTCTACCTCATCTCCTCAACAAACTCCCTGGTGGCCCACAACCACCCCCACACTTCTACAACCTCCAATAACCCTCAACTTCACTCACTCTCTCCACTAATCACAATCTACCACACCACTCTGTTGTCATGGATTACTTGGACATCGCAATCATAGTATGCCTCAGAGCTCACTTTCACTTTTGCAACAGTCACAAATGAATTTTGGTGGGCCACCAATCCGGTTTTGTCAGGTTTGGCAGGACGCTGATGTCGGTTGATTACTACCGACGTCGGCATATATATTCGACTGTTCCATCGACGTCAGCACCCTCAAAACATAATCTTCTTTACACATGACCAACATCATGCCTAAAATAACCAGCACTAACTATTGAAGTCATCTTTTACTTCTCATGGGGCACATTAGAGATCACATACATCTCCCTGACCACAACAAATAACCATTGAGATCACTTCTATCTCCATCTAACTCAACCAACGACCATGGAGATTATGCCTATCTCCTTAGACCATGACCACTTTCGAGACAACTCTGCCTTAGTTTTTTTGATTGCATATATGTTACCTCATGAATAGATAGCAAAATTGTGTGCACCTCATATTTGTGACCCTCACAAGTATCAGATCGCGCTCCAATTGATCCCCACTACTTGTGACATTTTTGTTTTTTTCAGGAGCACTTCCTAAGCCTAAGATACTTGGAACACGATGACCATTAGAGCTACAGCTTTGATCGTTTAACCCAATCAGCTATGACTAAATTCTGGGGACTGGTTATTTTGATTTTAGCACTCCTCAACCTTTGACTGTGACAATTTGACCTATCTAACTCGTGTAGTGGTATACGTGCAATCTCAACTATTGTAGTTTTCACACTCAAACTTCACCATATCCATCCACTGCCTATCAAATCGGTACCCGATATTAGGTTACCTTCCCTCGACTCCTGCTTTGAGGGGGAATACCTCATCACCATACCTGGGGCATTTACTCCTATTTTTGTCTTGCAGTTCATCCAAAACAACCAACAAGACAAAAAGGGGCAAATGTAGACACCTAAATTGTGTCGAACCCCCTTGGTCCTAACCCACATCTTATTAATTTAAAATAAATAACTTATTTTAAATTATGACCTCACCCTCGACAACTCACCATGGACAACTCACCTTGGACACCTCACCCTTAGACCTTTTCTCACCCCATGACTCACCTAAGACCTATTCTCACTCCTTTCCAACTGCCTAACCAACTCTCATGCGTATTTAGCCTGACCTTTGACAATTCTCTAATGGACTATGCACTTGGTGGATGGAGAATGGGCTTGTTAGCCTTTTTACTCATTTTCCACCTACCGACGACAGTCAAATGTCAGCCGACGCTAGCGGGATCACCGACGTCAGTTTACTTAAACCGAGTTCTAACCTCTCACTCGAGCTAATCATGAATCACTAATCACAAATCCTGAATCAACTTCTTCTTAGATGCTTCTCTCTTGGACTCTGGGACATCAACAGAGATCAGACTTCAACCAACGCTCCCTTGGCCACAAAGACTCTACACCGGTCGCTCCAAATTGGACTAAAGCATTGCACAAGACCTGGACATCAGTCGTAATAGGCACAAGCATTCAACACCTTGGTTCTTCATTTCACTAGAGCTAAGTATTTCTTCCCCCCCTTTCATTTCAGTAATTTAGAATAACTTAGTCAATTTGCTATATCTAAATACTCCCTGACCAGACCCGACCTTCAACTAGATCTAGCTTTCTTCTTGGAGAGGCTATAAAGCATTCCTTTTATCTTGACCCTTTTTGACAACCTATCATCTACCTTTGTCCCTCTGCAGACCGTATTTGTCTCCCTGCAACCCTGCACAGACCCAGACTCCTTTTAGACCCCTCTGTCGACCATAAACCTATCCAAGGCCATTGCCCTAACCGACATCGACCACTACCCCTACCGACGCTGGCAGCATAACCGACATCGGCAACTTGACCAACTGACACTAGAAAGACTATCGATGTCGGCAACTGTGGTAGACTGACTGCAAGGAAATTGGTACGCATTATCTAATTTCCTCTTTGTTAGTCATTTGTCATTTCTTTATTTTTGACACTTTTAATTATAAAAAGTGGACTATCATCCCTCAAGGAAGTCTTTACGCTTCTGGGACTGAGCTTTGCTTGGCAGTCCACCATATATCAATCTAACAATCTCTTTGTTTGAGTCTTTTTATCTACAGGTGTCATCCTCCACAGCCAAAGAGGAGCTCTTTCAATCATCTGGATATGGTGCGCAGCTTAATCTAGGTACGTACAAACCTCTGACCATTATCTTAGTTTCTTATTTCTTCTAAATATTAAATAGCAAAAATGAGTAGAAACATCATGTGCTAGACTTGGAAATGCATCATATAATTACTCTTTATCTTCATATTCTTAATGTGATATGCCTTCAATATCCTTCACTTTTTCTTCTTCAATATGTTCTTTCTCTTTGTCATCCTCTTGCCATTAAATGCGTAATATTTTTGACCCATTATTCATCGACTTTGAGGCTTCATGCTTGGCCTTCTTCAAATTTGTCTTCATATTAAAAACACAAACTTGAAAGTAATTTTATCATATAAAATTAGAGACCACATAGTCTCTTTGAAGGTATTTGGCATAGACATTGTCCATATCTTATTGTCTCCACCTTCATTTGCTATTATTGATACTTTTCTCTCCTTATTGTTCTCTTTAATGAAAACTATCTTCTCTACCTCTCTTTCTTATTTCTCACTTAGAAACATCTTCTTTCTCATGCCTCTTCGGGTTGATCTCTCTTTCTTTTTCTCATCTTTCAAGGCACTCTTCTTATGCCTTCTTCTTCTCATAAGTGACTCTAGTGGCCACTTTACCTTTCATCTCACATTCCAGCTAGTCCATTCACTTTCATGTTCTCTTATGAGCTTTATCATGAGATATATCCTCTCTATACCTTGCCCCAATTCTCCTCTTATGTTTTCCACTTCCATTTCTATATCCATCTCCTCCATTCTTCTTTGTTTTCTAGGCCTATCTAGACCTTATTCTTAGCAAGTCTATCAACCTTGCCTCTTAGACCTCTTTTGGTCCTTTCCTCTACTTTGAGTCCTCTATCTAGGATGTCTTCTTAACCTCCTTTAATCTCTTTTTGAGTCTTTTATCTTCCCTCTTCTCTTTTGGATATTTAATGCTCTCTTTTCCACCATTCTTTTCTAGTCTTCTCTTGACTAGCTTCTTATCCTTCTCAAAGGACTTTGGGGATTCCTTTATTCTATTTATCTTTATTATTATCCTCTATGTTGACCTTATAAAATCAGACCTACAACCTTCTTCTCCCCTAATACCATGTAAGGTTACTTCTCTTATGCATATCTCATAGCATGCTATCTTTATCTCAAGTTAACAAGTTGTAAAGATATCAAAACAAAATTTTATTCAAGCATAGCTTTAATATATCTAAAAAAAAGTGATGCATTGGCATAGGGATAAGTCATCAGAATCATCATTATCTGATTCTTGATCCAAATTAGTCACTTGCACTTTACTTTATTCAGTTTCCAAGCTTCTATCACTAATTCAATTTTTCAATGGTTCTTGGAAATAGTATTCTCCTCTCATTTATACCTACCTCTTTTACTATTCCAATAATTATTTATAAAAATAATTTATTTTATGACACTCACATTTATCATCTATCTCATTCCATTCTTTACCCATACAAACTTTCTTGCATGCATCCACTAGTTCCTTCTTGCAAGTCTCATTAGGTCTCAAGGACCAAATATAGAACTAGGTTCCCAAAAAACATTATAAAAACATAGATGTTATTTAAGGATAAAAATATATCTATATATACCTCTTTTAACTATCAATTCACCCTTCATTATTTTTTTCCACACATTTCACTCTCCATGGTTACACTAGGCTAGTAGCCTTTTTTGGCATTTTCCCCTTAGTTTGATCAATCTAACTCTTTTATTGAAGATATAAAAACATTTTGGTGCCAATTATTTTTATTTTTAACTCATAATAAATTTATAAGACCTATATCATTACCTTTCACCACATATTGACCTTGTCTACCTTCTAATTACCCCAATTTAGGCCTATTTTAGCCTTATTTACACTCAGATGTGAATATACATAAAGGTCTATACCCAATCACTCCAAAAGTACTCTAATATCCTCCAAAATTATTATATTACCAAACTAAAAATATTTTTAAACTTATGACAATTGGAACTCATTATATGGGCTCAACCCTAATCTAGGGTTTCCTAGTCTTTACATACAACTGAGAGGCTTAGAAATTATATAACTTGAGATTGATAGAATTTAAAAGGTTAAAAATAACTTGATCAGGTATGTAATGACCTTATCAATATCCACATACACTTAATTAATCCTTTTAATTCATTAAATCTTTAGAACACAATAAAACACAGTAGACTTTGTGCACAATATTGATTGTGCATGGCATAATGGTCTCTCTAACATGTTGTATTCATTCTAGTTTTCCTTACAAGGTTAAAAGACATTAATTAAGTTTGTGTGACTATCATTATATTATTTAAATTATATATAATCACTTACTCTTGTTATGATTACTTATTCAGTAAAAATCATAGAATTTCATTTACTATATGAACAAGGTTTGTCCCTATGTACAAGTTCTGGGTATAAGTGCCTTGAGATTATAATATTCACACATGATCAAATATTAACTAACCTTTTTTATAGACATATCAAGTTTATGTTTCAATGAATATATTTCTTACTATTAGAAAGGGGGAAAGAAGAAATTAAGTATGGGTGTGGTTGAAAAACCTGATTGATTATGTGCACATTGAAATTAGAAGATTGTGAAGAGCTCCTCTTTGGCTTGGGAGGATGACATGAAAATAATAAAACACTAAATAAAACTTGTTTGTTAGATATATAGTTGAGTGGATTTCCTAAAGATAGTTAGATCTCATAAGTAAGAGCTTTCTTAGGGGCTATTAATTAATCCACACATTTTAAACAATTAAGCTTATAAATAGAATATAAGGTGCTTACATCAATGAATCAAAAGGTACTAAAATTGAATACAAGAGTGATTATCAATAAATATTATAAAAATGATTAAAATATTGATTAAGCTAATTGATACTAGTGCTATAGGGTTTGATTATTCTTCAAAAAATTAGAAAAGAGTCTATGGATAAGTAAGAACACAGAGAATTAGGTTTGATTGGCTGTAGGTAAGTGAAATTGTCTTATTGATTTTTACTACCATAATGACCTTCAGTGGTTGGATTAATTATCAGTGGTTATGGTGACTATCAATGGTCAAGGTAACCATAGATGGTTGGATAGACCATTAGTGGTTGAGTCAACCATTGATGGTTACTATATAGGGATTTGGGTTGGTAAAAAGGCTGACTAATGAGATCTAAAAGATGGATTTAAAGAGATGGGTAAGTTTTGGGTTAATTGAAAAATGGAAATAAAGTAAATGAATACTAATAAATAAGTACTTATCTTACCAAAAGTTGATTAGGTGGATAGTTGAGTTAATTTATTTGTTGGTAGAATCTAGCTTGATTCTGATAGAGTGACGCTACCTGAGGGCTTGATGGAGAAGTGATGGTAAATTGACTCTCTGATATAATTATTAGATTGATGATGGTGAATGAACTTTAATAAAAAAAATCCTAGATGCATAAGCTCTTGATAATAATTGAAGATGGATGTCACCTTTAGGTTCTTCTCTTCTTATAGGCACTAGAAAGAGGTGGAAGTGAAGGTCTAATTGGGCTATTTAATTATAACTTATCCATGTAAAGGGTCACAACAAGATTTAGATAAATTACATTTATAAAAGTAAATTGGATGCTTTGCATGATTTCAGTTAAGGAGGTTCACCCTGATCATCAATGATCAAGGTGATTTTTAGTGGTCATCTTAACCATTGATGGTCGAGGGTGAAGGTAAAAAGGTCGGTAAAATTTAGGTTGAGATAGTTAGGTAAACTAACAATAGCTAGGCCTGATTAGTGGTTAAAGGGTGAAATTGGTATCAAGGGGGGTCCTAAGTAGTCTAGGGGTATTTTTGACATTCAAAATCATAGTGTGTATATTTTTAGTGTTTACATTTTGCCCCTTTTTGTTATGTGGGTTTGAATTAATAAGTTGTAAAATAAAAAATGGATTTTTGGTTAAAGGTTTAGTTTCCCCAAGTATGGTAAGAGGTGTCCCCCCTTAAATCAAGATTTGATAAGGAAGAATACATTAAGTGCAGGTTTGATAGGTGGTACATCATAAGTCAAGATGTGGGTGACAAGAGGGTCATTTAAAATGCAAACCTACACAAAACATGTGACTAAGTGTGACAATCAAGATCATGTAAAGACTAAAATTACCAATGTTGGTAAAAATAATAAGGGGCGATGCTAAGAAGGATGAGTGATAAATGAATTGTGTGACCACATGTAGGCATTATAGTTGGAAACACTCATAGATGTAAGTCTCTTAAGCAAGGTTAGTATTTCCACAAGTATTTGAGGTAGGAAGTGCTCTTTTGAAAAACATAAATAGGTCAAGTGTCATGGGTATCTAAGGTAGGAAGTGCTCCTAAAAATAAACAAATGATCTTGTCATGCACTATGTTAACACCTGGGTTAGGTGCTAAAAAACTCTAAAATGTGGGTTCTTAACCATCGATGGTTAGGGGTCCCAAGGGTTAACTGTCAATAGTCACCCTAATTGTTGATAGTCAGGGTGGAACCCTAAATGACCAAATAACAAAAAGTGAAAATGACATTTGATTTCCACTATTTGCTATTGACCCCAAGATTTTCATGCATCTAATGAGCTGGAGAATTTGGCATTTTGCTAAGAGTTAATTGAGCATTTAGCCGAGGTGGAGTTTTGTGATTGGTGAGAGGTGTTTTACTTGAGGTGATTTATAGGGACCAATGATGTAGGGAGGATGAGGACATGGTTGAGTAGCAAGATGTGGGCTTTGACCTTGATATCACTCAAGGAATGAGGTAGGGGTTGCGTTAAATTTATAGATTAGTTAATTAAGTTTGATAATTGGTTGAATTTGATTATTTGTGGTTAATTTGATAGGGTTTTTTGGGGTTATGACCTAGGTTTATGTTTTGGTAAATCTAAGAAAATTTAACTGAGGAAATTTTTAATTCGAAGTGTTTATGGGTTGAGGGTAGTGTATAAGGTAGTTTTATATAAGTTAAATGTTAAATCCTAGTGTTTTGGATAAGTTTAGGAAGAGGTAGGTCAATTTTTTGCCACTAGTAGTCATCTATAGTAACCATTGGTAGTTTGACCTAACCATCGATAGTAAAGGTGACCATCAATGGTCGACCACTAAGAACAAAAAAGTTACATGACCATTGATGGTTTAGGTGAATCGTCAGTGGTTGAGTTGGTTTGGGAAGGTGGGTAAATAAAAAGTTTTTGGAGAATATTTTTAAATGTTTTGTTGTTTATAAAGGTGTTAAATGGTTAAGTCAAGGCAAGGATAGGATGATATATATAATTGATAAATAAAAGTGGTTGTTTGGGTTGGGTAAGGTATTAGGTTGATAGGGTTAGGGAAGGTGTCTAAAATTTGATGGGTAGAGTAGACTTTTGTCAATTTCTAGAGATAATGTTATAGGTGTAAAATATTGAAAAAGATTGGTGTAGGTGGATATTGAGATTGATTTGGAAAACTAAGTGTGCATGTTAACATGATTATTTTATAGGCACGACAATAGATCTAGATGAGGGATTAGGTTTCCAAGATCTTTATAGGGATCTATGGAGGTATGATCAATGATGAGTGGACACATATGGAGGAGGTTGGATTAGGAGCCATGTGACATTATTAGTACTTATTGTGAGATGTGGTGATGATTGTGGCCCTCATCAAGAGATGGGATTTAGCCGCAAACACCTTCTTATTGCCTATTGAAGAGATGACCATCCTTCTAGAGGATGTTCATAGTATCCCATAGTTTCTAATTCAAGGGGAGCTGATTTACCATATTGAGTTTGAGGAGAGTGATGAGTAGATGAAACTGCTATATAGTGAGAATCAGACCCATGCAAGGTAGCATTCAGGTAGTTTTGGTTATAGGCCATTGTACTAGAGGGCCTTAGATGAGAGATAGATGATAATGATGATGATGATGATGGTGGTGGTGGTGGTATCTTATTTTGTATTTTTAGAGTTGAGCAATAGATACTTTCCCTATCTACTATTGGGAGTATTGGTAGAGATGTTGTTGGGCAAGATATTGTTTGGGTGGGCTTCTGTGTTATTGGTCTAGATTTATAGGGAGCCATGAGGATTGTGGGCTCACCAACAATAAGGGATTACTGTGGTTTTTGTGATCCATTTTAGGCATATGAGCACATAAGAGTTTTGAGACCACTGGGGCTACCATGGGAGGGTTACACCCATGTACCTTACATAGTGGGCTTTGTATGGTGGAGAGGAAACTATACATTGACATGTGTAGGTAGAGGGGAAAGGGACATAGACTTGTTTTGAGATTCACTAGAGGGTTTGGCAGTGGGATATGTGATATGGAGATCATATGTGGGGTGGCCTAGGTGGACCCATTACACACAACACATACTATCCTTATAGAGTTGGTGATGTATCTATGGGAGGTGAGATGGTGAAAATAAGATGATCCCATTTGATAGAGTTTAAAGGTATTTTGGCCTTGTTCAAGGGATTTTGATTGCTTTCCTAAGGTATAGGAGGGAGGATGCATAGTTTCTACTTATAGATCTGTAACCACATGATGTAGTGTTGGATTATGAAGAGCTACTGGCTAGAATAGTGATAGATGATGTTGGTTTTATGGATAGATATCTAGCATGGTATCAAACCCTATATGTAGTGGCTAATTTTGAATGGGATGATGGGGGTCAATAGGTGATGGATGTGGATCCAACTAGATGGGGTCCATAGGCATAGGGATAAAATGGAGTAATACTGGTAACTACACAAGTGCATATCATAGGTTTATAGGGATAGGTGACCACATTGTAGGGATAGATTGTCACTTTACAAGGCTAGGTTACCATGATGACTAGAGAAAGAGATTAGGCGAGGATCTCCTTTAGGATAGTGACTCAGGAGAAAGATACACTAAGTTAGAGGGTAGGAACTATGGTATCACTAGCAAGGGGACCACCTGATATAATATTGATGACACAGTACTTAGCCACAATTTAGGAGTTGAGATACTATAAGGCTATAATGATGGTATGGTGCTTATAGGAGCTAAGATATGGAGAGTACATGGATAGTTTGGTAGGTGGTCTAGTTGTGGCTACTCAAAGATAGTGGGCCTCTATTTTAAGTAGACATACATACATCCCAAGAGGACCGACACCAAATGATAGTGTAGGTGGAGGAGCAGGAGGGGCTAATTATAGTGGTGCCATAGGGGCATGATAGATGTACATGCTATCAATTTTTTATACAAGCCTACGTGTCGATGATGTGATATGTACATGAGAGAGAGATGATATACATTTATTACATGTATTATTTATGTGTACACATTATGATGTTTAGTTGACTCATGAGCTATATATATGTGATCTTTGTTTATTTCCCATGCTCATAGTGTATGATTTGATTTTGGTGCTTATTGCTTATGATGTGATGTTTACATTACTTATGTTATGGTTGTGTAGGCACTGATGTAGACTTACCTAGCTAGGCATGAGATGGCTTTGTATTATGGTTATGATTATGACATGCTAATTTTTTAATGGCTATTTTGGATTTCATTATTTTTAGACACGTGGTGAAAAATAATGGTTGCTTGCTTTATTGCTTATGATGGTAATTATTATGGTTATTGTTATGATTTATGCTTTGGATTATGATTATGCTTTGATATTGCTCTATTGATAATTTGGTTTAAATAAAAACACATTAGGTAGATCTAATCAATAACAAAGGATAGGTGGATAATGAAGATAACCAAGAGACATATGTCATAATGGAAAGATCAACTACTCATGACAGGATAGGTAGAGGGCACGATGCTTCTTCATTGATGAAGACTAGAAAATAAAATCAAAGGGGATCAACTTAAGGAAGTTAAGCCCTTCAAAGGCTTTGCATAAGTGTTATTTAGTTGGTTAAAAGGTGTCTTGGCCACATAATGTTATGTAAGCTCAAAAATCCCTTGCATATAGTGTAAAGGGGTGATGGGTGAAAATGGAACCTTTTTGTGAGGCTAGCTTGCCTCTTCTTTAGATGTCCAAAGAAACAAGGTAAATAAGCTTATGCCAAAATGGAGTGTAGACTGATCAATGTGGGAAGTCTACTTGTGAAATCCATTTATGGATTCTATCTTATTATGCTGCTTGAGAGCCAATTACAGCTTTTGAGATTAGTTTGCTTTTATTTTGATTTTGATAAGGGGTATTTTGCTTTATTGCTATATATGGGAAGCTGATCGATATAGGAAACTTCCAGGAAATTTCTATGCTTTTGCTTACTCATCCATCCTTTGAGGGAGTAGGATAATTTTATGTGCTTTGATTAATGATTTTTTGATAGCTATCCTTTGAAGGAGCAGTCCACCTTACATTTTGGTAATTTTAAATAGATTTTAAACAACTATCCTTCAAGGGAGTAGTCTAAAAATGTTAGGAATGATGCATGATTTCTAGTGATAGGAATTTTTTTATTTTGCTTTGATTTTGTTTGACATAGACTTGCTTAGGTCGGCTAGTGGTTCACCTATATGAAGGCAAAAAACAAGCACAAAAAAGGTCGATTAGGTGTTGTGAGGTTTAAATGACAATAATCATGGGAATCCATCTTATGAAGTGTGGAAAGTACCATGAGAACCATGCCATGGGTAGAGCCATGATATCCATTGTTTAAGATAAGGATATGCCAGTGATAGCTAATCACATGATTTAGTTTTAATCAATTATCCTTAAAATAGGGAGATGGAATGTGGGTAGATAAAAAGGGATGAGTTTAAGTTTAAAAAAAGATGAATGTGATCCTTCTTAATAAAAGAATAGACATAGATACGAAGCATTGAGGGGCTCAAGTTTTAGGTTGCCTTTGAGAGAAGACAACCAGTAATCTCTTGATCCATACTTATGGGTTATGATATAAGGTTCAATTCAATTGAAAGCAAACTTGCCTTGCTTGGTTTTTTCCATATTAGTGACGTGTTGGTTTTCCTTTAAGATGAGGTCTCTGATATTGAATTCTCGCACTTTAAGGTATTTGTTATAGGCACAATTGATGAACTCTTGGTAGATATAGAGGTGGGTAAGGGCTACTAAATGATGCACATTAAGTATCTCAAGCTGGGTTGAATGGTGTTAATGATAATCGCTCTCAGAAATGAAATCTTGTAAAGATGTGTGAAGAGAGGGAATTTGGACTTCAAGAGGTAAGACAGACTTTGTTCCAAACACAATATAAAATGGGGTAGAACCCATAGGGATTCTAATTCTAGTATGATATGCCCATAAGGCAAAGGGGATGTGAAAATGCCAATCCTAATCAGATGCATTAACATTTTAGTTAGCATGTTATTAAGCATTTTGTTAGAGGATTATGCCTATCCATTAGCTTGAGGGTGATAGGGTGAGGAACAACTTATCTTAATTAGAAATGACTCAAATAGACCCTAGACTTGATTATTTTTAAAGGATTTACCATTGTTGGTGATAATCTTATGTAGAACATCGAAGCAATAGATGATATGATGGTTGATAAAGTTGACAATATTTTCTGCTTGTGTTAAGACTAGAGGAATAACCTATACCCATTTGGTAGAATACTCAGTTGCAATGATAATAAAATGGTGTCACTAGAAGGAATGGGGGTTAATTTCACCAATAATTTCTAGACCTCATTATGAAAAGGGTTATAAATTTTTAGAAACATGAAGGCTATGGCTAGGTTCATGATGCAAATTAGCATGTTATTGACTCTTGACACACTTTTTTACATAACCACAATAGTCTTGGTTAAGGGTAGACCAATAATAGCTGAGATGGAGGATGTGCTTGTTGACAATTTAGACCCCACAGGTCAAATTACAACCCTTATCATTTGAGACTTTGCATAAACATGATTTTTTGTCCAAGTGTCAGAAATTATTCTTTGCAATTTTTTATGAAGGGCTCCTTCCTTTCAAAGAGGACCATCTCAGTTTTGTCGAAGGGTTTATTACAAAAATCTAAAAGGGCATTTTCAAAATTTTAAATGTGGCATTTCAGAAAAGCTGAAGGGTAACTGTCCTTCTGAAATAGTCATTTTTAAAGACAAAGTGGACCACTACAATTTTTTTGAAAGGTAATTTTTGCAAGAAAAGGTCCTTGTTAAAATCTGAAACGTCCCTTACAACAAATCTGAAGGGACATTTACATTTTTTTTGAAGGGTTCATTTTTCTTCAAAAAAGTTCATTTCAAGATTGTTGAGGGGTTTTTTTGGCAAACAAGGTTCATTGGGTTCTTTTTCCTTTGGAAAAGTTAGTTTCAAAAAGCCTAAAGGTTCATTTCACTTTTTCAAAGGGAATTTCAATTGTTCTAAAGGGCATACTCAAAATTTTGAAGGGTCATTTCTTTTGGCAAATGGTCCATTTTAATTCTTCCAAAGGGCAAGAGGACCTTTACAACTTTCCTGAAGGTCACTTGTCAAAACTCTAAAGGTTCTTTTGTTGAATGAAAGACCATTTAAAAATTGTCGAAGGGACACTTTCAAAATTGTTGAGGGGTCTGTTCAATTTTTCTAAAGAAATAGGGTGTTTTCAAATTCTCCAAAAAGGTCATTTACAAAAATTCTGAGGACCATTTCAAATTTTCTAAAGGGACTTTTCCAAAAGTTTGAAGGGTCTTTCCTTGATCGAGAGGTCTATTACAAATTTTTGAGAGGACCAATTCAATTTTATTGAAGGGTATATTTCATAAATCTAAAGGGCAATTTACAAAAGTCCATATCATGAATTCCTTCAGACAATTTATCTGTAGGAATTATCTGTTGCAAAAAACTAGAAGACCTAATTTCCTTTAATCTTTTTGTCTGAAGGAATTGTTTAAGGCAAAAGAGACAAAAATTTTGAAAGAAAAGTCCTAAGGCCAAAAAGCCTAAAAGAAATAGCCAAAAGATATGAATTCCTTTGATCAAATGATCTGAAGGAGAGGAAAGGAAGAAAAGTCTAAAAGAAATAGATAAAGGCAAAAAAGTTCTAAAGACCTTTTTCATAGAAAAGTGGTTAAAAACGTAAGTCCAAAAGAATTAATGATGGGATCGTAAACATCAAGTTTAAGATCTTACAAGTAGCCATTGGTCAAGATTTCAAAGGGTTCATCAAGATTGCCATGAACTTGACACTTGTCAAGATCTAGTAAGGAGATCAACAGAGGAGAAAAGGCCAAGTTTTCAAAAGGATCTTAATGGGATTTTGATAGCCAATCGGTGGAAGACATTGAGGACTTCTAATTTTTAATCCTATGATGTGGTTCATAGCTCACATTTAGAGCATACAAAATGGCCCAAGCAAGATTAGACTGCAGTAAGGAGCACACTGAGTTTTTAATGCAATAATAAAATTATTCAAATTTGGAAAAGACATGTAGCTACCTTCAAGGATGACTCTCTCAATTCCAAAAGAGATATTTGAATGCATGAAGGGCTCAAGAAGTTTAGCATTAGATGGTTTTTCAAGTAGTTAATATGGAGTTACTTGGAGTTGACTAGACGAAGCTTATCATGTATCTTCCTTTTTTTCTATGCAAAGAAAGACTCTCTCTTATTTTGACTCAGCTTCCAAACATATCAAGTGGAGTTTCTCTTTGAATATTGGTGTAGCATCATGCATGGAGAGAATTGAATTACCAAATATCCATGTACATTTAATGAATTTTGAAGAATTTAATGTTTATTCTAAACAATGATTATGAAATGGGCTCACTGTCCTTTTCCAATGCCAAAGAGATTTTCATGCAAGACATAAGACAAAAAGATATTATTTGAAAGCTTAGATATCTTTTGATAGCTGAAGCTGCACTTGTGAGATGTAGGAATTGATCTCCTCTCTAATTCTAATGCCAATATCTTAGCTTTTCTAGCCATTTTAAGAATCCCTCTTTTGGCAAAATCAAACTCTACCAAAATTTGAGTTTTGTAACTTTTTTCAAATAAATAGAAGGACTCTTTTTAGATTCTACAATGCTATAATAGTGTATTCATTTTAGTGATTTGCATACGTGATAGAATTTTATTCCTTGTCAAGTCTTGATTTTTACCTATTTACTAGTTGATTAGATTATACAGGTCATGTTTAGTGTTTAATGACTTTTGGATGAAGTTATAATGGATGTAAGTGGCTAGTTAGTGCCTTGAATTAGGCCTATTCCCTCATTTCCCTCAATATTTGATCACCAAATAGAACCTTTTCATGAAATATTGATGCATATGAGTCAATTGGAATTGAAAGTTTAGTCTTTTTCTTGTATAATCAATGTTTTTAGGAACTCAAATTGAGTGGATGAACCAAAATATAGGTGTATCACAATCATTAGATAATATTTTTCCTTCAAGTTTATTTTTTTCCTTTTCTTAGCCCTAATCGATACACCAAAGGGAGCTATCCCTTAGAATATAGAGACTCAATCTATTGATTAGGCCACCCACATCTAAAGATTATTTTTATGTTTTAGTAGACTTTGAAGGCCTAAAACTACCTTCACAATGGTATGAGTATGATTGAAAATAGTTTCTGGCATGCTTAATGGGACATCAAAGAAATTACTTACATATCTAAAGTGTTAAACTGAGGAGAAGCAGTTGCAATAGACAAGAATATTTATCTTCATCACAAGCTAAAGATTTTTTAGGTTGTAAGGTTAATAGTACCATTTAGGCAATCCTTTCATGCCAAAGGTTACCACAAGGTCAACTAGTAAAGGTATTCCTTTTGAATTTATATCTTATAAGAGATCAAGTTTTAGGAGGACAAATCCATATCTTCAAAAGAAATATTTGTCCCTTGGTTATCCTATTGTTCTAGGCACTACAATCCCCACTATCCAAATAACCACCAAAAATCAGGTGTTTATTCTATTTAATAGAGGTAGTCTACTGAATCTAGCCTAGTTTGATGAAATTCTTGTGTCTACTCTCAAAAGTATCCCATTAGTCTTAGGAGAAAATCAAACAACCCATATTAAGCATATGCAAGATGTATCTAATCTCTGTTCAGTCCATAATATTGTTGAAGATAATGTTGCTATTAGATTGCTTATTGCTTCCTTCAAAGGAAAAGCATTATAATGGTATAGAAGCCTCCCACTAAACTCCATTTCTACCTGGGATGAATTGGGTACAACCTTAGTCAAGCAATTTGAAGACAAATTTGATCACCTATCTTTAGTTGAGCATTTAACTGCCATAAATAGAGCTCCTCATGAGTTTATGTTTGATTTTAACCTCAAATTCCAAAAGACATAGACAAAAATAACTATGCTAATTAGGCCATCTCTTGATTATGATTTTTTGTACTATTTGAAAGCACTCAACTCTGACATTAGTGTGATGATACAGTTAATGGGCGGGGTACTACCTTGCTAGATGCTTATGAGGTTAAAATAAGGGTAGATAATAGTTTGATATAAGATGTTAAGCTTTCTACAAGACCTCCAATGCCCATATTTCTAGAAATAAAGTCCATACCAGCCCCTCAAATTCTTTAAATCCCATATTTATCTCCTTTTCCATCACCTCAAGCTCAAATTACAGCCCCTACTAGTCAAGCTAGTGAGATAGGAGAGTTGAAAATCTTGTTACAATCCTTTGGGAATAGTGTAACTCAAGAGACAACAATATCAGGATAATAAGCCCTATCAACAACAAAATTATACCACCTATCAGCCCTTCAAAGAGAATATACCACCTTATCAAGCACAAGGAGCCATAACTCCAGCTAAGCTTTATGCTACACTTGATCACAATGTTCCTTCCACTTCAAAGGCCATTGTTACCACCCCACCTCAAAACAAATTGATGCAAAATTTAGGTTGGAAGTCTTCAAATCTCAATGATGCTCAAAACCAAGCCTTGGTATCATAAAACATCACTATGCCACAAATATGTTAAGCATGAAATATACTGAGAGGGGGGGTGAATAAGTATATTATATATATTTTTACTTAATCTGATTTCTTTTCTTTAACCACTTAATCACACATTAAATATATGAAATAAAACTAAAACAATAAGTTGCACCACATGTGAGAGAGAGAGAGAGAGAGAGAGAGAGAGAGAGAGAGAGAGAGAGAGAGAGAGAGAGAGAGAGAGAGGAGAGAGAGAGAGAGAGAGAGAGAGAGAGAGAGAGAGAGAGAGAGAGAGAGACCAAATTTTTATGTGGGAAGCTAAAGTGGGAAAAACCACAGAGAAAAATCTCAAGTATATGAATGAGAACCAACTCAAAATACAAAGCTAGAAAGTACCTACTTGTAGGAGTACCAACACAACACACTAACCCCTCTTGTGTATAAAACACAACTATCTCTCAATGTTGATTACTCAACAAATGATACAACTCTACAATATCTCTTGCTTTTCTCTCTTCTAAAATAAATAAAAACTATGCACTCTTTTTATTATTACAAATGATTTCTCAAGCCTTTATTTATAGCTTTCTAAATGACCTTTGACATTCACCCTTTGTGACCCTTCAATCCTCATTGTAAATGATGCCAAACTTGCATGACCCTTCATATCCTTGCATTTGAAAAGTCATATGGTGACCTTTCATAAGCAAAAGCATAGTTTCCTCTTTTATCTTTATCTTGGTGAATTTTCATATTACTCAAAGTGTCCCTTCATGGAAAAATACACCATACCTCTTTTTTCTTCACATGGTGACTCTTGAAATTCCTCAAGATGACTTTTCATAAGAAAATGCATCCCATTCCACTTTCATCTTTTACCCCGTGACTCTTTGTCTTCTCCATGGGACCTCTTTTGACTTATATGCAACTAAAAATATATTAATTAATATTAAATAAATTTTAACATGCATTAGACAAGAATTAAATATTAAAAACACCATAAAATGTAATGGGGCCTTTATCACCTATAATATTAGACCTTTGACATCATGGCAATATTTCCAACAAAGTGACACAAGAAGAGTTTTATTTTCAAGGAGGTCAATACAAAGATACAAGTTTGGAATCACAATGAGAGACTTGAAAATTTCAAGGGTAGTTTGATGCTATTAATGTAAATTGGCAAGTGGGTGATCATGTTGCTTTTACTTAGGGTGTTGAAACTAACAATACAAGTGGTCAAGTTGTAGCTATAACTATAGATAAAATAAGATCCATTGATGAGGTTAAAGAGGTTTAAAATGATTAAAGTACTCCTAATTTTGTTTCTAAGAATACAAAATAATAACTTACTACCCCTACAACTCAAAAAAAATCAAAATATAGAGGTTAGTAAAGTTCATCGAATACCTCTAGTTTGTTACCAGCTAGTTCTTCATAAAGTGTAAACCAAAGGATGGTGGATATTAGTTTAGTATATTGGATTAGATGAAGAAGTTTAATATAAAAATTATCATGTGGGATTATCTTTCCACCCTATGATAAAAAGATATGCTCATCCAAGAGCTTTCAACTCTCAAATTTTCTCCAAACCTGGTTGAGAAAGAAGGTGTTGTCTTAGCTAATTTAGACCAACCAACTAAGAAAAAAGTAAATAAAATAAATAACATGGAAAATATGGAAAAAAAAAAAGGTAAAAAACAAATAAAAATCCTCATTTCTGCCTTTGTTTGATAGTAGGTGATACTTTGGTTCATAACTATATGGTGGATAATGGAGCTAGTAGTACAGTCATGCCTAAATAGATTATGGACAAGCTTGGCCTTGTTTATGAGCCAAACACTAAGGAGGTATTAAAATTATATAGGCTGCCAATAAATATGGTATTCATCATCAAATATCTGAAATTGACATTACATGCTTATTCTAATGTTACTATTCAGTAGGATGTTGTTATGGTAGACTTGCCTCCTTACTTTGCTATGTGCCTTTCAAGGGACTTCACCTTAAATATTGGGGGATATTTATTAGCTGATTGGAATTATTTGTTATTTATAACCAGGTATGGTACCAAGGTAATGATTTATTCTGAATCTATTTCTCATTTTCATATGGAGCCATATATGCCAAGTGTTGTGAACACTAACTGTATGATCTCATATGATGTACTAGAAACTAGTGGCATAAAAAATAGATCACCTTTAGATAAAGTTATATATTTGTTTATTGATGAGTGTTATTCCACTTTACATGAACATGATCCTTATAGGAACTTTAATAAGAAATATTCGATGTGTATTGCCTTCATGAGAATGATGTACCAATTCCAGCCATGGTTAAGGATGATGAAACTAGTGAAGGTTTGTGGCAATTATACTTTAATGGATCAAGGAATAAACATGGTAATAGAGCTGGAATGATTTTAGTTTATTAAAAAATCAAAGTTATTTCTCTTTTATTAAATTTAGTTTGGTTTTTCAAATAATGTTGTTGAGTATGAAGCACTAGTTCATGGTTTATAATGGGCTAGGAAGATGAAAGTCAATTCTTTACAAGTTTTTGGTGACAGTGAACTTATAGTTAACCAAGTAAGAGGTTTAAATGTATGTAAAAATTTGTGATATAAAGAGTGAGAAAATTCAGTCACATATAAAGGTGGTTGTAAGGCCTTTTGTTCCATATAATTATGATAATTGGCAGGTGTTCAAAGATGATAATCAAATTGTGAGATTTTTACAAGAGGAGATTGAGTTTTTTTTTTCAAGAAACCAATCAAAGTAGTTGCAGTAGTATGGTTATCAAGTTGTGTAACTAAAAATAAATAAGTTTCCCAAGGGATTGATCACACTTGAGAACATTTTTAGTGGTGATGATGGGTTAAGAAAGGAGAAGTCGTCCTTGTCAATAAAAGAAAAGCACTATGCCAATGTAGAGATTATAACTGATAAGTTTTGAAGTTGGGTAAGGTATGCACCCCTTCACAAAAAGAAGCTTTCATTGACTTATACACAAGTTTTGTTGATGTATTTTCATGGAAATATAGTGATCTCAAGGTATTTGACCCAATTTTAGCTCAACACACCATTGATTTAGACGCTGAAACTAAACTAATGAGACAAAGACAAAGGCCCATTAATCCTAAGCTTGAGCCTTTGATGAGAGCTGAGCTTCACAAGCTCATAGAGTCAATGATTATATTTCCAATTAATCACTCAACTCGGGTGAAAAATCTTGTTCTAGTAAGGAAGAATAAGGGTGAGATTATATTATGTGCAAACTTTCATGATTTGAATAGGGATTCACTTAAAGATCACTGTCCATTGCCATCAATGGAACAAATTTTACAACTAGTTACATGTTTAGAGAGGTTTTATTTATTGGATGGATATAGTGTCTATAATAAAATTTTGGTCAAGGAAGAGAACAAATTTAAGACAACCTTCACAACCAAGTGGGGGACTTTTTCATATAGAAAGATGTCATTCAGTTTATCTAATGCTGGAGCAACCTTTCAAAGTGCCACGGATATGGCATTCCAAGGCCTTCTTAACAAGTTTGTACTTGTTTATTTGGATGATCTAACAATATTTTTAAATATTTCATAGGATCACATGGTTCATCTCAAGTAAGTGCTTAAAAGGTGTAGGCAATTTGGGGTATCTCTAAATCCCAAAAACTATGTCTTCTCAATTTATGAAGGTAAGCTCCTTGGCCATGTGGTTTCAAAGTATGGTTTAAGTATAGATTCTGAAAGGATTGATTCCATTCTTTAAATTTACTTACCTAAGCACAAAAGGTCTATACAACATTTCTTTGGGAAAATCAACTTCATAAGGAGATATATTTTAGATTTTGTCATTTTAGCTAAGCCACTTACAACCATGCTAAAGAAGAATCAGAGTTTTAGCTGGTCTAAAGAAGGAGTAAAGAGTTTTGAAGATATTAAAAAGGCCATAGCTAGTGTTCCTACACTTATAAATCTAGTTTTTACAAAGGATTTTATTTTATATATGTATGCTAACATAGACACCATTTTAGGCATTCTTATGCAACAAAATCATGAGGCTTTAGAGCAACCAATAGATTTATTTAGTCAAGACTTGGTAGAGTATGAAATAAGGTATTTTTTTGTTGAAAAAAATGTTCTTTCAGTTATATGGTCTCTTGAAAAAAATTAGATACTTGTTGCCTAATAATAAGATACACCTAATGGTTTCTCATCCAAGCATCAAGGAGTTCCTTTTGAACAAAGATATAAATGAGAAGAGAGCTACTTGGATAACAAGGGTAATGGAGTGTGATGTGGAAATTAAGGTAATGAATATGATCAGAGGTAAATAACTTTTTGATCATTTAGCTCAAGGCTTGAAAGAGACTAATGAGGTTTTTTTGGTGTCAAATGATGAAAAGGTTACAACTGGTCATACCTCACCTTCTAGCTAGTTTCATGACTTGGTAAGCTATCTCCAAGATGGTATTTATCCCTCTCATCTAAGTTATTCAAAAATAAGATATTTTAGGTTGCAATCAATTCCATTTTTACTTATTGATGTTTTTTTTTCAAGAAAGATATCAATGGCATGTTGCTAAGGTATATAGAGCCAAGCCAGAATCAGAGATTGCTTGAAGAATTTCATGATGGACATGGTGGAGAATTTTTTTTCAAGAACTATAACCCTTAAGATCATGAGAGGTGGGTACTATTGACCTAGTATTTTTAGTGATTGCCATGCATGGGTTAAGAAGTGCAAATAGTGTGTTATGTTTGTAGGAAAAGTGAAACTTATAGCTTTACCTCTCCAACCAATTGTGGTGGATCAACACTTTATCTAATGGGGATTAGAATTTATTGGTCTCATAGATCCTCCTTCAAGTTCAAGACATAAATGGATTATAACTACTATAGATTACTTCACATGTTAGATAGAAGCAGTGGCATTGAAAAAAGCAAATGAAACCAATGTTCTAGATTTATATGAAGGTTTGCTTACTAGATTTGGAGTTCCTTCAACTATTATTTCTGATAATGCAATGGATTTTGTGGGAAATAGGATTAGTCAATGGGATATCCAACATGGGATTTATCTTAGCACTTCATCAAATTATTATCCACAAGGCAATGGCCTTGTTGAATCTAAAAATAAGAACCTATTGAAGATCATAAGAAGGACTATTAAAGATAATCAGAGGTCATGGTATCTCAAGTTGAAGTTAGCTCTATGGGTTGATAAGATCACCTACAAAATATCAATATCTAACTCTCGATACAAGATGGTATGGTAAGGAAACAAAGTTGCCCATTTATCTTGAGTTTCTTGATTTATAACTAATGTATCAGCTCAAATTGTTGGAGAATGAGCCTATGGAAATTAGGTATGCTAAGCTTATGGAATTGAAAGAGGTAATAAATTAGTCCATGCTAGCCATAGAAATTCATCAAATATAAGTGAAGAGAGATTTTTACAAAGGAGCTTCATCACAAAGTTTCAAAGAGGGAGATATGGTCCTCAAGTGGGATGAGGATCGAGCTAAAATAGGAAGGCACACAAAGTTTGATTCCCTTTGGAGTGGCCCATACACAATCTCTAGTTGTATGTCCCACAATGCTTTCTAGCTTGTAAAGATGGATGGTGAGGAGCTTCCAATCCCAATCAATGGGATACACTTAAAACATTACTTATGAGGATCTCAATTCCTTGTACATAGTTTGTTTGTTTGTTCTTCTCCAAATGTTGTTTGAGAATATTAGTTTAGTTATGTTTCATCCCAAATAAGTGTTTGTTTGCATATTTGGTTTATTTAGTTAGTTTTCCCTATTTTGTGTGTTTTCCTTCTTATTTTGGAGGATGAAGGTTGTCTCATGCTAATTCAAAAGAGAATTTATATTCATGGATCAAATTTGTCATTACTTTGTGAGTCCAGAAGTCATGTAAATGGTCTAGTTCTTATGCATAACAGGCATGCTTCCTAGTTGAGTCACCAGAATGTTGAAAATTTTGACCTCACAGATCAAATTGCAAACCTTATCATTTAAAACATTGCATAAACATGCCTTTTTGTCCAAGTGTGAGAAATTGGTCTTTGCACTTTTTTTTGAAGGGCTCCTTCCTTTCAAATAGGACCATTTCAATTTTGTCAAAGGGCCTATTGTAGAAATATGAAAGGGAATTTTCAAATTTTTGAATGGTGCACTTTAGAAAAGTTGAAGGGTATCTGCCCTCCAAAAAAAGTCATTTTCAAAGACAAAGTAGACCACTAATTTTTTTTTGAAAGGTACTTTTTATAAGAAAAGGTCCTTGTCAAAATCTGAAAGGTCCCTTACAACAAATCCGAAGTGACATTTACATTTTTCCAAAGGGATCATTTTTCTTCAAAAAAGTTCATTTCAAGATTGTCGAAGGGTTATTTTTGGTAAACAGGGTTCATTTAAGAATTATGAAGGGTTCTTTTTCCTTCAAAAAAATTAGTTTCAAAAATCCTAAAGGTTCATTTCACTTTTTTGAAGGGCATTACAATTATTTGGAAGGGTATAATTCAAAATTCTGAAGGGTTATTTCTTTGAGTAAATGGTCCATTTCAATTCTTTTGAAGGGCAAGAGGACCTTTAAAACCTTCCCAAAGGGTCACTTGTCAAAAATTTGAAGTGTCTTTTCTCAGATGAAAGACCATTTCAAAATTGTCGAAGGGACACTTTCAAAATTGTCAAAGGGACACTTTCAAAATTATCAAGGGATCTGTTCAATTTTTTTGAATAAATGGGGTCTTTTCAAATTCTTTGAAAAGGTCATTTACAAAAAGTCTGAGGACTATTCCAAATTTTATAAAGGGACTTTTCCAAAAGTCTGAAGGGTCTTTCCTCATCCAAGAGGTCCATTACAAAGTTTTGAGAGGGCCATTTCAATTTTACCAAAGGGTCTATTGCAGAAATCCAAAGGAAAATTTACAAAAGCTCATATCATGAATTCCTTTGATCAATTTGTCTGAAGGAATTGTCCATTGCAAAAATCTAAAGAGCTTATTTCCTTTGGACTTTTTGTTTGAAGAAATTGTTCAAGGTGAAAGAGACAAAAACTTTGAAAGGAAAGTCCTAAGGCTAAAAAGCCTAAAAGAAATAGCCTAAAGATATGAATTCCTTCAAACAAATTATCTAAAGGAAAGGAAAGGAGGAAAAGTCTAAAAGAAATAGATAGAGGCATAAAATTTTTGAAAACCTTTTTCATGAAAAAGTGGCTAAAAACATAAGTTTGAAGGAATTAATGATGGGCCCGCAAACATCAAGTTTGAGCTCCTACAAATAGTCATTGGTCAATATTTCAAAGGGTTCATCAAGATTAATGTGAACTTGACACTTGTCAAGATCTAGCAAGGAGATCGACGGATGAGAAAAGGCCAAGTTTTCAAAAGGATCTTAATGGGATTTTGATAGCCAATCAGTAAAAGACAAAGAGGACTTCTCCTTTTAACTCCTATGACATGGTTCATAGCTCATATTTAGAGTACGCAAAGTGACCCAAGTAAGATTAGATTTCAATAAGGAGCACACCATGTTTTTAATGTAATAATCAGATTATTCAAACTTAGAAAAGACATGTAGCTGCCTTTAAGCATGACTCTCTTAGTTCCAAAAGGGAGACTCAAATGCATGAAGGGCTCAAGCCATTTAGCATTGGATTGTTGTTCAAGGAGTTAATATAGAGTTGACTAGATGAAGCTTATCATGTATCTTCCTTATTTTCCATGCAAAGAAGGACTCTTTCTTGTTTTGACTTAGCTTCCAAACATATCAAGGGATTTTCTATTTAAAGATTGGTGTAGCATCATGTATGGAGAGAATTGAATTACCAAATTTTCATGAAAATTTAATGAATTTTGAAGAATTTAATGTTTATTCTAAACAATAATTATGAAATGGGCTCACTGTCCTTTTCCAATGCTAAAAAGCTTTTCATGCAAGACATAAGATAAAAAGATATTATTTGAAGGCTTAGTTATCTTTTGATATTTGAAGTTGGACTTGTGAGATGTGGGAGTTGATCTCCTCTCTAATTCTAGTGCCAATCTCTTGGCTTTTGTATGCTTTTTATATATAAGTTGGCTTTTCTAGCCATTTTCAGAATCCCTCTTTTGGCAAGATTAGAATCTACCAAAATTTGAGTATTTTAACATTTTTAGATAAATAGAAGGTCTATTTTTAGATTCTAGGATTATGGTATAGTGTATTCATGTTAGTGATTTGTATATGTGATAGAATTCTCTTCCTTGTCAAGACTTGATTCTCACATATTTACTAGTTGATTAGATTGTGTAGGTCATGTTCTATGTTTGATGTCTATTGGCTAAAGTTACAATAGATGTAAGTGGTTGTTTAGTGCCTTGAATTAGGTTTATTCCCTCATCTCACTCAATCTTTGATCACCAAATAGAACCTTTTCATGAAATATTGATGCATAGAAGTCAATTAGAATTGAAACTTTAGTGTTTTTCTTATCTAATCAGTGTTTTTAAGAGCTCAAATTGAGTGGATGAACCAAAATATAGGTGTATCACCATCATTAGATAGGATTTTTTCTTCAATTTTCCTTTTTTTTCCTTTTCCAAGTAGTTTTTAGCATAGAGTGAAGATCCTAATTGATACACCAAAGGGAGTTAGCCATTAGAATCTAGAGACTCAATCCATTGATTAGGCTACCCACATCCTAGGATTGTTTCCATGTTTTAGTAGACTATGAAGGCCTGAAACTACCTTCACAAGGGTACAAGTCTAATTGACAATAGTGCTTAGATATAGTGAGTCCACTAAAGTGACTCCCACATATACCATCATGCATTTTATTGATAGCGTGAGAGGCTTCATGAGTATGTAGGCAACCAAAAAGGAGGCTATCAAAGTTGTATTTATAAAGAATTCCTCCCATAATGGTATAGTGTGAGGTAATTTAAATAAATTCTCTTTAAATATTCTTGGAAAGATGAGAAGGAACTATGCCAAGGTTAAGGTAGTCAAAGGTTTGTTGATACCAAAGGTCAGGTTGGGTTTCCTCTACACTAAAAATGGTTGGAGAATCTAGTTTGACATAAGACGGCTGGGTAAGTTGGTGGATAATGATAGATAGCTTAGAGTCTGAGGATGTAGATGGTATCTGATAGGCAAGGGAAGCCATGGCATTAACAAACTTATTTGTAGATCATGGGGTTGATTGGATGCAATAATGCTCAAATGATACTAAAAGTTGTCAATTAGTTGCTTATACTACTACAAAACATCATTATTACACTAGTAAGTGTTATTGATTTGATTGACCACAAGTTGGGAGTCACCAAAGGTATGGATTATTTTGACTCATAGGGCTAAGGTAGTCTGAAGTCTTATTACTAGGGCTTCATATTTAACCATATTATTGGTACATTCAAAATCAAGCTTGAAGGACAAAGGGAGAGGTTCATCATCAAAGGGGATAAGGATGATACCTGATCCCCTACCACATTGACACTTTGATCCATCAAAGAACATGGTGACTTGATAGGTGAAATATACTTGAGATAGAGCCATAATGGACTCATCAAGGAACTCAAGAGGATGAGGGTGGTTATCTATTAAAGGTGCTTCAACTAATTATTCGGTGATGACTTTCCTTTTAATTAGATTTTACTAAAGGAAATCAAGGTCAAAATTTGATAAGAGCATGAGCCACTTGTCCATATGCTAGTTTTGGTATGGCTTGGAGTACATGTACTTGAGTGGGTCCTTGTTAGTTATGATGTAAGTTTTATGGTTAAGAAGGTAATGGTGAAGTTTGGTAGCCATGAATACTAAATATAAGGAAAGTTTTTTAGTATGGGTGTATCGAGTATCATAATCTACAAGTGTGTGGCTAATATAGTATACAACTTACTCTTTGTGTTATTCATGTTGGTGAGCCATCATTTCCCCTAAGGAATGGTTGGTGGAAAAGATATATAGGTAGAAAGGTTCATAATTCTTGGGAGGGGTAAGGACAATTGGAGACAAAAAATACTCTTTGAGTGAATCAAAGGCCTTTTAGTAATCATTATTCCACTTGAAAGATACATCCTTCTTGAGAAGGTGGTGGAAGGGTTAGCACTGATACAAAAACTAGGAGATAAAATGATGAATGGATTATAGCTTTCCCTAAAAGCTACAGAGTTACTTAAGGTTGGTGAGAAGAAGCATGTTGAGGATGGATTTGATCTTGTTAGGATCAAATTTGATTCTATGAAGGGATATAATAAATATAAGAGGCTTTCCAAGTAAGACCCCAAAAATTCACTTCTTGGGGTTAAGGCAGACATGGTAATGGATAAGTCACTCAGAGATGATCTTAAGAATGGCTAAGTGATCTTTTTGGAGTTTGAATTTTTTGAGAAGGTCATCCACATAGTCCTATACAATTTTATGGGTGAGGTCATGGAAGATATAAGTCATAACATATTAGTAGGTTGCACCAGCGTTCATTAACTTGAAAGACGTGACTCTATAGCAAAAGGTCCCCCAAGGGGTGGTAAGGGTGGTCTTGTGCTAATCTTTAGGTGAAATTAGGATCTAATTGTAACTCGAGAACCCATCCATGAGAGATAACATCTCATGGACAATTTTAAGATCAACAAGCTAGTCAATGCTAGGTAAGGTAAAGTTGTTTTTGGGTCAGGTGAGGTTGAGGTCATGAAAGTCCACACAAATTCATAGTCCCCTTGTGGATTCGATGATGGGTACCAAATTCAAGACCTATTAGGGGTAGTCAATAGGTTGAATACAGTTAACAGATAGAAGATGTTGAAACATTTCTTTGATAAGAAGGGGTATGTAGGGATGCATGAATTAGAATTTTTTTTTGACAGGTTTGGAATCATGAAAAGTGACTATGTTATGGGTATCTATGGCAGGGTCAATTATAGGCATATCACTATAAGACCAAGTAAAGTCTATGTTGTGGTCTTGAGGAAGGATGGGAAATAATGAAGTTCCTTTGTAGTGAATGATTAGCTAATTTTGACAATGTAGGGGTTATCCATAGTACCCAAGTTGATATCCATGGTGGATTCATTCAACATAGTTGAAGACTCAGGAGGAAAGGAATTTTAGATTGAAGAATTTGGGACACCAAGGTAGGTGAGAATAGAATCATCATCCTAACACTAAATAGTGTTAATGGTCGGAGAGTCTTCTCCTATCATCTTAGGATGGGTCAAAGGGATGGTTATAGTTTCCCCCACTTCTAATAAGTTAGGGGTTTGAGGTTGATCATGTTGATCAAAAAAATAGTTAGGTGGGATGATGCCATCATCCTCACATGCAAGTGGAGGTGAGGTCAATGAGGAAGGGATATCCCCTTCAACAATGGTAGTGATGGGTTGTTTTGATTTCTTCTTATTAAGAAAGATAAAACCAAGTCCATGATTCTCATGTGGCTTATTGGTTTTGATGGTGACCAATTCATGTGAGCCATGGTCATATAGCCCAATATTGAAGCCTTTGTAAGCACACTGATGAAGGTATGTCTTAGTGAATTATGTTTTATCTAAGTAAGAGAAATCAATGGTGAATGGTCAAGGTGGAAGAGAGGTGGTAGAAACATCAAGGGATTTATCAAGTCCCCCATAGACAAATTGGGTCTGATAGTGGGGAGGTCCAAATGGAATGATAGTTATGACATTAGGGTCATATCCTGGCTAGTTGGTAAGATGTTCATACTCGTGAGGAGTAGGGAAAGTGTCAAGTGCTAAAAGGTGATATTCCCCCAGTGAAAGATGATGGAACATGGATTCCAAAGGGTATATGGTATGGATTTAGTGTGAAGGTATAGAGGAAATAGTTGATGCCTCATTGGTGGAAGGGGGTATGATATCCACTTTGATGGTTGGTTGGATGGGGGTTTGATGCCATCATTAGGGTGATAGGTCATGTTTCATGTTGAAAAATGACTTGGGTTAGCTTTGATGGTGATGATTTGGATTTCATTCTCAAACTTAATATAGTGGTGGAGGGTAGAGGGAATGTAACCCATGGAGTGAATCTAAGGTCATCCCAATAAGATGTTGTATTATAATTCACCTTATAGAACATTGAAAAGTTTGGGGAGCATATAGGGTCCTAAATAGATGTGAAGGTAAATAGTTCCCTAGGTAATGGCCATGATATCATTGAAGAAATAAAGGACAATCAAAGATTCAGACATGACATTATTTGGCAAATTGAGTTGGTTATAGGCATGAGAGGAGATGATGTTAATGATATCTCCCCCATCAATCATGACCCATTTGATATGGGTTTGGTTGATGTATGCAGTGATAAAGAGAGTAAAATTTGGGTCCTCAAAATGGATGAAGGGTATTTCTAAATCCTTAAAGGTAAAAAGGTTCAAAATTTGAAGGGCACCAACAAAGGTAGCTAGAGGTTGGGGGTCCTTCGGCTAGACCTCAATGGATTACAAAGTCTCTATTAATGCTTGGTGGTGATAGGGAGAGGTAGAGATTGACTCATACAAGCTCATCTTCACTAGGGTCTGATGAATTTTCTTGAGGATAACTCTCTTGATGGAATTTGAGGGGTTGTATTAGGAGACATTTAAGATAGGCACCTTGGGTTTGGTCAAAGATGGAGATGGTTGGGTGTAGGTTGGTTGGGAGTTTGAGGAAGGGTATGTCTAAAGAATGGACACCTTATTATTCCCCTTATCTTTTCGTTATGCTCTTGTGACCACATTGATAGTATTGCTAGAAGGAGAGGTTAAACTAGAGGATTGGTCAGATTTGTCTTCACTCTAAGGTGAGAGTGGAGGAGTGGGTGAGTGTTGGGTAGGTATGGTTGGTGGTTGGATTGGTATGGGGATCATAAGACGTTTGTCTATTAATATATCATCCTCATCATAAAGTTAGTGGATAATGGTTTGGAAAGATTTTTAGTTGATTGTATCATGGCTAGGTATCCTATGATAAGAACACATATGGTGTTCATTGTACCAAAATGATTTAGAAGCTAGAGGGTCAAAGGGTCTAATGGGAGGTAGGGTTAAACAAGAGGTTTGTAATAACCTATGGAAAATGGTTGAATAAGATTCAACCAAAGATGGTAAAGTTTTGGTGGTTGAGATAAGAGGTTGGTTGGACATAGGTTTGATGGTAGGTGTTTTGGGTAAGGTGGTATACTTGGTTGCTAACTTCAGTTTAGGCAAGGAAGTTGATGAGCTAGAGGTGGAAAATCAAAAGGTATGTAGCTTAGGTATAGTTGGCATGGTGAAAAGAGGTGCATCAGAGAGCAACTACAAAGGTGTCACCAAAAGAGGTGGTGAGGTTTTGGTATAGGTAACTAGCTTCCTTCTCAAGGTAGAGGGATGAGGCCCTAGAATGGAGAGCAAAGTTAAGGGAGGCAAAATTTAGGTCTTCTGGACTCTGTGTGGTTTCACCTCTTTTATTACTTTGGTTTGACACTTGGTTATTGGGTTTGAGGAGGTTAGGTCTAATTTCATAGATGGGTGACTAAGGCTTAGTGTAGGGAGGATGCTAAGGTTCTTGATCAACTTGGTCAGCTTGGTTTGAAAGGGTAATTTAGTTGCTTGAGATTTAGTTGTCTTGGGTGGTTGAGGCTTCATTGAATTAGTATGATTTGTAATGGGTGTGGTTGATAAGGTATAATTTTGGATAGAAAAGGTGGTGGGTTGGTCTACCAAAGGTATGATTAAAGTCACTTTCTTGGTGATATAAGGTAGTCCTAATTACTACTAGAAGGTGGATCGATCTGTGTCAAGGTTGGAGATAAACTCTAATTTTTTTACTAGTCTATAGAATGGTTTGTAGGTTGGCTTAATACCCTAAATGGTAGACCTAAAAGATAAGCCCCTAGGTAGAGACACATGGATGATAACCTTGTCCTATTCCTTAATCAAAGGATGTAGGGTTTAGATAGGTGGTTCCTCAATGGGAGGAGTAGACATGTGGGTCTCCTCCTCAAGAATGATATCTGAAGGGGAAGTGGTTTACTTGGTAGCTAAAGGTGAGGGTGAGGTGGTGATAGTTGGTTTTTTAAGTATATCAATTAAAGGGGTGGCTAGTGGATCCACTACCTAAATAAGTGAAGGGGGAGAAGATGGTGTTTCCTTAGATTGGGTATCCAAAGAAAGGGAAGGTAAATCCACTACTTTAATAAGTGAAGGGGGTGAGAGAAAAATGGGTTAGTTAATAAGCTCTTTAGCAACGAGTGTGTCAAGGACCATGTTAATTGTATGGGTATCGTGAGAGCACTCGATGTTTTTTCTCTCATTCTTGGTAGGTGCATGGTTCAAGAATGGTTGCCTAAATATATAAAGGGCTTAGTTTAATGGTGCATTAGGGTTATCTAATATAATCTCTCCCTTATCAATGAGGGATTGCACAAGGCTCTTGAAAGCATTGCACCTATTGAAATCATGCCCTTTCACTCAATGGAAGGCACATAGATCATTCTTATTGTACCAACTAGGTGTGGGATAAGAGGAGTCAAATTGTTGGGGTAGATTGATAGGAGGATGTTGAATGATATTGGATTTCAATAACTTCTCCAAGATGGAAGTCTATGATTCTCCAAGTGGAGTGAATTGTTTTTTGTTTTTTTGGGTTTGGTTGCTTGGGTTTTGCTTTGAGGAACTAGAGGGACTAGATTGGTTGAAAAAAGGTGGAAAATCTTTAAGGACAACTGCATTGGTAGTTCCCTTGATTTTTGTGTTGGTATTGGATTGGTTACTTGACTTGGAGGAAGAAACTTCATTGGTTTTATAGGTTGAATTCTTGTTCTTGATTTTTAGCTTACCTTCATCAATGGCTCAGTTCTCTAACTTAAAAGACATGGTAATATATTCATCAAAGGTTTGGAAGCTTTGGACACATAGTGTGGAGGAGATATGCTTGGCATGTGCTTGAGCAAAGAGATCTATGAGTACAATTTGAGGCAAGGAAAAGGAAAGTTGGCTAATCAAGATCCTCTAATGAGCCACAAAATTGGCAATGGACTCATCCTCAAAATATGAGATAGAGTAGAGCTCAGTGATAGAAACTTTCTTGGAGATATTGATCCAAAATTGGTCTAAGAAGGCTTGAGACAATTGGGTGAAAGAGAAAAGGGAGTGCTTAGTTATGGCACTATACCAATCCAATGACAGACCAACTAGAGACATGGGGAAGGTGTGGAGGAGAAGGGAATCATCATAGGTGATTAGATAACAAGCATGCATAAATTCCCTAAGGTGTTATTGGGGATCTTCCTTACTTTGAAATGTAGGGAACTTGGAAAGTTCCCATTAGGGAGGATATGGCCTGATAGGTAAGGATGGATGGATAGATGGGCTCATTACAGATTTGGTCATACAACAAGATGTTATGGGCACCCAAAATAGATGAATCTAAGGTGGTCATCTTGTCCATAATAATATTCATCAGGTCAACTTGGGGTTGTGTACCTAAAAGCTTATAAGATGCATACTATTTTGGTGGTTGGAAAACATGCTAGTAGTGGGTAGAAAGTTGGGATGTTTCTAAATATGGTAAAGTATATATCAAAGGTTGGGTGGACGATACATAAGGGTAGGTATAGTTAGGTAGTTTGGGTACATACCCTTGTAGATTAGGGATATAACCAAAGGTTGGTCCAAGGGTTGCTTATTGGATAGGAGCAGTAGTTGGGTTGGTGACTGATGGAAGGGTGGTGACCCTTGTGCTAATTGGTGGTAGGGTAGAGGGTATGGACACCATAAGTTTTTGAATTAGAGTAGTGGTTGATGGGTTGGGGGTAACTAAGGGAAGGTTGGTAGTGTTAGAGGTAAACACTCCTATTGTGGAGGAGTGGCTGGCATGAGTAGAAGGTATAAGGGCAGTGGTAGTTTGAGTTGGTTGGTTTTTAATGGTAGTCTCAAAGGGGTTATTAGTTAATGATGAAGCTTGGGTAGTCAATGATTGGGTAGTAATCATGTAAATGGAGGTTCTCCCCATGAGATGGGGAGCCATGCCATAAGGTGGATCTATGGATGGATCTGAAGCTAGGATACGGTAAGATGTGGTTGTAAGGTAATGTTGCAAGGCCACAAGATTGTTATCTAGGAAAGAAATAAAATTCACATCTCCTTAAGGAACCTTTCAAGGTAAGGTAGGACTTCTTGAGGGGTGAGGAGAGTTTGTTGGTTCAAAAATATAGTCTATGGATGAAGAGGTAGGTTGGCTTGGTAATGGGTTTTGCTCCACAAGGTCTCTTTGCTATTGGTGAGTAAGAAACATACAAGATAAAGGAGAAAGAAATCACAAACAACCTCATTAATCAAAGTAAGAGAAGATAAGAAAATATCGAAGAAATTAAATCACACTCTAAAAGATGTGTTAAACCCTAGATTTTTAATTAATCTTACTTTTGGCTTATGCTTTAAGAAGATGTGTGACTAAAATTGGTTTGAAGAGTGATTACTAGAGAAGAAGTCTAAGGTTAGTTCCAAGTTGTGTTTAGGCACTCAAAAATAATATATATTAGGATCAATACATGGCTTGGTATTGGGGCTTACCCCTTCACTTCACACACCACAAAAATAAGGGTGTCAGGTGCTTAGCCAATATATATTGATATCCAAATATTATACTCAACTAGATAGCTGAGTTGGTCCTCTCCTTGGTAATGACCTCCAAGTAGGATCACCAAGAAAGGGTAAGGTAACCTTTAGGTGATAAGATCATAGTTAGACCTTGTATCAAGTTTGTTTGATGTTTAATTGTTGAAAGTAGTTTGGTTTAGTGTGTGCAAAAAAGAGTGAATCTATGATAGATTACTTTGACTTTTAAGTTAAGCTATGTGAACTCAAATTTTTAAGTAGTCGATGTATGCACTTAGTTTTAAGCCCAAATGAAACTTCTAAATTTTTTAATGAACATAGAATAGAGAGAGAATGCAAGTAAATAAGAACCCAAGTATATACACAAGGTTCCCACCAGGCATGCCAAAATATTTTAATGAATTTATTACTTATTATTGGAAAGGGGAAAAGAAGAAACTAAGTATGGGTGTGGTTGAAAAATTTGATTTATTATGTGCACATTAAAATAAAAATTTTGTGAAGAGCTCCTCTTTGTCTTGGGATGATGACTTAAAGATATGAAAGCACTAAATCAAACTTGTTTTTTAGATAGATAGTTGAGTATATTTCCTAGTGATAGCTAGATCCCAAAAGTGAGAGATTCCTTAGGGGCTATCAATCCACATATTTTAAAAAATTATGATTATAAACATAATAAAAGGTATTTGCATTAATGAATCAAAAGGTACTAAAATTGAATACAAGAGTTCTTGCTAAGAAATATGTTATAATTGATTAAAATAGAGATTAAGCTAATTGATACTAGTGTTAGAGGGTTGGAGTATGCTTTAGAAAATTAGAAAGGGATCTGGAGATAGGCAGGAACATAAAGAATTAGGTTTGATTGGGTATAGGTAGGTGAAATTAGCTTTCTAGTTTTTACTACCATAGTGATCATCGATAATTGGGCTAACCATCAACAATTAAGGTGATCATCAATGGTCAAGGTGACCATCAATGGTTAGATAGGCCATCGATGGTTGATTCAACCATCGATGGTTAGTATGTAGGGATATGTGTTGGTAAAAATGTTGATTGACATGATCCAAAATATGGATTCTAAGAGATGGGTTGATTGAAAAATGGAAATAAAGTAAATAGATATTGATAAATAAGTACTTGTCTTACTAGAAGTTGATTGGGTAGATAGTTGAGGTAATTGAGCTATTGGTGGAATCTAACCTAATTATGATAGAGTGATGGTACCTAAAGGCTTGGTAGAGAGGTGTTGACAAATTGACTCTCTGATATGATGTTTAGATTGCTAATGGTAATTGACTTACAAGAAAGAAACTCCTAGATGCACAAGCTCTTGATAATAATTATAGATAGATATCACCTTCAGGATCCTTTCTTCTTATAAGCACAAGCAAGAGGTAGAAGTGAAGGTTCAATTAGGCTATTTAATTATAAATTATTTGTGTAAAGGTTCACAATAGTATTTAGACAACTTACATTTAGAAAAGTAAAATGGGTGGTTTGCATGATTTTGACTAAGGAGGTGCACCTTGACCATCGATGGTCAAGGGTGAAGGTAAAAAGGTGGGTAAAATATAGGTTAAACTAGTTGGGTAAACTAACTATGGTTGGGCTTGATTAGTAGTCAAGGGGTGAAATTGGTCTCAAGGGGGATCATAAATGGTTCAAGGGTGTTTTTGACATTTAGAATCATAGTGTGCATATTTTCAATGTCTATAGTTCCTTAGATTGAGTTTTAGACTTACTTCATTCTACATATCAAACCTTTCTTGACAATCATTGTAGAAACATGATTCTTTTGAATAGGGGTGTAGTCTTTTTATCAACTATCTGAATATATGAACTGATTCTTGTTACCTATCTATTTGGACTTACAACACTTCACTAGGATACTAGGTAACCATGCACTTGATCCTTCATAATAAAACAATGACTTATTTGTCATGAAATCTCAACTACATTAAGATGTCCTAGTTTTGGGACTATTAACATTTTATCAGGGTTTTCCATAAAGAACATTGTCCTTTCCCTGTGGATAATTATATCAACTAAACCTTACTATTTCCCATGAATTTGGTTTCTACTTGAATTTGATTGAGCACATCTCTTATTTACATCTAAATCTACTAACTTTATTCATTCTCCTTGTTGATTGTAATCTATAGTTCTCTATTTTAACCAGCATTCTTTGTCAACTTGAAACACAACACACATATCTACCTATCTATGATCTCAAGGGTCCATCAAGATACATATAAAAACACAAATAATCAATATTATTTAGAGGACATGAATATATAACAACTTTTCTATCTTTATTCATTCTATTCTTTCTTGATTACAACATATAATCCATGGATGGACTTGTCATCTTTCTTGTGAGGGTTTTTCTACATTTTCTCATTCTCTGATCCTCCTCTCTCTTCTTGGAGAATTCCTACCTATATTATACTCCATTCCTTCTCATTACAATGAATTTTCTTATTTATTTCAATGTGGTTTTTTTTTAGAAGTTACATCTAGCCACCTTACCATAACTACCCCAATGTTCCAAGATGATTTTTCATTTATACAATTTGCTTGTCTTAGAGTCTAGACATGAAATATATTTATAAATTTATCTCATGACTTTGAATGACCCCTAAAACCAAATTTTCCTATACAAACACTTCAAACATATAAAATGACACTCAGTCTCTATTACAATTTTTGAATTCCTTGTTTTGGAGGGAAAACACCTAGGGACCATGTAAAACAAATGGATTTATAAGGAAAAAATGGACCTAAGAAGGTCCCTTACATACATTAACTCTCAATTTTGACCACCTTTGACTTCTTATTGACAAAAACACTAAAATGAGTTTGTTTAGCTTGATGTTCCTACATTAGTTAATAAAGGAACAACATAAGGTAATGTCTAAAGATTGCATTGTATTACCTAAATCGAGTGTGTTCCACTCCATTCAAATATAAAATTTTATTTCATTGACTATTTATACTATGGATATGGCATGTTTTTATTCCTCGTGTATGGAATTTAATTGGAATGAATGTGAGTCTAAAGAAAGGGTTGACGAATGGTATTGTAGACCTATATCACCTATAGAGAGTACTCATTCACTTCAATAATTGATAGATCATGAAATGGAATTATCAATTGACTTTGACCACATCTCAGATCTTGTGCAACTAGGTACAATTTATTCTTTAATTAAATATATAACCTTAGATATTAGTGATATTTATATTTTTTTCTATATGTACTTATAATTTGATTATAATTTAAATGCAGGGCATGTTTTTTGTAGTAATTGCACCTAAGAACAATGATGAGGGAGAAAACTACTACTTAGGTCATTGTGTAGAGGCAAAAAAATTAACGACAAATGTTATGGATGGAGAAGATCTAATTTATCCCACTAGATTTTTAGTGGTTACTAGAACTTGGCTTCATAGGTACTATCATAAAAAAATAAAATAATTGTTATTTGAGAACTTTAAAACATGCAAGATAGTGCTTCATTATTCAAACCTTGTTATTTCTACAAATATTCAAATGATCAAATATCATGGAAAGCCTCACAAGAGAACTTTATGGAAAATGCATGAATATGACCATGAGTGATTCTTGAAACACTTGAAAATAGAGTTGATCTTGAAGGTACATTAGATTGAATTAGTAAATTTATCTAGTATTTAAAATTAATATAATAAAGTTATTTGATTTAATGTATTTTTATTTTCAACTATTTTATTATTATGTGTTTATTTCTATTTAAATTTTTTACTAAAAATATGAATGTAGGTTAGTGGTACTAGATGAGCTTCCACCTTTGTGTGGTTGGTGTAAAGAGTAGAGAAGATTATCTTCTTGAAACGAAGAGAATCCAAAATAATTTATATTAATTTCATCTACCTTAATCAAATCCTTTTTCACATTCTCTTTATTTATCCTTTCAAGAAAACACAAAAATAGTCTTATCAATGCTCTGTTAGAGGACTCATCCCTGCATGAGTAGGACCTGATGGTTCATCTCTATCCCTCATGATTCTCATGCAACACGTGATGGAATCTCACACATTTTGCACATTTATAGATGAGTGAAGTCTCTTAAGGGATGCCTATGATCAACTAAAAATTTTGCTCCCAAAGGTCTACCAAGACTTGATAAAGATGATTCTATCCTAAAAGTGCCTATATTGACATGTTCACATAGATTGTTCATCGATTGGGTTGATGAGTTAGAATCTATGACCTTCACTGACCAAGTTTTAACCTGTTCTGAGAGATTTGGATGTGAGAGGAACCTCATTGACATTTATCATTTATCATTAGTTAGATAAAATCCTCTTAGTATTTCTTAGAGGACTCATCCTTGTATGTGTAAAACCTGATAGTTCATCTCTATCCTTCATGATTCTTGTGCAATGTGTGATGGAAGTTTGATCATTTTACACATTTAGGGATGAGTGAATTATCTTAAGGGATGCCTCTAATCAACTACAACTTTTGATCCCAAGGGTATATCAAGAATTTAAAAATATGATTTTAGCCTAAAAATGCCTATCCTAATGTGTTTTCATAGATGATTTGTCAATTGGGATGATGAGTTAGAATCTACAATCCTCATTGACCAAGTTTTGGCACATTCTGAGAGATTTGGCTATGATTAAAACCTCATTTTCAAGTCTCATCTATCATGAGTTAGATAAAATCCTCCTAGAATTTCTTAGAAGATTCATCCCTACATGTGTAGGACCTGATTATTCATCTCTATCCCTCATGGTTTTCATGTAACGTATGACAAAAGTTTGCTCATTTTGCACATTTGGGGATGAGTGAATTCTCTTAAGGGATGCCTTTGATAACTACAAATTTTACTCTTGGGGGTTTATCAAGACTTTAAAAAGGTCATTATAGATTGAAAATGCCTATCTTAAGGTTTTTGCATAGATAGTTCATCGATTGGGCTGATGAGTCAGAATCTATGGCCCTTGTTGACCAACTTTTGGCATGTTTTAAGAGATTTAGATATGAGATAAATATCATTACCATGTCTCATATATCATGATTTAGATAAAATCCTCTAATTTTTTCTTACAGGACTCATCCTTGTATGTGTATGACCTGATGGTTCATCTCTATCCTTCACAGTTCTTATGCAATGCATGATAGAAGTTTTCTCATTTTTCACATTGGGGACAAGTGAATTATCTTAAGGGATGCCTCTGATTAATTACAACTTTCACTCTCAAGTTTCTACCAAGACCTAAAAAGGGTGATTCTACACTAAAAATGCCTATCCTAAAGTGCCTTCATAGATAGTTCATTGATTGGGTTGATGAGTCAAAATCTATGACCCTTACTGACCAAGTTTTGTCATGTTCTAAGAGATTTTGTTGTGAAATAAACCTTGTTTCTACATCTCATCCATAAAAAGTTAGATAAAATCCTCTTAATATTTCTAAATCATCCCTTCTTGTGTAGGACCTGATGGTTTATCTATATCCCTCATGGTTCTTGTGTAATGTGCGATGGAAGTTTGTTCATTTTGCACATTTAGGGATGAGTAAATTCTCTTAAGGGATGCCTCTAATCAACTATAAATTTTGACATTATGGGTATACCAAGACTTTAAAAAGGTTATTCTAACCTAAAAATGCCTATCTTGATCTGTTTGTGTAGATGGTCCATCAATTGGGTTGATGAGTCAGAATTTATGGCCCTCATTGACCACATTTTTGCATGTTTTGAGAGATTTGGATACAATAAAAACCTCATTTTCATATCTCATCCATGACAATTTATATAAAATCCTCTTAGGTTTCTTAGAGGACTCATACTTGCATGTGTAAGACCTGATGGTTCATCTCTAGCCCTCATGGTTCTCATGCAACATGCAACAGAAGTTTGATCATTTTGTATATTTTGGACAAGTGAATTATCTTAAGTGATGCCTTTTATCAAATAAAAATTTCACTCTCAAGGCTCTATCGATACTTTAAAAAGGGTATTCTAGCCTAAAAATGCCTATCTTTAAGTGTCTATGTAGACATTTCATCGATTAGGTTGATGAGTCAAAATCTATGGGGATCACTGACCAAGTTTTAGCATGTTCTCAGAGATTTGGATGTGATATAAACCTAATTTTCACATCTCGTCTATCAATATTTAAATAAAATCCTATCGATATTTCTTAGAGGATGTGTCCCTGCACATATAGTACCTGATAGTTCATCTCTAGCCCTCATGGTTTTCATGCAATATATAACAAAAAATTTCTCATTTTGCACATTTAAGGATGAGTGAATTATTTTAAAGGATGCTTCCAATAAAATACAAATTTCATTCATGAGGGTCTATCAAGACCTGACAAATGTGATTCTAGTGTATAATGCCCATCTTGACATATCCATGTAGATGGTTCATCTATTGGGCTGATGAGTCAGAATCTATAGCCCTCACTGACCAAGTTTTGGTATGTTCTAAGAGATTTGGTTGTGAGATAAACCTCATTACCACATCTCATCCATTATAATTTAGATAAAATACTCTAGAGATTTTTTAGAGGACTCATCCCTCCATGTGTAGGACATAATGGTTCATCTCTATCCCTCACGGTTCTCGTGTAATGTATGATGGAAGTTTGCTCATTTTGCACATTTGAGGATGAGTGAATTATCTTAAGGGATGCCTCTGATAAACTATAAATTTCACTCCTAGGGGTCTACTAAGACTTGACAAAGGTAAATCTAGAATAAAATTTCTTATTCCTAAATGTTTGTGTAGACAGTTCTTCGAGTCGATAAGTTAGAATCTATGGCCATTACTGACTAACTTTTGGCATGTTTTTAGAGATTTAGCTATGATATAAACCTCATTTCCATGTCTCATCCATCATGATTTAGATAAAATCCTCCTAGGATTTCTTAGAGGAATCATCTTTGCATGTGTAAGACCTGATGGTTCATCTCTATCCCTCATAGTTCTCATGCAATGCATGATGAAAGTTCGCTCATTTTACACATTCAAAGACGAGAAAATTCTCTTAAGGTATGCTTCTAATAAACTACAAATTTATTTCCTTATGGTTTATCAAGACCTAAAAAGGTGATTATAGCCTAAAAATGCTTATCCTAAAGTGTTCATAAAGATGGTTTGTCAATTGGGATGATGAGTCAGAATCTACAACCCTCATTGACCAAGTTTTGGCATGTTTTAAGAGATTTGGCTACAAACCTCATTTTTGTATGCTATGCATCATGAGTTAGATAAAATCCTCCTAATATTTCTTAAAGGATGTATCCTTACATGTGTAAGACCTGATGGTTCATCTCTAGCCCTCACGGTTCTTTTGTATCACATGATAGAAGTTCACTCATTTTGTACATTCAAGGATGAGTGAATTATCTTCAGGGATGCCTTCGATCAACTACAAATTTCTCTCCTAGGGGTCTCCCAAGACCTAACAAAGATTATTATAACCTAAAAATTTCTATCCTAACATGTTCACATAGACGGTTTATCAATTGGGCTAATGAGTTAGAAACTATGGCCCTCGCTAACCAACTCTTACCTTATTATAAGAGATTTAGCCACAAGATAAAACTCATTGCCACATTTTATGCATCATGAGTTAGATAAAATCCTTCTAGGGTTTTTTATAGGATGCATCCTTTCACATGTAATGGTTTATGGTTCATATCTATCCTTTATGGTTCTTGTGCAATGAGTAATAGAAATTTGCTCATTTTGCATATTCAGGTTTGAGTGAATTCTCTTAAGGAATGCCTCTGATCAACTACAAATTTTGCTCTTGGGGGTCTATCAATACCTTATAAAGGTGGTTCTATCTTAAAAATTCCTATCTCAATGTGTTTGCATAGATGGTTTATTTATTGGGTTGATGAGTTAGAATTTATGGCCCCCACTAACCAACTTTTACCTCATTCTGAGAGATTTGGCTATGAGAGAAACCTCATTGCCACATCTTTTTCATCATGAGTTAGATAAAATCCTACTAGGATTTTTTATAGGACTTATTCCTCCATGTTTATGATCTAACATTTTATCTCTATCCCTTATGGTTCTTGTGCAACACATGACCAAAGTTTACTCATTTTGCACATTTAGAGACAAGTGATTTCTCTTAAGGGATGCCTCCAACCAACTATAACTTTCACTCCTAGGGGTCAACCAAGACTAGACAAAGGTGGTTCTATCCTAAAAATTCCCATCTAGATGGTTTATTGATTGGGTTGATGAGTCAAAATTTAAGGCCGTCATTGACTAAATTTTACCCCATTGTGAGTGATTTGGATGTGAGATTAACCTCATTTATACATCTTTTCCATCATTAGTTAGATAAAATACTCCTATAATTCATTAGAGGACTTATCCTTCCATGTTTAAGAGATGACAGCTTATCTCTATCCCTCATAATTCTCATGTAATACGTGACCAAAGTTTACTCATTTTGCACATTCAAGGATGAGTGAATTCTCTTCAAGGATACCTCTGACCAACTGTAACTTTTGATTTTAGGGCCTGACCAAGAATAGATAAAGGTTTTTCTAGCCTAAAAATTCCCATTCGAATGTGTTCATGTAGATGGTTCATCGATTGGGATGATGAGTTAGAATCTACATCCCTCATTGATCAAATTTTACCCTAATATGAGAGATTTGGCCACAAGATAAACCTCATTGCTATGTCTCATCTATCATGAGTTAGATAAAATATTCTCAAGATTTTTTATATGAATTATCCCTCCATTAGTAAGATCTGATGTTTGGTATCTAACCCTCACAGTTCTCATGCAATGTGCAGTTGAAGTTTGCTCATTTTGCACATTTAGGGACGCATGAATTATCTTCAAAGATGCCTCCAACCAACTAAAAATTTTGATCCTAGGGGTCAACAAAGACTAGTAAAATTTATTTCTAGCCTAAAAGAGCCCATATGGATGTGTCCATGTAGATGGTTCATTGATTGGGCTAATGACTCAGAATCTATGGCCCCTATTAACTAATTTTTACCCCATTATGAGAGATTTAGATGTGAGAGAAACATCATTTTAATGTCTCATCTATCATGAGTTATATGAAATTATCTTGATATTTATTAGAGGACTCATCCTTGCATGTGTAGTATCTAATTATTCCTCTCTATCCCTCACGGTTCTCATGCAACATGTGATCAAAGTTTGCTCATTTTGTACATTCAAGGATGAGTGAATTCTCTTTACGGATGCCTCTAACCAAATGTAAATTTCAATCCTAGGGGCTAACTAAGAATAAAAAATTTGGTTATATCCTAAAAACACCCATCTAAATGTGTTTGCATAGATGTTCCATCGATTGGGCTGACAAGTTAAAATCTACCATCCTTGCTGACCAAATTTTTCCTCATTGTGAGAGATTTTGCCATGAGAGAAACCTTGTTGCCACATCTCATCCATCATAAGTTAGATAAAATCCTCCTAAGATTTCTTAGAGGACTCATATCTCCATGTGTAGGACTTGATGGTTTATCTCTAACCCTCCCCATTCTCATGCAATGTATGACTAAAGTTTGCTCATTTTGCACATTCAAGAATGAGTGAATTCTCTTCAGGGATGCCTTTGACCAACTACAATTTTTTCTCTTGGGTGTCAATCAAGACCAAAAAAGGTCATTCTAGCCTAAAAATTCCCATTCAGACATGTCCATGCATATGGTTCATTGATTGGGCTAACGAGTTAGAATCCATAGTCATTGATAACCAATGTTTACCCCATTGTGAGAGATTTGGCTATGAGAGAAACCTCTTTGTCTCATCTTATCCATCATGAGTTAGATAAAATACTCTTAGGATTTCTTAGAGGACTCATCCCTCCACATGTAATATTTGATGGTTTATCTCTATCCCTCACAGTTCTTGTGTAATACATGCTCGAAGTTCACTCATTTTGCACATTCAAGCATGAGTGAATTCTCTTTAGGGATGCCTCTAACCAACTAAAAATTTCACTTTTAAGGCTTGATCAAGACTAGATAAAGGTCATTCTAGCTTAAAAATTTCCATGTAGATGTGTTTGCATGGATGGTTCATTGATTGGGCTGATGAGTCATATTTTATGACCCCCACTAACCAACTTTTACCTTATTTTGAGAGATTTGGCATTGAGAGAAACCTCATTGCCACATCTCATCCATCATGAGTTATATAAAATCCTCTTGGTATTTATTATAGGACTCTTCCTTACACATGTAGGATTTGATGGTTCATCTCTATCCCTCATGGTTTTCATGCAACACATGACTAGAATTCATTCATTTTGCATACTCAGGGACAAGTAAATTATCTTCAAGGATGCCTCCAACTAACTGCATCTTTCACATAGAGGGCCTGATCGAGACTACAAAAATGTCATTTTAGCCTAAAAATACCTATTTAAATGTGTTTACATAGATGCTTCATCAATTAGGCTAACAAGTTAGAATCTACGACCCCACTGACTAGCTTTTACCCTATTGTGAGAGATTTGAATGTGAGAGAAACCTCATTATTGTATCTCATCCATCATGAGTTAGATAAAATAATCTTGGGATTTATTATAGGACTCCTCCCTCCACATTCAAGAGATGACAATTTATATCTATCCCTCATGGTTCTCATGAAACACATGATTAAAGTTTGTTCATTTTGCACATTAAGGAATGAGTGAATTCTCTTTAGGGATGCCTTCGACCAACTATAAATTTCACTCCTAAGGGTCGATTAAGATCAGATAAAGGTTGTTCTAGCCTAAAAATACCCATTTAGATGTTTTCACATAGATGGTTCATTGATTAGGTTCATGATTCAGATTATATGGCTCTCACTGACCAAATTTTACCTCATTATGAGATATTTAGCTATGAGAGAAACATCATTGCTACATCTCATCCATCAAAAGTTAGATAAAATACCCTTGGGGTTTATTATAGGACTCATCCTTTCATGTGTGGGAGTTGATGGTTCATCTCTATCCCTCATGATTCTAGTGAAACATGCAACTGGAGTTCACTTATTTTTCACATTCATGAACGAGTAAATTCTCTTCAAGGATGCCTCAGACCAATTACAACTTTCAATTTTAAGGCCTGAAAAAGATCAGACAAAGGTTTTTATAGCCTAAAAATACCCATATGGATGTGTTTGTTTAGATGATTCATATTCTATGATCACCACTGACTAATTTTTACCTCATTTTAAAATATTTAGTTGTGATAAAAACCTGGTTTCCACATCTTGTTCATCATGATTTATATAAAATCCTTCTAATATTTATTATAGGATTTATCCCTACATATGTAGGAGTTTAAGTTTCATCTCTATCCCTCACGGTTCTCACGCAACATGTGACCAAAGTTTGCTCATTTCGCACAATTAGGTACGAGTGAATTCTCTTTAGGGATGCCTCCAACCAACTACATATTTCACTTTTGAGGCTTGAACAAGACTAAAAAAAGATCATTTTAGCCTTAAAATTCCCATCTAGATGTGTTTGCATAGATGATTCATCAATTGGGCTCCTTTGACCAATCAAGTATGTGTAAGAGATACCCTATTTTTTGTGTTTTTTTATAGTGAGGAGAGATATTGTTTTATAAACTTCAAAATCAAGTCTATAAAGTCTAAATTAAGGTTGAATCACCTATAATTCATTTGTATAGACCTCATAAAGGGATCATTTGTTGTAAGAAAACTATATCTTGAGTTTTGACCTACTAGAGGGTAATTAGGTGTAATAGATAAAACATGATTTTATAAATTTTTGGGTAAAAAATTAAAATTAGAAAGCCAAACCTTTTATCTGAGCATTTATAATTCATAAAACACCTAAATACATATTTTAAAGGTGTCTTGAAGTGCTAATTCATTACAGAATGGGTTTTGGCATGTTAGAGCAACATTAAGACTAGTAAGTCTGAGAAGTTTTTGATAAAATTCTTATAAGCAGACCTTATGAGGTGTTGCAAAAGTTAAACCATCTACAAAATATTGTGATAAATTATTTTATATTTATCTATACCCCTATTTTCAAATATTTATTTTTTTATCCTTTTGAGGCATTTAGGATTAATTAGCTTGCAGAGAGCTTTGAGTCTTTTGAGTTCAAATAGACAAAACCAATAGATGGATAGGTTTTCCATATTGATATAAAGATTGAATATGTCTTTAAGGACCATAAGAATACAACCTCAAGTTTTATATACTAGTCAAAGAATATCAAATTTGCTTAAGTCTCTTCATTTGTGTCTATTTTCTTTCCTTGCCAAGATTGTAATTTTGTGGATAGTCTGGAGAGGGATATCAATGTCAATATTAACCCATGTTTAATTAGGCCATAGTGACTATATGGAAACATATAATTGTCTTTGTTTGTTTTATGTACAAGTAGGATATGGATACATACACAAGTGCATCACTAGACCTCCTAATATATATGATTAAGTATAATCTATAATATTTACATGTCCATGAAATTGATCCCAAGTCCACTTAAATTTCCTTATTATTTCTGATTTTGGTGAAGTATTGTACACCTTATATTTGGTTTAAGAGGTTGTCAATGCTTAATAGTAGACACAAATTCTTCACCATGATTTTATTGAGTGATAGTCAATGGATAGATGATTTGAACCATTATTATTGGGTATGACATATATTAGACTCTTGCAAGGAGAAGACACAGGTCTTAACTTTCCCTGATCAAGGAGCTCCTATATTTAACACTAAGATTTATCATTCTCCTAAATTTATTTAGGATAGAAAGTGTTTTTTGTAAATGGACCAAATATATGTGGTGTTTTACTACATAGTGCATTGGAAGAAATTCAATCTCTAGGAAGAATCCATTATGTGGCTTCAATAACTTGTCAAGTTTTTGTTATTGGGACATTGATTTCATTGATCACACTATAAACTATTACTTTCCTTCCTACACATGTGTCTTAAGATAAACCATGATCAACATGAAATTATGCATGTGCATGATTAGTTTATGACATTTTTAGAAGAGACCAATGTGACTTTGATTAGTGGAGTTGACTATAATAGGTTGAAGAAGAAATTATTTGTGTGTATATCCTAAATTTTTAGTTTCACTTGATATATGTAGAAACTTAGTCATAAAAGTACAACCTCCCTAATAATATGATATATAATTCAAGAGGCACAATGTTACAAGTGATGGTGCCCTCCATAGGCTCAAATTTATACTCGAATGTGCATTGCCTCTAAACCTATATATTTGTACCTTATTGAATCCACCCTAGGGATTATGGTTTGCAATGCATAATAGTGGTGAGGCCAAGTTATTGGGTTGTAGCTAGTGTGATGATGTTATTATATCTTAGAGTTTCAATGACAAGATGAAGAGGTTGAACCTTGACCCATAACATGGTATGGAAGAGGTGTTCACACTCCTTAGAGGTCTATATGGAAGCGGTGTTGGTGATTAGAAAAGTGTTATTTCGTTCAGTATATTCTATATGTGCATGATATGATGTAGGTTTCCAAAGAAAGGATTGTTATGCCAACATTGAGAGTGTTCTTGGCTCTTTGGTAATTGTTGATGGTACCATTTTTCACTATAATTATTCTTGCCTTTGTCTAAGCTAGAAGGCATATGAGGAGTCAAGTTTTGTGTGGCCTCCTTAGATTGATATCCTTTATAAAAAGCAATTTGCTTCTATGTCAGAGGTCTAGATGGGAATTTATGTGTGGGTTGGAAAATAAATAGAAAATGTAAATGAAACAAGTAAATATAAAATATCACATGTAAATGCAAAATATACATAATGATTCAAAGCACCTAACTTAGAGAATAATGTGAATTTTTTATACCCCATATGAAGTAATAATTAAATCATTAACCAATAATATGTGTAAAAATTAAATGATAAAAATATAAAATACACATAGTTAAGGAAATCATATTGTTGAATAGTATATATGTGATACATGCAAATTTCTATGTCATAATTTAACATAAATAATATAACATATATAAAAAAATGTAGACCATAACATGTACATAGATAAAATGTGCCATATAGGCATACAATGTGGGCCATATTGGCATACAAAATTGATTATGCTTATAATTATGTACATAGACAAAAATCACCATATAGGCATACAATGTGGGCCATATAAGTATAAAAAATAGATTGTGCCTACAATTAGATACCTATCATAAAAACTAGCTCTCTTGCTCCTCATTACATCCAAATAAATTGTGCTTTGTTACCATATGCGTAGATCTAGGGGTGTTGGATGCCTCATTATAAGGAGATACTCTCCTCTTAGCATGTGAGTCATCCATTACTTCATTGACAACTAATGAAAATGGTTGTCTCTGCACAACATATAAAATATAAAATTTAATGCATTAAAATTGTATATTAAAAATTTGATAAGTTTTTCAAGAATGTAAAATTTTGTAAAATGATTATAGACTCACCATATTCCATCTAAATGGTTGTCTAGGGCTACGTGACCGTAAATACACCTATGATGGGGAATCTTATGGAGCATATATATATTTTTAGATCTAGAGTTTCATACAATTATGTAAATATGACATAAAATATCATTGCTTAAAGATAAAAATAATTAAACTATGTGTTCTCACTAGTCTCTGTCCCTGAATCATAACCTACTGCAGAGATAGTGGATTCTATGATGTAGCAACAACATCACCTAAACCTTTTGGTCATCCATGAGGTGTGCCCATAACATCCCTCATCATCTATAAAAGCAATAAATTAATAATATGTGAATTCAATAAACATGATATCAATCTATGACTATAATATATATTAAAATAGAGTTTTTTTTAAAGGACAATAAACATGTAAATGAATAAATATGTAATTTAAAAAATTACAAACCTATGTCTAAGGTACACTCATTCCAATTATTACCTCTACAATAGAGTCAAGGCCTACTGAGGTATCCAAAATATTAGTAATTAACTAGATACAAACAATAAATAATAAGTTTAGTCAAATAAATTAGTCAATTAAGTAAACACATGTACTAGAAAATAAATTTAATATTATTTTACAAACAAAAACAAACTGTAATTAAAATTAAACATGTATATCAAATACATATGGTGAAGAATACTATATAATAGGAGCCTGATGTATCTTGATAAGAGTTGTTGAAGATACTACATCTTGCATAGTGTCTGAAATGCTAGTGTCATGCATTATTGAAGCATCTACATGTGGCATAAGATTTGATAGGCTAATGTATGACATGTTACTATCTGACACCACTAAAACATATACAGATGACATATGCTCTAGCATGTTAGTTTCCATAAATGTATTATGTGTATGTCACACCTGAACAAGAGGTAGCATACACTTCCTCCTTTATGATGTGCAATGATGTACAATAACTGTAACATGAGTAGGAGGGATATTAACACCTATACCAACACCAACACCACCACTACCACTAGCACCACCTCTAGGCTAAGTAGAAGTCGTCAAAGTATGCATAACAAGATCAATCATAATTTATGTCAAACTAGTAACCACTTCAAGGGTGTCCATCTATATGTTATGATGAAAAAATTTAGGAATAGTGGCTTGTGATATTGTTCTTTTGTTTCTCAGAGGTCAGTTATGATAGTTTTGGTCCCGCTTAGCACCAGGTTTATCAAATGAAGATCCACCTTCCCTACCTTGGGATGCCTTCATGTATAAATAATTTAGAATTACTTGCAATACAAACTCACAGTATAATTTTATCAAAAAATATAATGGAACCTCATTTTTTCATGGAGGCTCATCAAACACTATCCACCACCTATCCCAAAAGTTATTTTTAATCTTTGCATGAATACACCAATCAATACTAATGTGTTTGCAATTTGTTGGTGGAGGTAGGTTGGTTCCAAGTTTAATAAATAAATCACACAAATATTCTTTTGTTATTATTTTTCACATCTTCATAGGACAATTTATTAGAATAAAATTGTTTGTGAGCCCCTCTTCGATGCAACATTGCACCCAGTTATGAAGTCAAATTTCCCACTTCATTAAAAATAGATTCTAATGTATTGAAAAATAAAATTTATGCACTACCAACTGAAGAGTGATGCAAACCATTGATAATTATTTATAATTTTTGACATTTGGCATTGCATTTATCATAGAATTCAACTTATTCTCATGCAAAATCAAACTCTTGGGGGTTTTATCTAACATTTTCTTGAAAAAATAGATCCATCAAACTTATGTATCTAATTTTTATAAAAAAAATAGGTTTTTTTAGCCAATATAAAAAATCCAATGCAAATTTAAATTCAAAACCCTAGTTCAATAAGTAAATATACATAGAAATTAAAAAAATGCAAAAATAACATACTTGATTTGAAGTAATCTGATGCTGAATCTCGTTAGTGGAATGAATCTCCAAAATGCATGCATCAAATTTAGCAAAAAAAATACTTCTCCCTCTCTTTGCCATAATTTTTTCATCTAAGCCTAGTAAAAATGAAAGAAAATATAAGGGCGTATGACCTTTATTATTTACAAAGGTCGTACACCCTTTACAAAGGGTATACACCCTTTACAAAGGGCATACTCCCTTTGCATAGTGCAAACACCCTTTAGAAAAGGCATACACCCTTGAGGCTCATGCTTTATTTTTTTTAAAAAAGGGCATATGCCCTTTATAAAAATAAAATAAAATTTGGGGGATTGTCTATTTTTTGTCCCCCAACTTTGTGCATCGACCCTTGTGTGTTATCTTAATTTATTATTTGTGTGGAATTAACCTCGTGTGTGGAATAAACTGCATGTACTTTATTGATTAATTTATTTCTTGGTTAGAATGTTAATGACTTACATTAGTAATACTATTACTAAGCCATTATGATTAATTGTTTGTACTAAATAATTATTTACTATTAAGTTATTTAAAAATGTAAAAATAGGAAAAGCCTCACAAGAGAAATAAAACAAAAAGAAAATGGGCAAGATTTAAAGGCAAAAGATATTCATAATAAAAAAAACATAGTAAATAAAAAAAATTATGAAAAACAAAAAGATTAAATCAAAAATAAAAATAGAAAAAAAAACATTGAATAAAATAAAAAAAGGAAAGAAAGCACAACATCCCTATAAAGAATGTTAGAGAGATTTTTTTAAAAATAGGATGGCTTTAAAAAAAATGAGTCTTCTCTTATTTTTAGCTCCTCGGCTAAGAATGGGGTGGTACCTCTGAATTTTCCCATCAAAAATACATTTTTATTTGAATATTATTATGGAGATCACTGCACCAAAGGAGAGAGGAGTGAGTAGGCAAATTCAGAGTGAATATTATACATAAATTAGATTTGAAGTTTGATATTATGGGATACCACAATTCCCATGCTCCTTCAGCCAAGGATTATACTACAATAGATAATAGTGTTATACCTAATGCAATAAAATACATCCCAAATTGTGGGTCTATAATGCCTCAACAATCTCCAGTGTAATATATACTATAGATGGCAATGTTTTGCTTGGATAGAATTACAAATCAATAAGTTGCCAGTATGTCAGATATAAACCAATTTAATTCTACTAAACATCATGCTGATGGGAATGGTAATATGGTGACTATATAAAATAAGGAACCTGAATAACCACAATATGAGGAATCCTAGTAGCCATTTCAAATAAATAGGAACATTTTTTGGACATTGTAAGAGTAAACTCTATGGATTTCACCACGTGGACTTCACTGATTTAAGAGACTAGGAAGACAATAGAGGTATGTTGATGGAAAATTACAAATTTTCCTTTTTTTACATTATACATACCCTCTTTACCTGAAGTATATAGCGATGTACTATGTAACATAAGTTTTACTCAAAATGATAAATAATAGGTAGTGATCATATTATATAGCTTTGTTACATATCTAGTAATATAATCTTATAGTGACTTTTATGAGTTATAGCGATCTGATATGCAACTTAATATATGGATTAATCATGTTACAGTGAATGGTTATATTACAATGATAAGTCCTTAATATTGTACTCCTTATTGATATATCCATATTAACATATATAACTTATATATAAACCCTATGATATAGGGTGATTTGTTTTGATCTGTATAATATATCCTTGAAGTCACTATGAATAGCCATAAATTAAGAAAATAGCGAACTCTTAATCGTGATATATAATGAGTGACATTCTATATAGTGCATTATATAGTTATGAACATTTGTAATCACCTAGAATGAGTATATAAAGGATGGAGTATGATATTCTTAACTGATTTTAATGAGTATATAAGCCAATGTGATGTACCAATCTGAAATAACTAAAGGAACCATAAGTGTATATAAGTGGTGATCTTGCTTAGTCAAGTAAAGTAAAAAATAATTAGAATGACATTTATAAGTATATGCCATGTAGTATATCGGTATGTTGATGCATTATGTAAATACGCATCATGCTTAGCATAAACATTATAGGTGTATAATGGAATACTATTGCTAAGTTGGTATTATGTTAACAATCTTATTATAGGTGTATGCTAAGTATAGGAATCTTATTACCACCTAAAGTATAAATAAGATACCCTCTATTTGGTTATAGTTCAATGACAAGGAATATAATGTTAACAAATTGATAGCTTATACTAGTTAATGTTATAAGGTTAACTAGATCATATTGATAACTAATTAGATTATCTTCACATATAACTAGATAATATATCTAACAATGATATATGTGTGGGTGATGTTGACTTAGTATACTTAAGTACTATAACTAGTAATAGTGTAATTTTTAGTATAACTGATCTACTATATATATATATATATATATATATATATATATATATATATGGGATCATTTGGTTTAAGTACTATGTTAAATATCATATTGTTTGTGCCCTCTTAACTTGATATGTTGAATATAAGACTCTTCATTCATAAGTATACTTGTATTACTAAATATTGATCAAGTGGTTAGTGGATGGTATATGCCATGATTGTTTTAATAATGGTTAGTAAATTTATGGGCTATATGATGAGTATATTGTATCATAGTCCACCTATACCTATTGAGAATTATAGGTTAGTGTATACACTAGAAAACCACACACAATAGTTCTAGTTATCAAACTAACCCTTTGGACCCCTTTAGGACTATCCCACAACTTTTTGACCATAAAATTTAGTCAAGTTAGCTAACTATCTAACCTACCCTTTAATGAACTTAACCTTGAACCTCAAATGTTGATGGTCACCCTGACCACTGGTGGTCGAGTTGTCACTGCCTGAACACTTAGACTCCAACTGAACTACAAATTGCTTTTTTATTTTTAGTTGTCTATTCCACATGTGGATCAATGCATGTTGGTGCTAAAAATAAACAACCACTTTAAATTTTTTGTTGAAATGATTGTTTCACCTCCCCTTTATTCCTATAAAAAGAGAGGAGGAGGAGGTGAATGGGGATCAATAATCATCATTAGAACTTTTTGGGCAAGAGATCATAGTTTCTTATGCAGTTATTATTCTAGCTTCTAGCATCTCGACTCCAGGACTTCTTTAAGTCATCAAATATCAACCGTAAGCTAAGTATATTGTTCTTTTTTTTGTTTTAGTTATTTAGATTTAATAGTTCTAAGACTCTATATATTACCTCTTCTACCAGAATACCCTCTAACCATTCTCAACCACTTGAGTATCAAACCTTTACCCTTAATACCTCTGAATCTATCTCTTACCCTCACAACCATTAACCAACCTCCAACAACCTACAAAACCTTTCTATAAATAAACCCTAATCTATTTTTCCCTGAACCAATAACCTGTCCAAACTCATAGAACTACTGATGGTCAGCTTGACCATCGACAGTCACCCTAACCATCGATGGTCACATCCAACCACCAACGGTCACTATGTAGATCATTTATACCTAAAAAAACAAGTTCATACCACCTCTCAACCTCAACCAAAACCCTCTTTTCTTGACCTTTATCACTACATAGACCAAAAATAATACCCTGACCACCCCTGAACCTACTTTTGATAGTTTAGCATTTATTTTAATGTTATTTTGATAAAATAAGCTTTTTTTTAAAGAACTTATTTCCTTTGCTTAGGTATTTTCATTTATGTTATGCAACCTCTTTTATCAACAACTTTATCATTATTAATTTGTCTTAAAAGGTGGATTGATAACCTCTAAGGAAGTCATGTACTTCTTGAATCTAGCTTGCTAGGTAATCTACCCACTAACCCAACTAATCAACCATTTCTTTGAGTGATTTCTTATCTATAGGTCATTCCTCCCAAGAAAAATATGAGTATCTACATCTATCTAGATCATGGAATCAAACCAATTACTAACCTCACCCTTCTTTCAAGTTTTACTCTTTCTTTTTGGAACATAAGCTAAAATTATCTAAAACATTTTTGCACGCTTGGTGGGACCTAGTTGTATCTAAGTATTTTTTATTCTTATTTTATGCTCATTTAAATGAAATCAAAATGTATTTTAGGCTTAAAATTAACCTTTCATAAATTAATTGCTTGTGTAATTATCTCACATAGCTTAATTAATCAAGTAAATGAACCATAGCCTTACTTCTTTACACACATAGACCAAACCGCTTACACCAAATCAAACATCATAATGCTTGGCATAAGGCATGACTAGGGTTTCATCTCCTAGTGGTAAAATTTCACCCCTTAGCTATCTTACTTGGATGTCATTACCAAGAAGAGAAACCAAAACTCAATTATCTGATTGAGTATAATCTCTAGCAATTGGTATATCTTGGCTAAGCACCTAACACCCTTATTGCTGCAGTGTGTGAAGTTAGGGGTAGGCCCCAATATTAAGCCACATACCAATTTCCAATATAGACCCCTTTAACATCCTAAACACAACATAAAACCAACCATAGAATTCTTTTCTAGTACCTAATATACAAACCAAGTGGGGTCATATATTCTTTCTAACTTAAGGCATAAACCATAAGAGAGACAAAAAAGAACCATAGGATTTAACTAACGTACTTTAGTGTGTGTTTTATCTTCTTTGAATTTTTTATTGTCTTATCTTTGTTTGAGTTTTGAGGAATCTAACCCCCTTGGAAAAACCTTCTACCATTTTACCTTCACCCACGTCATCTCCATTGCCTTGTTTAATGGGGAACACTCTTATATTTTTTCCTAGAGATCTTAACTTTATTAAACTCCTAGAAGACAACCCTCTTGCCTTAGAGCATTAGATTTTATAAAGAGACAATTGTGATCCCAACCTTACCTAAAACCAACCTAACCATACCTACAATCAACCCAACCTCACCTCTAAGTAACCCAACCTTGACTACAATCAATCCAACCTCATCTACAACCAACTAATAAATGCTCAACAACCATTTAATCATCATTGTAACCAACCAACAACCCTTCAACACCTATTTGACCATTCTCATAACCCACTTCAACCTCAACTATCTAAACCTCACCAATCTTTAGGCTACTTATCTCAACCATCATATCAACCACCTCAACATTATCAAACTTTTGATTATCTACCCAAACCATCATATCAATTATCTGAACCCCCTTTTTGGAAACCTTATTTATCTCAAAACCAAGACTTTGTTTATCCCCTCAACCATGAACCAAAATTTTAAAACTAACCTACCTTACCTACCTTATCAAATTCAACCAACAAATATCAACCCACCTTATCAAACTTACCCAACCTCTCAAACCAACCTACCTTATCAACCTTACCCACCTTATAAACCTACCCAAATCAAACCAACAACTACAAACCAAACCTTTCAAAACCACTAATTTTGTCAAACCTATCCAACCTATCAAATTTATCAACCATGTTAAACCAACCAAATCAACCAAACCAACCAATTATCTCACAACCCCAAGAGCCATGGGTGCACCTTCTTCCTAGGCAGTATACCCAATTGGGAGAATCATATGCCTCAATCCTTGACAAACTCTTAGAGGCTTCTATCATTAGACTCCCTCCAAACAAACCCATCAATCATTCTCTTCCAAAGCCCATTTAATTTATAGCGAATGAGTTTCATGATTATCATCACATAAATAGATATGTGGTAGACAAATGTGGGTCTTTTAAGATGTTTGTTTAAAACCTTATTGAAAAAAAGAGGTTTCAAAGGATATTCTCTATGTTTACCCACACTAACCTTGAATATTATCATGCAATCCATCATTGAACCTCTTTCTTCACTCATTGCTATGAAAACCCATGAATAAAGCCCTCAACATAATGATACCCCTACTTTAGATTTGGTCCTTAGTGAATGCATAACTAATTAAACCATAATCAAAACTCTAATAAATCCACTTTTTGACCAAGTTCAACCTTCTCAACTTTCCTTTAAAACCAAAATTAAGAAAATCAACCCACCTCTTCGACTTCCCCTTTTAATGGATCAACCTCAAATCAACCTACCTTTTCCACTCTCTCAAAAGGTGGAATCAACCCCAACAACCATACCTATTCCACCCACACTTTTGGTGGACCCAATCAAAGCTACCTTACCCTTTCCACTTCCTATTTCAGTGGAGAAAACATCAAACCAACCCAAACTACCTATTTCACCTCCTCTTTTTGTAGATTCAATCTAAAACATATTGCCTATAGCTAATCCAACTTCACCTCAAATCAACCCTACCCCAACCTCAACTAAAATTGAACCCTTTCAATTCCTCTATAATCTACACAGTTTCATCTATCTAATGACATTGTCTTTGATTCCATTCCCTTTGAGTAGAGTCAAATATTTATCACCTTAACATACCAAAAAAACAAGCAAACCCAACCAACAAACCAAATTAACCACCCATCCTATCTCCCCCAACCAATCAAACCAACTCAATCAACCATGATCAACTCACCTATTAACCCAACCATCGCTAACTTATCTATCAACCCAAAACAAAATCAACCCATCATTTAATATTTCTTGAGTCTCAGTCATCATTTCATCCAAGCTACCCATACCTCACCTAAGCTCCCTCATTGGGACAACCATATGTTATTATCCAACTAGTCTTTATTTAAAGCTGATGTTCCCAACATCATTTCTAAACCCCAACCCTACCCAAATCTAACCCAATGATGTTTCCCTCACCATATCACCATAAGGGAGATCCCACCTAAACTACCACCTATAATTTGAACTCCATACTAACAACTAACAACACTTAGGAGGAAAATGAGGTCATCTCCATCCTTCCCAAATCGTCTTTACTAACTAGCATCTTTACCTGAGAATATTTTTCCTACCTCAACATTGATGGAACGAGTGTTTTGGGGAATTCTCCCTCCAAAATATTTGACTAAGTAATAACCTAAACATTAACCAATAACCAAACCAAACCTTAAACTTTTGCCTACCAACTTTAACCAATGACCAAACCAACCCTTGACACTTATGCCTCAACCTACACCTAGCCTAACACCAAACCAACCTTAAACTTAACCAAACCTTGACCTTGACCAACCTTTTATCAATAACCCAAACCAACCTAAACCATAACCAACCACCATTAAGCCTAAAAGTGAACTCAAAGCCTAACTATCATCACCTAACCAACATTGCCTCTTGCTTTATCAACCATCCATGGAAGGTGAAAACTGGGATAGTTATCCTTCTAAGAGGCTTTGTCCATTTATCAACTCAAAACCTCACCTTAAGAAAATTACCAAACCAACCCTTGGTATTTTCTTACCTCAATCTACACCTAACGTTGACCTTAACCCAACCTTTTACCTCCAACATAAGCAAACCTTCAACTTCAACCATTCTACTTAGGCCTCTTTTGGTCTTTAAACCTCATAACACTTCCTTTCCACCCACCTACCTAATCAACCTAGCAAACCAACCCAAACTAACACCTTAACCTACATAACCAAACCAAAAACAAACCACCATTGTAATTTGAATAAAGTCTAGCAACCATCACCTAACCAAATTTATGGAGACAAATGGAGTCATTTTGTTTCATTCTACCTACTTAACCATCGTCACTCCAACATATTTTCCATGTCTAATATAGTGTCAGAAAGTAACTGGGGGACATCTTCACTCTTGATTGGCTCAAACCATTTACATGTAAGTGTGGATCTAGGGTGTATCAGAACCTAATCCCCTTAATTTTTTAAATTTGCATCTATTTCTTTTTTTAAACCAAGTTATTAGTCATCTTGTGTCTAACTTAAGCTCATCGCTTATTTCCAACCACCTTCATCTCCTTATTTTAAGGGCAATAGATTAGAACAAGATCATGTGATTATCTGTCATAACCTTAGCCTAATCCTAAGCATGGGTACGATGGCTCTGTACCTATGGCATGATTCTCATGGACACTTTTAATCTTTTATAGGATGGATCCCCATGATCATTGTCACTTAAACTTATTTTACCCATCATCAACCTTATTATGATATGTTTTTCCTCCATAAAGGAAAGCCTTCAAACCTATATAGACTTGTCCATGTCTAAACCAGAATAAAATTAATTTGTGATACCAAATATCACTTGGGTCAAAAATTTATAGCATTACAAACTACTCATTTGAAGGACAACTTACCAAAACTACTAAAATTTGCTTAAAAGGTAGACTTCTCCCTCAAAGGATAGCTATCACACCTAAACAAATCCAAAGCTTAGACCACTCCCTTAAAGGATGGCTAAGCCAAACATTTGTCAAGTAAGCAATCACATGGAAGCTTCCCCCAATGATCAGCTTCCCAAAACCATAAATTTAAAGCAATCAATAGACCTCAAGTCAAATGTCAAAAATAAAGCAATCCCAAAGAAAGCTTCCATTATCTTTCACACAACATTCATAGACTTCCTGCTTCGATCAGTCTACACCAACTTAGAACATGGACTCATCTATAATGGTTCCTATGCTACCTAAATAAGGGGAAAGCCACCTTCATGAGAAGGTTACACTACCATTCATTCACCTACTTCATCCATCTCTCCTTTTACACTCTATAAATCAATGGGATTGTGAGTTTACTTGACACTACATGATCAAGATACTTCTTTTAACCAACGAAATAACACCAATACAATGCATGAAATGGGCTTATGTTCTTAATCCCACCGATATTTCCATTTTGTTCTTTGCCAACTGAAACATTTCAACCTCCTTCTACTTTCATGACCACTGGAGAATATGTGTGTTTTCCATCTTTGAGTCATTTAAACCCCAACCACATAATTTACACCCTTTCACCTAATTGGGCTACCTATTTGAACACCAACCTACCAACCATGCACCCATTGGAGAGAACCTCATTCTCCACCACCGAACCAAACCAATTAACCTCAACTTGGTCATCTTGACCCACCTTTCACACTTTTTATAACCCAACTTTACCTTGGTCATTTTGATCCCATCACTTACCTTGCCATTTTTTATGAACCTATGCTACTTTTGCACATCAACCATTTAGGTGCTTTGGATCATGACCCTTTATGATATCCACACATATATCCAATTTTATCTTCTTAGGATCGCATCTTACCTTGGATACCTACAAATGCATTGACCTTACTTAGGAGACTTGAGTTTATAGGAGTAATCCATATCAAATATGCCTAACACTATGCCCCGGTTACCCTATCACTTGTCCTTCTAGTAATAACCTTGTTTTACTACCTTACCTAATGTAGAGGCATTAAGTATGATTCCTCAATAGCATCATCAATTGGATCTCCATCAAACTGGTCATTTGCATTATATGGTTTGCTACTCAACCTTCCATGTCTAGTGCATTCTATCTCTTAGTTCCTTGGGATTAAGGGTCTCTTAGCATAGGATTGTACTTTTTTTAATATTAAAACACCTCTTTTTTGGAATTAATTTCCTTCAAGACATTCATATTTCACACCTATTCTATTCAACTCTATTTTCTTGTCTTAATCTTTTTTCATGCTTTTACTAGATTTCCATTCCCTAGGTCTCAAGGACCAAAACTAGAACTAAGTTTCAAAGACTCAAATTTAGTGCATATATAGTCTTAAAGAATTATATCTTATCTTTCCATACCTTACTAGAGTGATCCAACCCTCTGCAACTCCCTTTTCCATCTCTCAAGCACCCTACAACTTTTTTGATTCTAGCCCTTTTCCTGAGGTTATCTTTTGGTTAACCAAGTTTCAATCACTCCTTTGAATATGTAATCAATTATTTAGTCTTATTTTATCCTTCTTTAGTTGTGTACCAAGTTTCAATATTGAACTCCCTTTTTAGATATCATTTCCTTTGTAAAATAACCTTTCTATAGGTGAAATTACACCTATTTCCAATCCTTGTATGTCAAAATCATATTATTCCATACATTGTCAATCCCAATCATTTTCCATCAGTTATAATACATCTAATTATACAAGATTAATTTTTTTTTATCCCATTCTAATGATTAGAACTCTTTTATTTCACCAAACCCTAGTTATGGGGTTTCTAGGTTTGAGAGGCTCTAAAATTGCTCATCTTTCTCTATATAGAGTGTCAAAGGCTTAAATCAATTGCATTATGTATATTTTTACATGTCCCAATAGTTTATAGAGACTATAAGTCAAGGTTGCTTGTCATTTTATCAAACTAACCTTAAACACAAAATTTTGGTTTGATAGTTAACTGTGCACTTCTTTATTCAATCTTTTTACTTCTCAAGGCCTTATACAACTCATCTAAACTAATATTAAGGGATTATAATACAAATACAATTTTTTTATTGATCTTATAGACACCCTTTCTTTTACCAATGCTCATTTCCACTTCATTGTATTTAACCTGTGTATACAGTGCCTTAATTGATTATATCAGGAAGGCAGGGTTTGTGTTCCTCTAGCCAACATTAGAGTTGATTCAAGAGCTATATTGGTGTCTAACATCTTTCACATACCTATTTTCTTCCAAACATATTCTCATTATTCCACCTTTGTCTCTTCTCAAGTTTCTTGACCTTTATCACTCAACATAACGTGTGCATATAATAAGAATAGGGTTTACAAAACAATTTCATTGAACTAAAATTACCACTACTTAGAACTCACCCTTTCCAAATATATCTAGCTTAGGCCAATATATAACAACATTGATCAAATTTCTAATGGATAAAAAATCTTCTCTAGTTTATGAACTATACAATTAATATAATCTTTAAGCAAATAGGGTTTGTATTCTTCTAGACCGAGTACATAGTGTGTATATTTTCTGACTATCTTCACACTTTACTATTCTAGCATATCTTTCCCACTATTATATCTCACCAATAACTTGTTAAGATTGTTTCTAATCTATACATAAAACATTTAAATCCTTTCACCCTATCTAAATAGGGGAACACCAACTACATGCATAAGGTTTCATTTGAAAAAGGGTACAATGTCTAATTCCTCAATGATTGAGTATATTTATAAGACTACCTTATAAACAAACACTTATTATCATCAAACATATTATTGCAACTAGATCATCAACTAAAATATACCACCTTCTCAATATGATGAAATAATACACTAACTTCCTCAATCTTACCAGATGATAAGTATGCTCAGAATCTTGAACAGGGTATGAGACTAGATGTCTCCCTATGCTGAGTCTTTCTTAACCTCATAAAAGACTATGATATTCCAACAAAGACAATTTTATAAATATTGATAAATTAATCTTTCCAATCCTAAGGAGAACCACTTCAAACACATTCCATTCATGTCTGAGTTCTATAGCCAATTTTGGACTGTCATTACCAACTAATCTATCAACTTGAAATCTACACAAAGTTTAACAAACATATGGCCTCAAGGGCCTTCAAGATAATGCAAAAGATTCATAATAACAAATAACAAACCAAGAACACCTTGCATATAATCTTATTTCTTAAATCATCAAAAACATTACAAATTTGTCCTTCATGGGATTGTATCACCTTTCTTTTAGGGTCTCATATAAGACTTTGCATCCTCAAGTCTTCCTCCATCCTCTTAGAGAGTTATTTCAATCTCTTCTCTCTCTGATACACCAACCACACTCAATACCATGACCATTCTTTTTTATATTTCAACATAGACTCTTAGGTGGTTACCTCACTAGTTACAAGGCATAACTACCTCAATGTGCAAAGGGGTTTTTTCCATTTATTTACATGACTTATCATCATGTCCAATCCTTTGTCTCATGTCTTTTTTTTAGACTCCTAAACCAACTTCGATCACACACACTTCAAACATACAAGGTGACCCTCTTAGTCTCTATTGCACTAATTGAATTTTTCAAATTCTTGCTTTTGGAGGGAAACCTCATATAGCTTATGAAACTCATCCTAATGACTCCAAATGGAAATTAATGACTCTAATGGACATAATGAGGTCTCTAACACACTTTAACACTTGCTTTGATGATTGGTTGGTCTCCAAATTGACAAAACTCAAAAATGGTGTTTGCATGGCTTGATGTTCTTACATCATACTCCCCAAAGGGGAGAAAAACATGAACCTGCATCTTTCTTCCTTTCTTTCCAATTGATCTTTTGAGGTTCCTTCATGCTCATCATGATACTAGTCCATCATTCTAGTTCCATTTTTCTTTCCAAATGCTTTCTCTTATTCTTCTTAGCCTTGTCTATTCTTTGTATCCATTCATCCTCCACTCCCTAATATACTCTCACTATTGTAGTTTTGTATTTTCTGCATATTTTACCTTTTCCCAATCATTTGGAACCTCTTCACACTCAGTTGCAACTAACTTATATACATTTGTCTTCCTCATGCTTTCTTCATGGCTTATTTTCTAATCAATCTCACTTGTGGCTTGCTTGTCTAGAGTATCTTACTTCTTGTTCATGCTTTCATATTTATCATGAGACTCTATTGGCCTCTCATACATATCAACCTTTATCATTTGTCCCATTTGACCTTCTCTTGCTGCCTCTACTTCACTTTCCTTCTCTTTTTTCTGCCTTTGCCCATCATCTTACTCACTATGCAGGAACAATTTCATGTCCCACTCATCCTCTTCATAGTGCATCATGACTTGACCAATACTTGGTCTCCCATATCCATGTTTATCAAGTACAAACTTAGCATTATATTGACCCATTATGCAACTCACTTTGTTTTATTTTCATGCCTCATTTGATTGCTTACTTGCTTGACAATTTGTATTTCTCTTTATTGTTCCTTTCTTAGTGTTCTTTGGAGTTTATCCTTGATCTTAACCTATTTTACCTCACATATTTTCAGCTCCTTTTATGGATTAAATAATTCCTCCAGTATTTTCAACTCCTCTTACAACTTAAATGCATCAATCTCCTCAATCCTCATCAAACCTTGGTGTACATTATTCTTCACTGTCTTGGGTAGTTTGCTCTTTATCTCCTCCTTATACTCCCTCGTGTTTAAGAGTAATATCAACATCATATTATTGTACACCATTTTTTTCAAGCACTCTTTGAGGTGCTTCTTCCTCATCTTTCCAAACTATACATTCATCCATCAATGTCATGGTTTCTATGTACAAGAAATCTTCACTATTGGAGTCAAAATCAAATATGCCATCATATACCACACTTAAAAATGCATCTTATAAATAATTATCTTCTCTTATGCACTATTTCACTTGTTTAAATTGATGTACCTTCATTTTTCTTACTTGGTTTTCATGCATTATCTCCTGTGCTTGCTTTGTAGGCTTGTCAACTTGCTCAACCTTCATACTTTCTTAGACCACGCTTACAACTTGATCTTCTTGTGCTCTTATCTTGTTTTTCTCAACCCACTTGATGCCTTGTATCTTATTGGGCTACCACTTACCTTTATTTTCATCTCTTTCATGCCTCATGTCTTGGTCATCTATCTTGCCAACTTTATGTTCCTTGCCATTTTCCATTTATTTCCATATTTGTTCTTGTCTTCCACCTATACTCTTGCTTTATTTAACCTCTAATTTGAGGTTCTTCTCCTTATTCTTGTCTCCTACTTGTTTAATCCACTTAGACCATACATATCTATGCCCTTTCTCTTTTCTTCAGGGTTATAACTTGTCATGTTTTCTCTCAACCTGCATATCATTCTTTTCTTCACTTATGAAATCAAATTCAATGTTAAAACACTCATTTACCTCTAATGGTAACTACTGCAATCTTGTCTCTTCCATCATGTCTTCATGTGTGACTTTCTTGTCTTCTTGGTGTACCATCTCCTTTTTTTCATCTGATATACATGTCAATGCATCATAGAAATCCTCTTTCTCATCATTTCTAGCATGTAGTATACCTTCAATCTCCTTCACTTTTTATTCTTCAAGGGGTTTTCTTTCTTAATCATTATCTTGTCACTTTATGGGTGACATTCTTGGTCCATTATTCACCAAATTTGAGACCTCATGCTTGGCCTTCATCAACCTTGTAAACACAAACTTGAAAACAATGTTAGAATATAAATAGAGACACCACATAGTCTCTTTGAATGCCTTTGGCATAGGCATTATCCACCTTCTCTTATTTTCTTTATCTTCATGTGTTATTATTGGCACTTATTTCTCCTTCTTTTTCTCTTCAATGAGAACTCTTTCCACTACCTCTCTTTCTTATTTCTCACTTGGAAACATCTTCTCTCTCATGCCTCTTTGGTTTTTCCTCTTTTTTTTCTTCTCACTCTTCATGACACTCTTCTTGTGCCTTCTTATTCTCATAAGTGACTCTAGTGGCCACTTTACTCTCTTCTTCATACTCCAGCCACTCCATTGGCTTTCTTTTTCTCTCATGAGCTTCACCATGAGCTCAATCCTCTCAAATCTCTTCCCCAATTCTCTTCTCATGTCCTCTATTTCCTTCTCTATATCTATCTTCTCTCACTTTATTTGTTTTCTATGCCTATTCTACACCTTATTCTTAGCAAGTCCTTCAAACTTGCCTCTTAGATCACATTTTGGGCCTTTCCTCTTCTTGAGTCCTCTCTCTCTCTTCTTAACTTTCTTGACTCTCTTTTGGAGTCTCTTATCTCCCTAATTCTCTCTTGGAGCTTCAATGCTCTCTTTTCTCTCTATCTCTTCTAACCTTCTCTTGAATAGCTTCTTGTCCTTATCAAAGGACTTTTGGGCTTTATCACTTTAATTTATCAATATTATTCTCCTCTTTACTAACCTTAATGGATCAGACATGTACTTTCTCTTCTCCCTCAACACCCTACAAGTTAATTCTAATACACAACTCAAAGCACTATGCATGCTTCTAAAATCAACAAAGTATAAATAAATCAAAACAAAATTATTATCCATGCATACCTTACTAAATTTGATAAAAAGATGATGCAAAGGCATTAAGGAGAATTCCTCAATAGCATCATCAACTAGATCTCCATCAAATTGGTCACTTGCATTATATGGTTTGTTACTCAACCTTCCATGTCTCATGCATTATATCTCTTAGTTCCCTAGGATTATGGGTCTCTTGACACAATACTATAATTATTATAATATTTAAATACCTCTTTTTTGGCATTAATTTCCTTCAAGACATTCATATTTCACACCTATTTTATTCAACTCTATTTTGTTGTCTCAATCTTTTTTCATGTTTTTACTAGATTTCCATTCCTTAGGTCTCAAGGACCAGAACTAGAAATAAGTGTCAAAGACTTAAATTTAGTGCATATATAGTCTTAAATAATCATATATTACCTATTCATACCTTACTAGAGTGATCCAACCCTCTGCAACTACCTTTTCCATATCTCAAGCATCCTACAACTTTTTGGATTCTAACCCTTTTCCTGAGGTTCTCCTTTGGTTAACCAAGTTTAAAGTACTCATTTGAAGATATAATAAATTATTTAGGCTTATTGTATCCTTATTTAATTACGTAAAAAATTTCAATATCTAACTCCCTTTTTAGATATCATTTCTTTTTGTAAAATAACCTTTCTTTAGGCCAAATTACACCTATTTCCAATCCTTGTATGTCAAAATCATACTATTCCATACACTATCAATCCCAATCCTTTTCCATAAATTGCTTATCTTTCACTATGTAGAGTGTCAAAGGATAAAATAACCCATAGTATGTCTATTTTTACATGGCCCAACATATTATAGAGACTGTAATTCAAGGTTGTTTTTCATTTGATCAAACTGACCTTAAACATAAAATTATGGTATGATAATTAATTGTGTACTTTTTTGTTCAATATTTTTATCTTTGAAGGCCTTATACAACTCATCTAAACTAATATTAAGGGATTGTAATAAAAATTCAAAAAAAATTCTTGATCCTATAGAAACCCATTATTTTACCAATGCTCATTTCCACTTCATTGTATTCAACCTATGTCTGCAATGCCTTAATTGATTATGTTAAGAAGGCAGGGTTTGTGTTCCTCTATCCAACATTAGATTTGATTCAAGAACTAGACTGGTGTCTAACATCTTTCACATTCCTATTTATTTAAAAACAAATTCTCATTATTCCACATTTTTATCTTCTTAAATTTCTTGACCTTGATCACTCAACACAATATGTGCATATAGTAAGAACAAGGTTTGTAAAACAATTTCATTGAACTAAAATTACCACTACTTAGAACTCATCCTTTCCAACTCTATCTAGCTTAGGCCAATCTATAAGAACACTAATAAAATTTATAATGGATAACAAATCTTCTCTACTTTATGAAATATACAATCAATACAATCCTTAAGCAAATAGGGTTTGCATTCTTCTAGACTAAGTACATAGTTTGTATATTTTTTTACTATCTTTACACTTTACTATTCTAGAAGATATTTCCCACTATTACATATCATCAATAACTTGTTAACATTATTTTAAATCTATCCATAAAACACTTAAATCCTTTCACCCTTTTTAAATATGGGAACATCAATTACATGCATAGGGTTTCATTTGAAATAGGGTAAAGGGTTTGATTCCTTAATGATTGATTATCTTTATAAGAATACCATATAACCAAACACTTACTATCATCAAACATATGATTTCAAATAGATAATCAACTGAAATATACCAAATTCTCAGTATCAAGAAACAATACACTAACTTTGTCAATCTTTCCAAGAGATAAGTATGCTCAAAATCTTAAACAGGGTATGAGACTAGATGTCTCCTTATGTTGAGTCTTTCTTGACCTCATAAAGGACTGTGTTATTCTAATAGAGAAAATTCTATAAATCTTGATACATTTCTCTTTCCAATCCTATGGAGAACCACTTCAAACACATTCCCTTCACGTCTGAGTTCTATAGCAAATTTTAGACTGTCATCATCAACTAATCTAGCAACCTATAATCTACACAAAGTTGAACAAACATATGGCCTCAAGGGCCTTCAAGACAATGTAAAAGATTCACAATAATGAATATCATACCAATAACACCTTGTATAGAATCTTATTTCTTCTTTATTTTTTGAACCATCAAAAACATTACAAATTTGTCCTTCATATGACTGTATCAACTTTCTTGGAGGGTTTCATATAAGATTTCCCATCCTCAGGTCTTCCTCGATCTTCTTAGAGAGTTATTTCAATCTCTCCTCTCTATGATATGCCAAACACACTCAATACCATGACCATTCTTTATTTATTTCAATGTAGACTCTTAGGTGGTTACCTCACTAGTTACAAGGCATAACTACCTCAATGTACAAAGGGGTCTTTTCCCTTTATTTACATGACTTGTCATAAGATATAAACATGTTTTAATTCCAATCCTTTGTCTCATGTATTTTTTAAAATTCCTAAACCAAATTGGCTCACACACACTTCAAACATACAAGGTGACCCTCTTAGTCTTTATTACACTATTTAAATTTTCAAATTCTTTCTTTTGGAGGGAAAAATCCTATAGCTTATAAAACTCATCCTAATGACTCAAAATGGACATTAATGACTCCAATGGACCTAATAAGGTCCCTAACACACTTTGATACTTACTTTAACTAGTGCTTCATCTTTCAATTGATAAAACTCAAAAATGGTGTTTGTATGACTTGATGATCCTGCATCATTACTCTTACCCCCAAGCATTGGAGATTACCCTTCTCCACTGACAACCTATAACCAACCCATTACCTCATCATGGTCCTTCTAGCCTGACTATCACTTTTTTTTTGAAGACTTTGTTTTGGTCATTTTGACCACACCGACTGTATTGCCAAGTTGAACATTTTGAGATTGTGCTACCTTACACACACCTAACCAATTTATGTCTTTATGGGAGCACTTCCTACTATGTATACCCATGAAAACACTGAACTTATATATGAGACTTGAGTTTACTAGTGTAACCCAACCATCACATATGGTCATGTGGTCCACTTGTCACTTGTCCTTCTAGTACTAACCTTATTTTTAATAACCATGGCAACCTAATCAATGCATGATCTTGGCTATCACATTTCATCATATGTTTTGCACATGTTTGCACTTCAATGCCTAATATATCACCCACTTTGTCACCAACTTACTCACTTATCAAATATGTGCCCAATTCTATTTCACCTCATTAATTCCTAGTTTGAAGGGAAACATGTCCTCCCATACTCAAGGCAAACTAACCTCTGACCTGTAATCCATTTTTATTTCACAACTTGCTGATACAAACTACATAAAAAAAGGGGCAAAATGTAGACACTATAAAACCACACATAATGGTTTTAGTTATCGAACTAAACCCTTAGACCCCCTTGAGACTATCCCATAACCTTTTGACCATAAACTTTAGTAAAGTTAGCTGACTATCTAAAGTGATTAGCTAACCTACAGTTGACCGAACTTAACCTTCACCCTCAACCATCGAAGGTCACCCTGAATATCGATGGTTAGGTTTTCACCACCTAAACACTTAGACTCCAACTCAACTACAACTTACTTTTTTATTTTTAATTATCTATTATTCATGCAAATCAATGCATGTTGTTGATAAAAATAAACAACCACTTTGAACCTTTTGTTGAAGTGATTATTTCACCTCCCCTTTCTTCCTATAAAAATAGAGGAGGAGGTGAGTGAGGATCATCAATCATCATTAGAACTTTTTGGGCAAGAGATCATAGCTTCTTGTGTAGGTATTCTTCTAGCTTCTAGCATCTTAACTCCAAGACTTCTTCACGCCATCAACTATCAACCACAAACTAAGTATATTGTTCATATTTTAAGTTTCAGTTATTTAGTTTCAATAGCTATACAACTCTATATATTAACTCTTCTACCAGAATACCCTTCGACCATTCTCAACCACCTAAGTACCAAACCTTTACCCTTGATACCTCTAAGGCTCTCCCTTACCCTCACAACCATTAACAAACCTCTAATAACCTACAAAACCTTTATATAACCAAACCATAACCTATTTTGGCTTGAACCAATAACTTATCCAAACCAATAGTAATTGTTGATGATCACCTTAACCACCGACAGTCATCCTAACCACCAATGGTCACATCAAACCATTGATGGTCACTATGTAGATCACTTCTACCCAAAATAACAAGATCATACCACCTCTTAACCTTAACTGAAACCCTATTTTCTTGACCTCTATCACTACACGGACCAAAAATAATACCCTAACCACACCCAAAACTACTTTTGACATTTTAGCATTTCTTTTAATGTTATTTTTTTTAAATAAGTATTTTTTTAAATAATTTATTTCCTTTGCTTAAGTATTTTCATTTATGTTATGCAACTTATTTTATCAACAACTTTATTAGAATTAACTTGTCTTAAAAAGTGGATTGATAGCCTCCAAAGAAATCATGTACTTATTGGATCAAGTTTTCTAGGAAATCCACCCACCTATCCAAATAATCAACCATTTCTTTGAGTGCTTTCTTATCTGCAGGTCATTCCTCCCAAGACAAAGAGGAGTATATATAATCATCTAGATCATGGAGTGTAAACCAAATCTAGGTTCTAATAACCTCACCCTTCTTTCAAGTTTTACTCTTTCTTCTTAGAAAATAAGCTAAAATTCTCTAAAATAGTTATTATATTATATATTGATCCATTGTTAACTTGTGTATGATATGTACCGTAGGTTTACTAATATGTGTGAGGGTGTATTCATATATAGCTTATGTATATAAATACATTAGGATGCATACATTAGCATATATTTTGACTAGTATATTGTTAAAACTTTGGGTGATTCATATATTTGTGTACTTAATGAAACTTTTGTGTATCATATAAGAGCAATTTGGATATTATCAAATACTTATATGCTAACCCTGATAGAAAAGATTATGTAGTCTTGAGAACTTGTGTATATATTTATATATACTTTGATTATATCAAGATGAAAATCTATTTAGTTAGGAATAAAAATTATGGAGTTTTACATTGTTGAATTCGTTATTGATCGTCAAAATATTTTATAAACATGAAATTCTTAAGGATTTTTGAAATCATGAGTTCTTGATTAAGAAATATAAATGAACATTGATATAGTATTTACATATCATTTGAGTACTTACATACGGTGCATATTATAATGTATAAGAACTCGTATATAGGAAATATACCTATATAAATGGATGGTTAAAATAATACATAGAGTTTCCTAGGGACTAAAAACTATAACCTTATGAAAATACTCTCTTAGAAATCCACAATGAGTTACTTATGTGAAAGACTATGTTATAACTGGTTATCTACAAATATTATGACTAGCTGCTTGTAAGTAAGTAGTGTGTACATAAAAATGGTGGATCGTGTTATTACTGCTTGTACTATATATATTGAATCTACTTACATAAATTAGATTATGTAGTTTAAACATAATATATACCTAGTTGGTATAAATTGTACTTGCTTGCTTATTATTTAGGATTATGAGACATTGATTCTTAAAATTGTAAAATTGATTGTTCATTATTGAGTAGTTGTGCTCATGAATAATGAACTATTATGGGATGTCATAGAGTGTATTATATTTAAAAACTATAGTTTAAATATATGTTATATCCGGGTAGTACAAACTATAATTGTTATGTCTAGTTTCATTCATATATTTGATAGGTTAAATATATGCATTTTGATTATTTATATGTTTAACATGTTTTATGACAGCTAGTAAAAAGTACTGTATCATTTTTTCTTATGAAAATTAAAATATGTAGCTTAATATATATATTATACCTGGTTGGTATAATCTGCACTTGTTTTCTTATTAATTATGTAATAAATGATATTATAGAGATTCATTCATATATTTGATGAACTAAATGTATACATTTGATTATTATTGTGCTTAGCATGTTTTATGATTGTTAGTATGAAGTAATATATATGAATTTGTTGGTTATATATATATGTTAACCAAATCTCACATTGTTGGTATTGAGTAAGTAGTGAAACGAACTTCACTAGCTTACTAGTATCACAATGCCAGATGAAGGTAATCTGATCAAGGGGTGTGTATGAAATTAAATGATCCTATAGATCAATAACTATTGAAATTTTTGGTCAAGGTAATGTTAGTGAGACATTTTCATTTCATGTGTATGATTTACATGTTTATGCGATGCCTTGTTAGAATGTGTTTCTTTATGGTACATCACATATTTTTTTAGAAATCATATAGCACACAGGTACTAGCTTGTCTCTCCATGTTTCCAAACCATCATTATCTACTCATATATGAATGGAGGGCCATTCTATGATGGGTAATTATGTGGGGGATTGATGGTCCATGATTGGTGTGGAAAAGTGCTCGAATGATGTTCTCCCTCTCCACAATAGTACTTACTTGTAGATGACACTTGAGATTACCATTGATACTGGAGTTTGGGAACTCATGCTCCATGGAGACATGTATCTTATATATTTACATTGTTTTGTATTTATTATTGAAATATTATCATGATGAGCTATAATTACCTACTTATTATACATTGATAGTAGTGATTATATGTTTGTACCAGTCATGGCTAGATACCTCTAATTACTTTTTATATTTAGTTAAGATGTGTTTTTTATGATGATAGTGATCAATAATGAATGATGTCACATGCTAATTTATAGTTTACATAGTTAGAGTGTTATATATGGATCATTAATTATATTATCATGGTAAATTCTAATGAAATAATACATTGATTAAATAAAAATATATATCACATTTTTATAAGTCAAACCTAGTGGGGTTGTTACTTTTTTTTTATAGTTTAAAAAATATTTAAATTTATTTGAGAAATTAATCTTACCATTATCTATTAACCAATAAAAATGTATTGTTATTATTTTTTAAATAAATATTAAATATATTAAAAAGTTAATATTCAAATTTTAAAATATGAAAAAATATTTATTTACATATTTTCAAATACATAATTGAAAAAGTTATAAATTTTTGACAAAATGCCACTCCAAAATGTCTCCTTTGATCAAATTAATCAAAGGTTATGCCTGGATTTGGATTGTGTGGTGATTATCTTTTCTTACATGTCAAATGACTATTAGAGGAACTAGTCTAAGAAGATGATTGGTCAAATATTATTCAAAATATTACTACACGCCCTACATGTCAAATGAATCTCTAATGGTTTCTTTTCATGTTACTCAAGAACTAGTCTGGTAACCATTGCACTTCTATAACTTAGCTCACTAATTTTCTACTAGGCCCTGATGGAAGAATAAATAAATTTAAAGACATGTTGTTAGGCATTGAACTTCTTGAAAAAGGTGAAGAACTTGTGGATTATTCAGACGATCCCCTTAAAGGGTAGTCTATTTTATCAAAGAATATTTGGGGAAAATCATTACCCCTCAGGACTGGGACTAGATTTCATGATTCAAATATGGGGTAAAATCACACATATTTACATGTTTCCTCCTCTCTAATGGGCACTTATGGGGTATGTGTTGGAGAAACTAATTTGGCTGACATGGGAAATATAATGGTGAATTATACTTCTATTGGTGTTATGGGGGGGCAAGAAATAGTCATCCCAATTGAATTTCACCCCTTTTAGACTCTAAGAACTTGTGGCCCCTTGGAACCATGGTATTTTAGGGGGATCCACCACATGCTATATCCATAAGATTCTTTCATTAGTCAAAGGGGACTTGAATTCTCAAGGTATTGAGTAGCTTGGGATCTCCACATAAATCGTTGGTCATTTTAGAGGACTAGTGGAAATTTGCATTCATAGACACAAGTATTTCTAATTTTGGGATTTCTCTCCAATCCCCTGTGGTGGATAAGATATTAGATCCCCAAAGATGACTTAAAGAGGAAGGAAAGAAGGTTTGTAAAGTTAAGGGGTGGAAATTTTGACTTGTGCTTGGTGAGGATGTCAAGATGGATTATGTTATGATGCTAGTAAACACTACACTAATAGGTTATTTTCATAGAAGAAGATTCTCTATCCAAATTTTGGATAACTGTATGACTCAATTCTAGTGCCCACTACTGGAATACTCTCATACTTGTCACATTTTGGTTAGGGGTTGGCTTGAATTTCTCTTTAAATACTCAAAACACATAAATCTAATTTTGGCTCAAAGATAGTTTTGGGGCTCAAAGATAGTTTTGGGATTTGATCCTTAGGTGGATAAATCTTTGACGCAACCTATTTGGTTTAAAATATCAAGCATATCACTATAATTTCATATTAAGGATGTTTTTAAGGTAATTGGGGATAACATTAGGACTTTCCTTAATATGGATGACAATTATATAAATGAATCCTCTAGGATAGTTGCCAAAATATTGGTTGATTTAAACTTGTAGGAGGGACTGAGGATATAGTTTTTGAATTTGGCCCTAAATTCACACACAAACCTTAGATTATGTTAGTGTTCCATTTAGGTGTGTAGATGTCATGTTCATGAACTCTTATCTAATGAATGCTCTCTTCACTTCTCACCCAAAGTTTGGAGGATGAAATTGACTTATTTTTTTAGCATAAAAGGGAAATTAAAGCTATTAGAGCCAAGACCCCTAATTTTTTAGAGAAAGTTGATAGTAGGGGTCGTTATCTAACCAATTTGGTGGTTGAAAACCCATTGTGTCTTCAAAAACCTTCAAAGAGATCCTATCATTTAATTTGAATGGGTCATAAAAATTTAATGATTATTCATGATCCCCAACATTCAAATGAAGATTTTTTTGAGTCATCGTATGAAGCTTACAAGGATGTGATGTTACTCAATCCCATTTGTTAGTAGAGGTTCCTAGAAACCCTTCAGAACATGCTAATTCAGGGATAGCTTATGCACAAAGTAATAAAAGTAAACATTTGATACCATATTTAGATTATATATATTCATTAATCAGACAAAATATATAGATACACAGATAGACCCAAGTTTATTAGAATCTTAACAGTCAATATAAACTCATATAATTAACAAATTAAAGCAAAAAAAGTACTCACTACACATAAAATAATGGTCAAAGATACATATGAAAACCATTTCAAAACAATATGTATTAATCTCTATCAAATCAGAACCATTTACAAATATAATTGAGCATTATATATAGAGTTTTACCCAGCACTGTCTCTTTATATACCAGCCTTTTGATATGCCCAAAAGGAGTGACTCTTTACATTTTTTCATCTATCATTATGCTTGCATAGGTTAAATACATACAAAAATATTATACAAAATATAAAATGAGTGTAAATCGCACATATGTCCAATAATTATACTCTATGATTTTACTAGTCTTGTTTTACACTCAACACTTTTTTAGACTTAAACATTTATCTCATCTTGAGACAAAGTCACATCATAAGATCCTGATCTAAAGATCAATCTAGGGAATTGAATAAAAAATAAGAGTCATGGTTATCACTCCAAGTGACGTTTACTATTTTTCACCCTTTGCATACTACTTAGCTTACCTTTTAGGTTTTCAACTAAGTAGCATACCAACCTACCACCCTTTCAAGTTTTAAGTAGACTAGCTTAACTAGGTGGCCACCTTTTGTGGGTTTTAAAACAATGTGGACCTACTCCTTATGCTTAAGTTCATCCTAAAAAATTATGCTAATTTTTTTTGAAAACAATAAAATTGGAACTGTGCATTATCTACTATGTAGGTCAAGGCATACTCTATTTTGGCTACACAATAGTCTGTTGTGATGATGGCCCTATTAGAGGAATAGATGAAACATTTGATCTTATAGTAACTACTGGTGGAGGTTGTTGTGGTTACTAGAGAGCTAGTTACATGCTTATGGAATTCTTCCTCTATCGAAGTACTTGTTGCAACTGTTATAGAGGAATATATTGCAATTCATCAACAATTTTTGTAATGGAGGCATCAAGCTGGGACAAGTCTTATTTTAACATCTTCTAGTTAGTCATCACTTCTTGCACCATAGTTATTAATATGTGCAGTGGGACTTGAGTCACCATTATGTTATAATTTCCTTCATCATCAGTGATAGTAATGAGTGCCTTAGCATTTGACATTTTGATTGGGATGTCATGTGATAGTTTGTCTAACTGATCTATGTGCTTTTGTGCTTGAATTCCTATAAATGAGTTGCGTAGAGTCTCATTATGCGACATCTATAATTTTTGCATGCCCATATCCCTTGAATCTAATAATTTCTTGAGTGCACTACTCATTATTTCAGAAGTAGCAATGTGATCTTCCATGATAACTTTAGCTTTAGTTGAATCCAAAGAGTTATTCATCTACTACTTCCAATTGAGCATACCTTGTGCTATCTACTTAAATTTAAGTGCATCTATGTCCAACACTTGTTCATACTCTTCCAATAATTCACATATGGCCTTTTTTTTTGCCTTGATATTTTTCCCTTGTGCTCACAGTGTTTATAGCTTTTGTACAACCAACTAGTATTTTATGAGTTATACCAAATAAAGTTAAGAATTACTTGTCTTTAGACATCACTTGGATTCCTAATACTTGGGTCACTAATGTAGGATAGTTGGTTTCAATGGTCTGGTGTACATTTATGAATCGAAGCCTCAAGTCTACATTATCATCTTATAACTGCAAGACTTCCTATTCTAAGGTTGAAGCCTTCTAAGCAATTAACTCCTAGAAAATAGATGCACCTTCAATTTGCTTGGATAATGGTAGCTGAGAAACATCTAAAGATGCTTCCTACATAGTCATAGTCAAAACCATAGATGTTGTTTTAGTATTTGTAAGATCTGCCTTGAACTGAACCAATGGTAGTAAAAAGGTGGTGCACTAGGTGGATGATGTGGGAATATCCCACAACCATTGGCTTGTTATTTATAGTGTAGGATGAGAAGCCTCCTCCTACACATCTCCTTGTGTTTTAAGTATTGGTTACACTATGCTTTATGATTATTATTTAGATTTTTCCTTTGCCTCATGCTTCACTTTAGCTTTAGCTTTAACTTCAACCTCAGCCTTAGCTTCAACCTCAACTTTAGCTTTGGCAACCACTTCAACTTTAGCCTTAGCTTCTATTGTATCCTTTTAATCTACCTAAACCTTCATAATTATCATTGGTTCCTCTTTATTCTTTTGCAAAACCTGATCTTATTATTGTCTTCTTCTTTACCTCTACTTCATCAACTCTCTATTTTTGAGCCTCTACTTCTTCGGCTTTCTTTATGGATTCCTCCTCCATATCTTATTGTTTGCACTACTCTTATTCCTCTATAGCCTTATGATTTTCCTCTCACTTCCTCTTCCTCTTCTCTTCCTTCTTCTTTTGCATAACCTCTTTTTACACTTTTGATGGATCCTATTGTTCATATGTAGCTTCATGTTTTGGCTCTAATTATGGTAAGTTGGTTTCTTCAGGTGTGTCTATGGGGGTAGATGACTTTATAATTATAACTGACTTAGAATATTTTGAAGCAAATGACTCTAGGATAGTACCCCACCATGCAACTATATTTTTTCTAGAGGTTGGAGCTGGAGTGAGGCTCTACTTTTGCCTCTTCACAGCTTGGGCTTATGGTTGGGGTTGTGTTTCCTATGCATATTGTGTACCACTCTTCAACTGGTTCTAAAAAAGATAATATTTTATCCTTGATTATTAGAGAGGGTCGATATATATCATGTGTTTGAGGTATGTGCAATAAAAGTGGTGTTAAGATTTATTATGCTGATAGTTATTCTTCCTATGCAATAGAGGATCTTGTATCTGGATCTTTTTGGAATAGTTAGGCCTAAAACCATTGTATGTCTAATTATTCACCTACAATATTAATAATCATAGAAGGATGAGGTTAGGTGATGTCCACCCATAGGTCTTACCTTACCTAATTTTTTACCTAACAAGTGTGCAGTAATTTCCAAAAGGAGAATTATTTCTCCTCCTCTTACTCGTAAACATCACTACTAATTTAGGTGAGCATGGACTATAAAACTTCTTGATATCCAACTCTGAGCTTAGCCAAATCACATTCATTTATGATATTTAGAATGTGTTTGTTATCAATCTAGGACTTTGTGTGTCATGTCCTTTTTTTGGTAGTAGTAGTGAAGCTCATTGCACTAGTGCCTTATGCTTTCCCTTGTCCACCTGTGTTGGAGCTACTATTGGTTATGGTGTTTCCTACAGTTGCACCTATGGTTATGTTATGGTTATGCTTAAGGTTGTGCCTATGGTTTCATTTACTATTGTACACCTGGGGGCATGGAACATAAAGGTAACATCAATATGGCTATGAGTTATTTCTGCGTCAAAATTTTTACCTACGCATCCAACATGGAGATGAAGAATGGTAGTAGTGTTGTTGTTGATTTAGGAAATTTATGTACCTTGATTTATATGTCATTATGCAATTTGGTCAGTAACGCATGCTACCCCAAATATTGCATCACATACCTTGGGTGAAAATTGATCATAGCTTGGATTTCCAACCACCACATGTTGAACCTCCCAAATTACTCATAATATTCCCCTATTTTTGTCCATGCAATGTTGGTGAATGCAACAATAAGATTGAGATCACTACAAAAAGAGTTTTAAAATTTGAGTGAACAAATTAAGTAAAAACTTATAGGTAGTGGTCATGCATTTCATTCAAGAAGCACCCAATTTTCATAGGGATACACAAGGATAAACTCAAAATAAAATGAAATGTGTATGTTAATGCATCCACTTTAGCTTTGAAAGATAAAAATTAAATTTTAAGTTTTGTCTTAAGAACTTCATGACTCCATGACCACATGGGTCTATTAAAATTGTCATGTGTGTTATTTTATACTTCAAAAATTAAAGAATGTTTTGAAAGACAAAAAATACTTTGTGACCTTTGTAAGATAATGGCTTCCATGAAATTGTGATCCCATTCATATTGCATGTGTTTTATATTTATACCATAAAGTATAAGTTGAGTTTTTGGAAAAGATTTGATGCCCCAACCCCATGTTTATATTTTGATTGACATGTGTTCTCTTGATGTTTTAGGTCCTGTTAAATATTTATGCACATGTTATTTTATTTTAAGATATGATCATGGTGCTTTGTGAAATGTGTGTAGATAAGATTGCAGATGCATAAGGAATATAAAACAAAGGCAAAAGTTCACAATTTCATGGATAATAAAATAAGTCACTTGAAATATTGAGGCACTTAGAGACCTTGTTACTATGAGATAAGATGAGGGTGTTATGTGTCAATTCAATTTTACATGGAAAAGGTGAAAATGTAATGAAGACTTGGAGCTCTACAAAGAAGCATTGGACATGATATCAAAACATGACCACAATATATGTAAAGAGAAATTACATTTAAATTTGATCAAACATAAAATAATAATTAATAATTAAATGCCTACATATAGTCCACAAGAGGAAATGGATATTAAAAGTGCACGTTGTGACTTTATGTCTTCCATGACCTCGAAACCGTGTGATTATGACATGTGCAATTAAGATTATCTGATGTGACTAAGGCCATGAACTCACAAATTAATAAAGCTACAATTACCAAATTTTTTAGGGTGATGAATATTCTTATTCCACTTTTTTCATGATTAATTCACACCATTAATGGGTGAACTATACATGACCCAATGATTCCACTCCAATGGCCACGTGTTTTCTTCCCTTGTAAAAAAACAATTAATTGATGGTTTTGACATATATCCAAAGTTGAAGTTCACTATATTTTTATGTTTCTAGATATATTTGTATCCAATGTCAATGTTCAATTTATATTTACATTTACCATGTCTAATAAAATTGATGCATGTGGCATGTTCTCATTGCATCATAGTTACTGAGTCACATAGTATCTCCAAGTGTCCTTTGATTAAAATTTTACTTTTACAGTGCTCACATATATTGGATTTTATTTATTTAAAGGATGTGATTATTTATTTATTATGTGTAGGAGAAAGTTTACACATATAAATATAAAGTGGATTCAAAGTTTCAATGGATCTACAAAGTTCACCAAGACACATTGATAATTTAAAAAACATTTCTTATCTCCATGATTACATGATCCTATGATGATTTCCATGCATTCTTTTCTTATATCATAAATTTAATTAAACTATTATGCGTGTATGATTAAATTTTCAATATATGACCACAATGTGTTTGTATGTTGTGTGTAGGAAAAGATAAAATCACAAGAGGAATATGCAACCAATTAAAATCTCAATGGATTTGCAACTTTGACATAAAGGCATTTGGAAGCTAGGAGATAGTCCATGACTTTGTGATTGTAAAGCAATAATAACTTTCCATATATATCGCTTTGAGTGGACATGGTAAAGGTAAAAGATAATGAATACTTGGAAGTCAACAAGGTCACAATATATATATTTCATCATGTGGTCTCACTAGATGTAAAGATGGAAAACATCCAGACTTGAGTAGATATGAATATAATTCTAATATCCAACACATCTATGGACTCCATAAAGAAGACATGAATACTAAAGGAAAAATATGCAAAAACAAAATAAATATAAAAGTGATTTGAAAATTTTAGACTTCAAACAAATGCATCTCAAAGTTGACAGATAATTTGTGACTCTATGAGTCTAAGGCAATGAGAAACTATAGTCATATAAAATTCAAAAATTGGTAACTTGAACGTGGCTAATGACACCCAACCATAGGTCCCTCTTTCTTGCTCTCATGATCATCATAGGCTTGTTTTCACTTATTCCCAATTATCCATAGCCTTCCAAATTTGACCCTAATTGATCTAGGACCCTCTTTTCATGACCAATCTATCCCTCAAGTCCCATCTACCTAGGATAATAGCACCCAACTAGGACATGAGCACTGGTGCCACTAATGTCCACTTTTGGTATTGTTGTCCAAGCTCATTTATGTCCCCATCCTTCTCCTTATCAGCATAACATGAGCAAATTTAATCCATGATAAATAGATCCCTAAAAAATCCCATTCAAAGATCATTTAGAAGGGGTTGGAAAATATTATCAAGCAAGAAAGAATACAAGTGATACCACTTAGGCAATCTTCCTTATTCTCTACATACAACCATCCAACATAGTCCTAAGTACCTCTAAATCTATGCACATGTCCCTAGTCATCTAAAGAATACCCAGTTTAGTATTTCCTTGCATTCTCATATCAAAATTGCACTAAGCACTTTCAAAGGGAGAATTACATATGGCTTGATCCCTCTTTGGAGTATTGGTATGTACGTAGTGTGCCCACATACAGGGTGTAAAGCACATCTAGTGCATCTTACACACACTAATCCCCGCTTTTGCTCAAATTTAGTCAAAGCATAATGCAAGATAGGGTTTGAAGAAAGAATGTGCTCTACAACAAGCTCTTTTGACTTCTAACCTCCAAAATTTGGTACACAGGCTCACACAAACCTACCAAACAAAACCCAAAAAGCTCAAATTCTCAAGATAATAGCATTGAACAAAGACTACGATGTCGATGTCACTCTTGTCCACTTTTGGAACTCTTATCCAATTAGAAAATGAAATCCAAAATCTTGTTTTTGATAGTGTCTCAGGCCTACATAGTGAATATCAGACCCTATCTCAGTCAGATCGACACAGTTTAAGCTAAGTCTTATTTTCCCCCTTTTATTACTATTTTAAAAAAAAGATCTAATTACAAATAAATTTCACAAATTAGTAGCTTATTTAATCTATATTATTTATTGATTTTTCAATCTAGACCCTTTAACTAAATTAAAAATAAGACTCCAATATTCCCAAAATTGTTAAATCATTTGGTGAACCCAAATTACTTCATTTGTGCACAAAAACCCTAGAAACCCTAGGGTAAAATTTATACCAATTTTTATTATAAATTTTTGAATTCTTACTTAAATATTTAAATCATAAATTCATTTCAAATTTTAAAAATTAGGATTAAATTTTAAAATAATTTTATTGCAAACCCTAGTTGCCCATTCTAGGTCCCAGTATTTTTTCAGTAATTTTACTATAATTTTATGAATTTTTTCTAGCATATTAAAATCAGAAAAACCCTTCAAAATTCAAAATTCAATTGTAATTTCAAACAAATATTTTTCTCAAAACCCTAGTTACACATAATAGGTCCTATTTAATCAAGCATTTTCCAATAATTTTCTAAAATTTTATTTATTTAAATCAGAAATCCAATTTCATTTTCAAAATTCCATAGTATTTTGCAAAAATATCATTATCAAAACCCTAGTTTCATGTACTAACTCCTATTCACTTCTTGAGGTATCACCTTACGTGTTTGTGAACTTTATTTTGAAAATGGGTTTCACTCATCTACAATTATTTATTGCATTTCTTGCACAAAACAAGGAAACCATCATTGGTCCTATCATGTACATGAATGACAAAGTTTACCATATGCTATTACAAAGCTTCATTCTTTGCATTTCATGCTTACTTTTTATAATAAGGAATGATATTACAAAATTCATTACTAAAAATGCACAAAATTTCAATATTCCTTTTACATACTCTCTCTCAATCATATGGAAAAATTTAGAAGTTTATCATGCTAAACATATTAGAAATGTTATGATTCATGTCACAATTTTCTATACATTCATGCACAATTTCATATTCTCTATCTCTTGCTTTATATTTCTCATGTGGAAATTTTTTCAAGTTTATCATGCTAACCACATTAGAAATGCCATAACACAGGCTAAAGTTCTTTATGCATTAATGCACAATTTCATACTCTCTCTCATGTGGAATGTTCTTTATAATCTTATTGCTATACAAATCACATGCATTTAATCTCATATACATGGTTTCTACCTAGATGTATCTAAATCTTTGGCTATTTTTTAGTATCTTCCTTCTCCTCCTCTCCCCCAAGAGGGTGATAGCTACTTTCCATTTAACCAGGTCCATGCTATCATCCCTCTAAAAGGTGAGGTGACCCATACTATTATTCCTAATGCATACATTCAACCTATAACTTCTTCAAAACCTCTTGATGTAGAGCTTTCACAAATTTCCTTCTCTAGCCCTGCCCATAGTAACTACCCATAAGAACTACTACACCTGTAGCAACTACTTTGCTTACTCAAGATGGCTCAGCTCGTAGTAATTGTTTGACTATAAATGGGTTGGTATTGAAAGAGTACCCACTATCAAAACTTTATCATATGAAAATCACCTTGTCTTGAGGAAATAAACATGTGGTACAAAATTGAGTTTCTAACTCTCTTTTTAAGTCTACTTACTTTCTTTTAGCCCTTCCAAACTAGGCCTTTTTAGCCCCTTTTCAAGGACATTAGGTAGAAGACTGTACGATAGGTACTATATGGTCATGAAAGTTCTTGAATCAATTATGGATCATAAAAATACACAAGATCACAAGTTTTTGCAATTTTTCAATGGTTACTTCAACTCCAAATGATAAAACACTAGTTGATAGGGTTTAGGGTCTCTGAGTAGGCTGAGAGCAGTATAAAATCAATATCTTTAGCTAGAAATGGTTTCACACCAAACAATTTATTTTATTAACTCTATCTATTCAAGTCATAACTTTGTCTTTTTATAACTGATGTCTAATATCTCCTGTAGCAATCACAACTCAAGAAACTCAGTCTTCTAAACTGTGTCCTTTAATAAGAACAAGGCTTTTCATCAGGGTTTGAGTATTCAAATTCTACCAACAGTCTCCAAACCTTATTAATATAACATCCCCATATTCTATAAACATTATACAACCTTTATATAATGTTTTTGGTTCAAAGTAAGATTCAAATCAAAATAACTAAATCTATAGGTTTCTTTGTGGTAGATAGTGACTAGTAAGGAACAAGGTTTTTCAATATTTTTAACACTAAAGAGTCTTTAAACCTCATATGGGGTTGTTAACATTGTCATTGTATAATAAAACTCCTTTCAACCCCTTTAAACTCACAACAAGGTTAATTATCAAAGGAATACAAAGAACAACCTATTTTGGGTTATCTACAGGTTTTTACAAGCAAGTTCATATCTAGAATATATGAAGAATAAAATTTGATTACAAAACACATAGAAATAATAACACATACCATATTACCAAATGGATTTCATTTCTAATATCCAAAATAATCTTTTCTAGAGAAACAATAATCATATTACAACTTCATTAGGATTGTATAAACCTTTTCTCAGCTGACAGATTGGACTATCTCTAAGAGCAATGTCTTGTTTCCATTCAATACCCTAATCTATTTTCAAGTTAGTAAATATGAATTATCATAAACAAAAAAATCCATAAACCATTAATGAGATTTCATACCATTTTGAGGACTCCACAATTAAAATCCTAGTCACAGCCATGCAAAGCCAAAAATACACTCAAAATTTCTTAACATAGGCTTCTCATTCTTCCTACTTTCATTATTTTCTTCACATTCATCCTCTCATTAAAATTTAATACACTATAATAATTATAAACTGACTCAACCACCTATACAAGTAGCATAACTGATTCTTGAAAGTGTTTCCCACGTTGGTTCCTTAAAATTACATTGCATTTTTGTATGTTTTATCAATATGACTAATGTATAATTATGCCTTATTGACTAAAGAGATACTTAGGACATTTTTCACTCTCTTAAGACCTCTAGGACATCTAATAAACATGTTTTACAACTTATCCAATGCATAATATGCATGGAACCCTCTTACAAGGTTTAGAAAATTCAAATTTTCAAATGTGGTAGTTTTGGAGGTAAATTCCATAATTCAATTTTGTGCCACTTGTGCAAACCTAGTTCACTCCTATGACTTCATTAAAACCTAAAACACATAAAAAAACACCTATAAGACAAATCTGAGCCAAAAATTAAACTATTTTGGAGTCCACAATGATGCCCCTGCATCACCTCTTCAACATATGTGCTTACATGTTCAATCAAAAGCAACTAGGATTTGTACTTGTGAGACTCTAAGGGATCCAATCACCTATATGAGAAAGTTAATTTCAGATTTAGAAACATGGAATTAGATATTACATGACAAGATCACAACATTAGAAAATTAGATTATAATAAAACAACCTTAAAGGCATCTTAGTGTCAATCACTTATATGTACCTTCACCTAGTCAATTGGTTGCAAGAAATGTTACATATCAAATCAAGAAATCACTAAAAAGTAAATTTATAACTAGTGATTCAAACAAAATTCAAATATAAAATAAAATTTCAAGTGAGCTATTAAGGAAAATTATTAAATCTAACTTGATCAAACTACCTCCTCTACATCTAGTGAGAAGATCCAGATATTATTGTGCATATCATAGAATGCATGGGCATCACACAGATTCTTGTTTGGCATTGAATAAACATATACAAAAAAAAATTACTAATGAGGACCCTATACAAGATAAATCATCCAAGCAATCCACAATGACATAGGAACACATTCACAAGGGTCAAAATTATAAATAGTACAAAAGTGGTTACCAAAGTATAACTCATAACAACAAACGGATAAAAAAGCAAAATAAAAGAAAGAAATAGTACCAAAATCATAGGTAAAGCCTGAAAAAGATGAAAATATACCCCTCTAAAATAAGGCTCAACTTTAAAATTAGTATGGGTTTGGTCAAAAATATCTACAATAGTTTGATTATCAAGGTCAAGGGTTAGGCAAGCAAGCTCAAGGCATCACTACTCCTATTCTAGCAGTCGATAATGTTTGTCACCAAGGTTTGGTATTTATTGAACATCCTAAGGAAAATAATTCACAGACATAATTTATCAAAGGAAAATACCCAGATATAATAAAATTAAACACTAGCATTCCATTGGTTCAAAATCAAGATAATAATGATGAGTAGAACAATATAAGTTATTATGATTTCCACGATATCAACAATGCATCTAAATATTTAGAATCATATTCTCAGCCATTCCCTCAGGATTCATAGTCATGTATTATTCCTTTGTTTGATACATGACACCATGATAGGGAGTCTCCCATAAGACTCATCGGTTAGTATAATTTTACTCAGCACTACCTATACATAATTTCTTATGCTTGATTATACATAGATCCTTTTCAAATTCTTGTACATAGTTTTTAATGCTTGATTGTACATAGCTAAAATTCAAAAATAATACAACATTTCAAAATACAAAAACATTCAAATATGTCAAAACACCAAAAAAAATTTCAATTGTATGCATCATCCATGATTTACATTGCTACTACTATACAAGACTTACATTTATTGTTCTATGCTTATTGTTTATTGATTTATCTACATTACCATGCTTCACTTGATCTCTATTTGAGTGTGTGCAGTTACATCTAACTCTTTGATTTTTTCACTCTACCCATTAAGGGGGCATCCTACTTCTACATTCGAGACACACATCGATATACATACCCATTGGGGGTATCTTCTACATGACTACACCATCCAAGTTATATCTTTCCTACACTACACATTCTAGTTATCATGTTGATGTACATTACTTACTAGCTTACATAGATTAATCTATTGACACTCACTAGTATATATCACTTGTGTATTTCTTAGCATATACCTAGTCTTTGACTACCATGTCTTGCATACTTTTTCTCTTACTTTGATTAGTTAGATATGGTTATACTCCCAGTTCCTTCATGCTTTTTTTTCTTGCTTAGCATAGCTAGATTGTTTGCATTTCTCAGTTCCTATTTATCTCCTGTATGTGCCTTAGGACATTTTCCAATGTCATTTAATTATATTAATGTGTGTGCCTTAGGATATTTTCCAATGTCCTTTACCTATACTCTTCTATGTGATTGTGGTTTTCATGCCATTTTTTCTTGTTTCAATTGTATATGTATGTGGCATTTGAACATGCCTTGTATGCTTACTTTTTAGTTTGAGTGACATATGCCCATGTCCTTTGTTTGATTGGTGCCTTGGCCACCCTTATATGATTCTTGATTCTTACCCTATGTGTTTGTTGCTTGTTTGCTTCTCATTGTTTGCAATGCCATGATTCACATCATGCATTTATCTTGCTTTCTTTGATACCATGATGGACTTCATGCTCCATCCCTCCAGCTAACAACTAACCAATAACCAGAATTTAAATAATAGTTCATTACATTGCACATGCTATTACATTGTTATATCTATGTAGGCATACCCCTATTGATCTAACAATCTCTCAATTCAAACCATGTTATATATTGAGATATCTTGTTGATTATCATTGTTGTATCATGTATATTTTCCAGCTTAACACACTTTCTAGGATTATTCTTCTAAGGGTAGTCATTTTAGGGTACCTACTCTTACCCTCAAAAGAGGGGGTAATAAACATGGTTTTTGTTATAGAGATCGAAACTCCTACCAACTAAAAAATCTAGTTTTAGAACACAACCAAACATCAAACCAGTCAAGACAGACTAGGCAAACAGTCAAGAATCTAGAAAAGTCATCAGATTTGGCCTAGAACAATAGTGCCAAGACTAGACTACAAATTTGGTGGTGCTACTATCCATTTCTAGTGATCCTATCCAAATAATTAAAAAACCAAAATTTCTAGGAGCAGGTAGAAAGGTAAATTTTGTTACAGTTTGTTAGTTACAGTTCAGACTAGAATCAATAGTTTTAGTATAGTTTTCTTAAAGAATCCATATATATGGGGCATTATGCATGGAATGATGTCTCTCACTTCAAGTTTTAGATAGGGCAATTGGTATAACTTCCAAATCAAAATCCATGTTTCAGACACTAGTGATTAGGGGTAATGTGTGTGGCACATTTATTTTCTTTCTTTTTAAGTTCAGTATTACCTAAACATTCTCAATATTTGCATGCCTTACTCCATTTGTATGTTGTTGGCATCATTTTTGGTTTGGCTTTCATACAAGCCTAACTTCTGAGTTCCTGAGTGGCTTCCACATAAGCTAGATTCTCAGTTTTGGAGTGGATTTCATACAAGCCTAATCTCCATATTTCATAATGGCCAAGAGTAGCCTAGTTTATAACATACAAATGAATATCCACACTAGCATTGACAAATCATAGTATATTCATGGGCTTCAACAACCATCTCATATGACACACATTCCATAATGGTATCAGTTTATAATTTCACTTCATGGGGCAATGATGAAGCTAAATGAATAACTAACCTTTTTATTCTTGAGCCACCCATTCAGAGGGATTAGACACATAGTAAAAACATTGATCAACACATGAATGACAACCTAACTTCACTTAGTGGGAGATGACAGAGCCAAAGGGCTAGCCTTTGGATTCTTGAGCCACTTTTCAAAGAATTAAGAACCCAGCTCTATTTGTGATATAACTTTTGGTACAACATCATCCAACACATCTAACATCACTCAGCCTTACTTAGCATCACAATAGGTTTTGTATTAGTTCACATACTCAGTGAGGTGTATTTGTTCCTTTCTCTTCCTCTCTCTTTCTCTTACCCATCTTTGTATGTTCTTTTTTTATGTTGCATAAAATAATAATTGATCTACTCTTTATTTTCCTTTCATATATTCACACTTTCATAATGTGTTCTCTATACACTATCTAACATTACTCAATATCACACAAGCTTTATGAGCTTCACCCTTGCAAGTAAGTTTAGGTACACTTTCTATTTTTCCTTTATCATAGTATTTTGCTTTGCTGCATCATTAAAATAAAGGGGGGAAATGTAGTCATCTAAAATGTAAAAATTGGAACTTAATCATGGCAAATGACACCTAACCCATAGGTCCTTCCTACATGCTCTCATGACTCTCATAGGCTTGTTTTCACTAATTCTCAGTCATTCATAGCCTTCCAAACTTGACCCTAGCTGATCTAGGACCCTCTTTGCATGACCAATCCATCCCCTTAGGTCTTGTCTGCCAAGGATAATATCACCCAACTAGGATAGGAGAGTCGATGCCATTATTGTCCACTTTCAATGCTATTATCCAAGCTCATTTCTAGCCGTAATGATCAATTTATTCCAGTTCCCCATCCTTCTCCTTGATGACCTAATGCGAGCAAATTCAATTCATGACCAATAGATCCCTATAAAAGCCCATTCAAATATCATTTGGAAGGGGTTAGAAAATATTATCAAGCAAGCAAGAATACAAGTGACACCACTCAAGCAATCTTCCCTATTCTCTACATACATCCTTCCATCACAGTCCTAAGCACCTCTAAATCTCTGCACTAATCCTTAATCATCTCAAGCATACCCAGTTTAGCATTTCCTTGCATTATCATATCATAATTTCACCAAGGACTTTCAAAGGGAGAAATACATATGGATTTAAGCCTCTTTAGAGTATTGGTATGTAGGCAGTGTGTCGACACACGAGGTGTGAAACACATCCAATGCATACTACACACACTAACCCCCTCCCCACTCTTACTCAAAATTGGTCAAATCACAATGAAAGATAGGGTTTGAAGAAATAATCTGATCTACAATGAGCTCTGTTGACTTTCAACCTCCAAAATTTGGTACACAAGCTCACACAGACACCAAAAAAAACCCAAAAAGCTCAGACTCTCAAGACAATAGCACTGAATAAGGACTACAACGTTAGTGCCACTCCTATCCACTTTTAAAGCTCCTATCTAATCAAAAATGAAATCTAGAATCTTATTTGTGATAGTGTCCTAAGCTTGCACAGTGAATATCAGACCCTATCTCAGTCAGATCATCACAGTTTAAGCTAAGTCTAATTTTTCTATTTTATTACTATTTTTAGAAAATCTCTAATTATAAATAAAATTCACAAATTAGTAGCTTATTTATTGCATATTATTTACTGATTTATCAATATAGACCCTTTAACTAAATTAAGAATAAAACACCAATACTCTCAAAACTGTTAAATCAAAAACTATCACGTACTTCACTTTGAGTGGGCATAGTGCAGGTGAAAGACAATAAAGATTTAAAACTCAATGAGGAAACACTACATAGGATTTCAACATGTATCATGATATATGTAAAATTAAAAATCTCTTAGACCTAAGCAAATATAAATCAATTTAAAGATATAATGCATCTACAGACTTCAAAAGAAGAATTAAATATTTTAACTCCATGACCTCTATGATGATATTGCATGAGGATGACACATGGACAATCAAGACTATAATATGTCACAGAATCCATAAACTCATTGATAGCTAAATTTATAATGAGGCAAATAAAATATGTGAATTTTAAAATGTTTCTCACCATTAATTCATAATGATGCTAGATAATTTCATAATTGCATTCGAAGTAGAAATGGCCACTGCAAACAAGAATAGAAGTTAATAAATTATGGATTTTGTCACACATGCAATGAAAAGAGTTGATAAATCCATTACAGTGAAATAATATCTCAGAAGGTCCATGCCATTGTCATCATAATAATAATCATACAACCATAAAATGTAATCCCTAAGTAGGATCCAAATTTTAGTTTTGCAAAATGGATTTAGTTTTGCAAAATGGATTTTTTCGATGACACATCTCATGAATTTACATTTTTTATAGGTGTAATGACCTTTCACAAGAAATTCTTTGAAATCCTTACTCAAACATTATTATAGAGTGGACCTTGCTACATGGGATGTATTGTAATAGTTGTCAATGATGTTGTGGTTGGGCTTGTAGTGTCACACTTGGAAAGTGACATATTGGCGAATGACATATTGAAATATTTTGCTAAATGGTTAGATGAGGTCCACCTCGTCATTTTTGTCCACAACATTTAAAATTAAATTAAAAGAATCCTTTGTAATGACAATGAATTTGTTAGGTCAAACATAAAAATTGTTATAGCTATGGACCCAAATATTATAGATGTAAAAAAATTAAAATATCACTTTGCAATTAATGAGACCTCAATATCGTAGAAAACCATTTGTACTTTGTATTTTGTTAGGCCATGATGAAGGAAACTTTTAAAAGGTCACTCTACAATTTATGAGACCTCAATGTTGTAGAGAACCATTTGTACTTTGTCTTTTGTTAAGCCATGATGAAGTAAAAATTAAAAGTTTTTAATGACTCTTTAACTTTTTTCAAAACAACCGGTTCAACACATCTTATAAATAATCCAAAAATATTGTTATGTTTCACTTCATTTTTATCTTTCAAATCTTTATAAACAAGATAACTATTTTTTAATTTATTTAAGTTGAAAAATATTTAAATTTATCTAAAAAATAATCTTACCATTATTTATTAAACATTAAAAATGTATTATTTTTTATTTTTCAAATAAATATTAAATTTATTAAAAAAATAATATTCAAATTTTAAATTAAAAACAATATTGTTTACACATTTTCAAATACACAATTGAAAAAGTTATACATTTTCAATATGATATTTTACTCCTATAGAAGACAAATATGTGTAAGTTGAAGTGGTAGTTATATATATCCATAATTATTAGCCTTTATATTATACAGAGAACTCCCCCGCCTCTCTACTTTTTTTTTGAAATGTTGGTAGTCTACGCAAAAAGAATAGATAGTTTACCAATCAAATAGATTGATTGCCATAGTTGTGTACCATAAAGTTATGGGTGCATATAATTAGTTAGGTATCTTATTGATTTATATATATAACTTATTAAATTAAATTATGTTGTTTTATTATTTTTATTTAGTATGTTTAATTTGAGAGAAAAATCAAAATTTAAAATAATTTATTAAAAAATTGGATTAGTAGTTATGAATAGGGGATCGGTTATTGTACATTATATATGATATGTTGTGACTGAATATTACAAACTATTATTAGTTATAAGTTGTACTATAATATAATAATTATTAGTCTCTTTTTATTTTAAAATTGTTCAATTTATGTACGTCTTATGACAACAATTGGACCCCATTTAATTCTCCTAATCAACATCAAATTGATTGAAATGTATACAATCATTACAAATAGATTTTTTTTTAATCGACCAAATCTTTCATTTAGCACTAAGGATTAAGGGGTGTCATTTCATCAAATCTAATCTGAAATTGAACTTAGATCCATCCTTTATGGTGTTTGGTTTTAATATTTAGCAAGAATTGATATACACATTCATTTAGATTATTATATTTATAAATATACAAATAATATGCGGACATTTAGATGATAAGTATTTGCTTGTTCTTGACCTTTATTTTATGTGTATAGGTAATTTGGTTCTAATCTAACAATATTCATAATTTGGTTGTCTATTCAATATTGAAACTTTGTCTATATATTTTGAGATCAAACTTCACTTGTCCTTAAACTTCTTTTGGTCCCATTATTTAGACTATATTATATGCTCACGATAATATGTTTAAATCATACTATACAGCAATGGAAATTAATTTTCTCTCCTCCTTTAGTTAAATTGGCTTGTTTGTCCCTTTTCACTTTTTGCATTTCTAGTTCTTGGAAGTTAACATGCACACTAATATTGTTAAATTTAAATTCAACGTCACATATAAATTGATAAATGTTATATTTCATTTTATCATTAATTACATATCTATCATTAAGAAATTTGTTGATAAATGAAAGGCATATTATGTTGTTCTAAGGTTCCAAGGGGATTTAATTATTCTACTATAGGAGGTCTAACTTCTAGAGGGATAGTAAATGGACACTAACCACCCAAACCCTAATACGTGTGCCCAATTTATTTTCATTGAAAATCTAAGTTAAAAATTTAGATATTGCGAGTACATAGGAGTCACAATGTGCACATTGATGGAAGGGAATTGAAAAGCATGATCGAGTGAGTGAACCCAAAAACCCAAGATTTAGTTATGGACATTTTAGTAATATTCAAATTTTATGCTTCACACTATTGATGTAGGTTTTATGCACACCAAAGATTATTACGGGATAGACCCTCTTGTTTTAGGATTAGTGAGGATTCACTCCAAGATACGAGTTACAGGTATCAATTTTGTAAATAACCACGTGGTGGAATAGTGATGAGTACAGTGGTTATTTAATTCGGATGGTTCAGATATGAATTTTGTCTAACGCCTAACCTAAATATCTAAGAGATAACCTATGGTGGATGGATGGATCTAAATTCAGGTGGATCTAATAAAAAATACAAAAAAATAGAAGGGTAAAGCAGAAAAGAAAGACTATGTATCTCAACTAAATATTAGACCCTTCCAAGTTGACTGACTATAAGAAAGAGAATGTGCACCTGTCACTTACTAAAGTCTGTTTCAAGCTTGCTAATAGTACAAAACACAAAAAATATAGTGAAGAGTATGAGGAATCAATTGTAATATAATATAATGATCATATCCAAATATATTTCTAGTATTGAATTGTTAAACATATTCACCCTACTAACAAGGTAAGAGTACAACCTAGAATAAAAATATTGACATGACTAACACATAGTTCAATCCAATCATTGTAACAAAATTAATGCATACAACTTCATTAGTATGTCAACTTGATCAAAATTCTTCAAGTAAACACATAAATTTGTAAGAGATAACACATTAAAACAAATTCATAAAACAATTGCATAAAACTTTCTTTGCTTATATTACTTGCCAAAATCCTCTTCTCTTTATAATGAGTACGGCTCAAACATATATAGATTTGGATGGGCACTGCCTTACCTTCAAAACTCATTGCATATTTGTAAGGTCTAAAATAAGACCAACTATTTTTTTAATATACAGGGTTTGCATGATTACAATGCTTATAAACAAACAAATTAAGGTTTATCTTCAAAACTCATATGTACAAAAGAGGCCAGGGAAAGATTAGACTAATATGCTAAAAATAGATCAACACTTATTTACAATGCATGAGTAGAGATGTTAGTAATAAATGCACTTGAACTAGATTGAACTCCAGTTGAAACTGTTTGATTGGGAGAACCAACAATAGGGGAGGGTGATGTATCTAAAACTATGAAAGCATTGGACATTAATGTCATGAGAGAAACATCTGTGATGACCACCATGTGACTAGGCTAGCTATGTAAAGGGGATAAGATAGAGTCAATCTGAGAATACACAACCCCTATCGTAGTGTGCATTGAAGGGTATGTGGGAGAAGATGATGTAGTATTTGATGTTTGCACTTGAGATGATGAAACTCTTGCTTGGGAAATAAATACTTTTGTTAATTCAAATTTTATTGATATTTTATTTTCTTATATGCAACCGTGCATGTTGTAAAGACTAAGTTTGTGACTTCAAAATTGATGACTGTGAGCTTAAACAATATTTGAATCTTATCATCAATTTATTATGCAAACCCAACAAAGTCTTGAAGGATGCCTCCAACTCCTATGCTTGGGCTACTTTGTATTCAACAAAGATGATCAGTTGAATAACTTGGTCATTGCCCCTAAAAATTGTGTTTTCAAATTTATCTTTAAAATTACCTATGGTAATCTGGAGCTAATTATCAAAGAATGGTTTGGTCACTATTGATGGTTAAAATTGCACTTGTTTCTAACACCAGTAATGGGAAGTTTCAAGCTGGGGGACTTGCGACTTGAAACAACCTCCAAATTTTTAAGAAGCTAGTCTCTTCTTTATATCAAGTGTATACTAGGAAAAGGGATAGGAATTTTAATAGAAACACAAATTTAAGAAAGAAAATCTAACTATGGCGATGCACTTGAATATAATTTGACCTTAATCCTAAGCACAGTGAGACTATATGTAAGATTCAATTACATTTAAGTGCAAACAAGGCATGATCAATGTAAAAGATGAAAACAATAGAAACAGAGGCTCACAGCTTAGACTACTTTTGCAGCAATACAGAAAATATCAACAAAGGCACAAGATTCAATCTTCTTATTTGAATTCTCCAGTCACATAAGAGGCACAAAAACACACACAGTTACATAAACCTTCCAACTCAAGAAAATATAACAAAGGCAAATGATATTACTAATCACAGCTCTAGAAAGTCTAAAACTCTTGACAACACAGCCTAGACTACTTTTGCAATGACACAAAAAATATCAAAAAAGGCACAGGATTCAATTTTCTCATTAATTCTCTAGTCACATAAGAGGCACAAAAACATGCATAGTTACATAAACCTTCCAACTCAAGAAAATAGAACAAAGGCAAATGATATTCCTAATCACAGCTCTAGAAAGTCTAAAACTCTTGACAATTTCTCTCAGAAAATTCTCTCTAAATATCTTATTCTCATCTTATATCTAGTGATCTCTGCACCTCTATTTATAGCCTTGGATTCACTCCAGATTTTTTGTATGTTCCCAATCTAATGGCCCAACTGAAATCTAACTGAACTGGAAGTGTCTAACAAAAGATATTTCTTAGATTCTAAAACGCTTTGTCTTTTGATAGTTCATTGGTTGAAACAGATCACATGATGCTCCATTCTTTTAAATGGAAGAGGACACTTGGACAATTCCTTGAAAACCTTCTTATTATTGGAGAATGACACATGGTGTGTTCTGCAACACTTACTGAAGACACGCAAGACTTTTGGCATAACTTATACTCTTTTGTGTCTTTACTCAAGAGTGTTCCACCTTTGACACCTGTCGCAATCCTCTTCTTTGAAACTTTAACAATTTAAATAGAAAATTAAAACCCATAGCATTTCTTACCCTAGCAACTTTTAAAAGGCATAGGGACAAGTGGCGATTTTTGCTTGCCTCAACAAAGGACACGTGGCAATCTCTGCTTTACTTAACTGGGGATATGTGGTGATATTTGTTGCTTTTAGCTACCTTTTGAGAGACCTATGGAAGGTGACACGTGCTGGTCTCCACTTTACTCTATTTATATTATATAAACAATCAGCCTCATTTCATATTTACATGGATAGTGACACTTGGCGACTTTTGCTTGCTTTAGAAACAAAACTTGAGACCCACAATAGTCTTTGCTATATCGGTGAAGAAAAATGAAGATAATTTAGATCTCGACACGTGGTGGATTTTGCTCTCTTCAGTTGGGATATGTGACGTCTTTCATCACTTTTAGAAAATTAAATTGAAACCTTCCATAGTTGCCACTTGGCACTTTCAGCCTGATCCTGATACTTAGCTTGTTGAAACCTTCTGCTGAAAAGAGATTTGAAAAGCGAATGCTGATATGAAACGTGGATGCCGACACTTGTCATGTTCTACTGAGTTGCTATGAGATACGTGGCATGTCCCGACCAACTTATAAAAATTATGAAAGGTGCCTCGGCCGATGACACTTGACATTTTCCGCTCGATTTTGACACTTAGACAAAAATGAATCAAAGGAAATCAAGCCCGCACTCTATTTCAAAACTTCATCATCTTGAACTAAAGTATGTGAGAACAAAATTTTATAGCATGCAATTGAAAATCAGAATGAAACGTAGAGTACTTTTTACTCTACAGTTATTGGCGACCCCAAGGACTTTTGAGCCTGCTCAAAAAGAAACCACAACTCCCGTTAGATCAAAATTTCAAAATTATAGCTTTAGCAATGTTGTTTGGTAAGTGGACCACTCATATTCAGATAATCCCTATTTATTCTACAATTCATTGAAGGCTAAATCAAGGTTAATAATATCCTTGTGTGAAAAAATTTGCAAAATCTAAATCATAGCCTTCAATTTGAATTCGAGCTGGGAAATAGGAACCAAGACAGCGTCTACTTCAGGGACTGATGAATCATCCCTTAAATCTTGAAAAACTATATGATCATTCTGTTTGGCCAACAACAAAGGTTCAATTTCATCAACCATTAGCACCATGTTATCATCAAGAAATGGAGAAGGAAGACCTTATTACACTAGATCTTCAATATGTTGTTTCATTTCACTGATTCCTTCTTTCATGATATCTAAGAGCTCTCTGCAATTGATGGTTGTGGAATTCCAATTGAGAACCTCATTCACTTGCTTAGCATTGACCATTCTATTTTCAATTCCTACTGTTGACAATGTTGCATCCATTACATCATAAGGATTTTGCAACAATGTTTCAGAGTCCATTACTCTCCCAAAAACTATAGCCAGAGTGTTTACAACTGAATTCTCCACCTTTTCACATAATTTATGTGCATTTAGTAAGAAGGTGAGAGAAGGCCTAAGCTACATAATCTCTAAGGAGATTCTTTTCCAAATGGATTCATAGAGCTCCTTCACTAGACTTAACACTCTAACATTCCTTGGTCTATTGGCTAACTCTAGTGTCAATGGTGATGTTCTCTGTTGCTCTGCTTGAAATTGGGCTTGTATACCCATAGTATGATTCTGTTCACTTAGTAATTTTTATTGCAATTGGGTAACCTATAGCAGGTGTTCCTCGCATTTTTCTTGCAATGCTAATTTTTCCCGCCTTAGGGTCATCACCGCATCTTTTACCTGTGTTAGCCCTACTTTTAAAAAATCATTTTGGGTCTGGATTGCCCAGTGAGTCTAAAGAGAAATAGTATCTTGCAACTATTTATTTAGATTCTCTATTTCATTATATTTTTATTGATCTCTGTGGTCAAACTGTTACAATTTGCCTTTTCCTTGGCTAAATTGGCCTCCATCTTATGTAGCCTCCTTGATGTCTTCAAGTAGTCTTCAGCAACTGTAGAAGTGGATTCAGTTAGCAGCTCAATTTTGTCTTGTGGCCTGAAGAGGGACATGTCGATGGCCACTGCATTCATTGTGTAGTCCCCAAACTGCATCTACTCAGTTGGCTTGATTACATTTGGTGACAAATGAGTCATCGTCAATTGCTACTGAATGGGGTCAAATTGTGACCGTAGATGGGGTGTAGCCAATGCCTTATTTTACTTGATCTTTTTCTTCTCTCTTCGGGCTTCCCTTGCCTTCCTAGCAGCATCTGCTTGGGTCTGGAAGGTAGAAGGAGAGGCAATGTGCCCACCCACAAATGGATGTCCCTATGGCAAACCATATTGAATAGCTAATTGTTGGCTATGGGCAATCTGAGGGGAAAGTTTCTTGGAAACAGAGGGGTAAAAATGAGGTAATGTTAAAGCTTGAGGTGTAACAGATGGGGTGAAGTGAGAAATGGGAATGGTAGAGGTGGCAGGGGACGTCATCTGGCTAGATGGAATCATCATGCCAATAAGAGAAGAAAGAGTTTGAGAAGGAGGAGGAATAATACTTACTTGAGGAGTAATTACAGTACTCTGTAATTGGCACTATGAAGGTTCTACTTCCTCTTCTAAATCAAACTGAAATTGCACCCTCTTTCACTTCTTGGGTGTTTCTTATTCTTGCTATGTTCTTTTTCCTTCCACATTTACTACTACCTTCAGTGATGCTTGTGGAGAACTGAGAACTTTAATAACTGTTGCTGATGGGGAAGCTTTCAGTGGTGAAGACACCACACTCTTTTGCTTTTCCATAATGCTGAGAGATTGGGGCCAAACTGATACAGTTACTGTAGCTGCAGTTTGCCCTGAGGCCTGTGACTCTTGGCTTGACCCTGCTCTGGCTTCTAGCTCTACACTTGGTGTCAAAAAATTACTTGTCTCTGGGCTAGATACAGGGGAGAGATGGCATTCATCCCAGAGTTCTTCCCATCTCTCATCTGAGTCCATGTTCTTCAAAGAATGGGTTGTTTGATAAATTTCTTGCCTATATTTCCAATAGGCTTCTATTTTCTCAGCATCCCAATCTTTATTCTTTAGTGTCCTCCTTAAGCTAGAAGTCATTATGACTTCAGGATCATAATCCCTCTGTTTAACATAGAATGTTTCCCAGGGTCTATTTTTTGGAAGGGCAAGCCTGTTAATTCAACATAAAATCCAGGAGTGTCTTCCCTAGGATTTTTTCTATTCTCCCAAAAGGGGTGGCCTTCATGTGCAATTCTAGTTACAACCCTATTAGTCCTTATCTGGGAAGTGATGAAACCATTTGGGTCATATACCCATTTGTCTTCAACTAGTAGGAAACCTAGAAAGGCTAGCTTTTTGAGCAACACAACTTCAGCATCTATGGTTTCCAAAACCATGCTAGTTGTCATCCATGGAAGGTCATACATTTTTCTCTTCCTCTTCCCAGATCCATATTCATTATCTATTGTAGATACCTATCTGGTGACCTCTAAGAATGCTAACCTAAGAGTCAAAATCTTAGGTAGTAACATTGGTTCCCCACAAAAACCATGGATTCTTATAATTGTATGGTGAGATCCAAAATAGAAATCACAAGGAGTTGGGAAACTGGCCAGAAGGTTTGAAACACTTAGGAATAGTCTATTCATAACTGATTTGGGGCTAAGGTGACAAAAAGTAGGGGTAAAAAATAATTCTCAGATTTCATATGGATCACTAGTCTTTGACAAAATATGTGTCCATGCAGACACAGGAATGGTCCTTTGGAGATCAAAACTTGGGTCATACATATCAAGATACATATGTTGGGCAAAGACGTCAAAATTCTAAAATAGCATGAGGTGAAACAAATAAGAAGAGTACCTAAAAACCCCTTTTTATTTGAACTGGGCCAGTTGTTCTACCATTGAGAAAGCAATTTGTTCAGAAAAGTCAAGCCTATACTCCTGGGTTTTGTCAACGGTCTTTAGCTTGAAGAAGATAACCATTTGTTCTCCATAAACTGCCATATCATCTTTCATGCTGAAGATGAAAGCCATCATAGACAGTGCGTCTTGGCTAGCTTGTGCGAATTGGGCTCTTGTTGCAGGGAGTGTAGGCATAGTAGTGTCATCATCACCCATTTGCAATTTGGATCTCAAGAACCTAAACTGGGTATTGATGTTTTCCCATGTTCTTTGCATTTTAGCAATAGTGGGAAATGTAGCTATCTTATCATGATATAGGGCTAACATATCTCTGATAGCCTGCGATGTGATTTGCACCATTTGACCAAGTTAGGGCATGGATGTACAGCTGGGACAATGAATTATGCCAGTTGTGAAGTCCATATCCTCATGGCAAATGTCTCATATTGCCCTACTTTGGCCCTCTATAGACTCCTTTGATGTGTCCCTTCTCTAAGAGTTTTACTGCTTGCTCCTTGAAGGATTGGGTCCATGACTCCATCTACATAATCTTTTATCTTCATTGGGTCACTTGCTTGACCAATTTCAGGGATTCTGGTCCATGGATAAGTCTTCAATGGTTGCGTGGGAGTTGAAGCATATAACTTAGTTGCAATAAACTTATCAAGGGATTCATACATCCCAGCTCCTTGTTGTGAAGACTGTGCTCCCTCCATCTCTATATCTTTTTTGTGATAACTGGTATGAACTTTCTCAAAACAGAAACACTTTTGCTAAAGCAAGTTTACTAGGCATTGAAAAATACAAGTAGAAGGATATTTTCTCACAGATGTAGGAATGTTTGAGGACTTGTAAGCTTTAATTCTTGCTAAGAGGTATTTATTGACCTATCAAGTCTCAAAATGGCATTAAACTCAGATAACCATTAGCAAATCTTACTCAATCTTTATGGGATAGTGAGGCAAACACATTATGCAAGTGGCAGTGCAAGGTACCTTGGGGATTTCTAAAGATTTGGGAGACATTCAATGCATTGAGAAAATTTGAAGATTTTGAAAAACTCTCTGAGCTGCCGACTACGTGTTTAAAGAACACTTATTTAAAAGAAAAGTGAGAAAACAAAAATGAGAAAACAAAACAATATGAAAAGGGGAAATTATCTAACTATATACATTAAGTATCTTTATCTCCCTCCTGGATCAAAAAAACAATTTCTAAAGTCTCTTTTACAACAAGATGACTTATGTTGCCAAACAAGTGGTTGCATTGGATGTAGCTCTAGTGACTTGCTTTCTTTGTATGCCACATTGATTTGCCTACATTCGAGTGAGTCTGAGTCAAACATGCTTCCAACATATATAAACTCTTTTTGTCCTTGAAAGCTTGTCGAATGCCGATTCTTGATATTGGTATGTCTTATCAAGAAATTAATGACTATTTGCTCATCAACAAAAGCCTTTTGATATATATCATTTATTGACTTATCTCCTTCTACCTCAAACTTAGGTTCTATTGCATGATCATCCTCTTTAATGACTTCAAAATTATCAATCTCTCGAAAGGATAATTCTGAAAGTTTGCAATAATTTTGCATATGTAATTGAGTCTCAATGCTGTCTTGTTCATCTGTAACCATCTCACAACCTCCTTGAAAAATAGTATAACCTAACCCAATGATTTCAAACAAGTCATTCAAATCATGATCAAGGAAATGCCCATGCTCCTCCACATCATCTTGCAAAGTAAGAAGAAAGTCAGAAACTATCTCTTCTTCATCAGAGATTAAGGCATACGCTTGTGACTTCTCACTCAGAATATTGAATTCATGTTGAGAGACTCGAGGATTAATAGAAGAGGTATCTTTTGACTTTTCTTCCCTTAAAACATTTGGGATTTTATGATCTTCCTCGAATATGACATAAGTGCCTAGACCCATGGAGTCATAATTTCCATATGGGTCAGTTTGCATCATAACTAATAAATGATTATTTTCCTCTTCTTGATCATGTTCAGTCCATTCAGCTAACTCCTCAACAAAAACCCTTTCTTATTTATTCATCATATCATGGGCTACCTCTAGCTTTGCAATTGGTTCATAGGTGATATGATCCTTATATAATGGCTCAGATAATATCTTCATATTTGAACCATATTTGGTTCTTAAGATGAGGTGAGACCAATCAAGGGACATATATCCTCCTATCTTGGCTGTAAAGTCTCTTGATAAACATAAGCCAAAAAAAGGAGGTATATCTATCACCACTACATCTTGATTTACAATTATATTGGGACAAGTATATAATTGTAATGGGAGTTGTTTAATTCTCCCTATTGTTTGTACTACTTTACCATCTAGCTGCATGACTCCTTTAGTGAGTGGTTCATACTTTATTTCTAAGGCATCAGCTATCTACTTAGGCATTACTGTGGTACTAGCCCCTGAATCAATCATTGCATTATGCAGCAGTTTCTTGCCAACTATTAAATTTAAATAGAAGAGATCTAGTTTGGATTTGCTTACCTCTGGTGCATTATTCACTAGGGTTGTTGTCTATAGATGAACTGTGTCTTTGAGCTTTTCCTTTTCAGCAGGTCCTTCTTTGATAACAGTACTTTGGGCACTGTTTGGCCTTGTAGAGCTTCCTGTAGTGGTGTTTTCTGTTCTAGAATAACCAATATATCCCATATTGATACTTGTATTAGAGTCTTCTTCAATTGATCCACCACATTAATGATCCCAGAGTCTGAGTTCTTTGAGAATAAGGATATCTCATTTTTTCTTGAATTTGTGTAGGAATCACTTGATTATGCACCGACTGAGGCACTTCTTGTCTGACAAATTTGTTTCTTTGTCCTTGAAATGGAGGATTCTCCATGACTTGACTATTTACAACTTTAGGCTATTCCACCATCCTTCTCTTTGATCTAGTATAATAATCTAATTACACCACTGGTTTCTTGGAAGTGGAAGCTTCATTCAAGAAAACCGATTCTTCATCTTCAACCCATGAACAAAGCATGTTTTAGGGCTATTTCTTCCTCTTGTTGCAAAGACATCCCTTGCATCTAAGCCATTAGGACTGAATTTTGCATACCAAAAGACTTGTAGGCTTTATTGTCACTGGAACTTGCAAACTATCCATCTATTCTTCTTTGCTCTGCCACCTTTTGTTGTAGATTACCCATGGGACAATCTCTAGGCGTATGACCATTATTTCAAGGGAAACACCAAGCATTGGTACTATCTACATAATTATTTTTCCCTAGAACAATCTCCTTATTTGAATTAGGAGGAATAGTCTGTGAGGATGTAGGGACTGCAACTAATTGGTTTGCTGGCTGAGGGTTATGTTGCCTTGGAGGACCCTGGTATTGGTTTGGATGAGATGAAAATCTATTTCCTTGATAGCCCTGGTATTGGGGTTTAGTATAAGTATTCTTCTATCTTTGTATATTAATCAACTCATTAAAAAATATCCTCAAGATATTCTTGATATCATCTAGCTCAGATGACTGAGTGGGGACAATTTCTTTACCAGGTGGTTGAGGATATGTGTTCATAGACACAGGTGAGGCTATAGATTTAGGGGCTTCTTGAGGTAATGGCAAGGAAATCTTTGGAAACATGGGCATGGGAGGCCTTGGAGACAACTTCCCAACATCTATCAAATTATTTTCAGCTCTGAGTGCATAGTCATAAGCCTCTGGCAAAGTCTGACCTCCAAGTGACTGAATCATAATAGATATGTCTGAATTTAAAGCCTTAAGATAGAAAACTATAGCCATACCTGGTAATGGTCTAGCTGTAGCAGGGATTCTTTCTCAAGTCTTTTGAAATCTGAGATTGAAGTCAGTCATTGCTTCTTGTGGTGCCCTTTGGATGGTAATCAATTGCTGTAATAAAGAAGACTTATCACCCTTCTCTTCAAATCTTTCAAAGAAAAGATATCCAAGCTGATCCCATGTACAGATGGTATTTGGGGTCAATTACCGGTGCCATTCTAGAGCTTTCCCTTTAAAAGAAGCTGCTAATAATCTTATGGCCACATTTTGTTGTGTGACAACATGTATGGCACAGACATCTGATACACCCTGTAGATGTTCTTCAGGTGTCTTAAAATCTTGCCCACTGAATTTGGGCAGAGCTTTCAAGGCATTGATTGGGATAGGGTCCTAAGTGGCTGGTGGTATTGGGAGGATCAAAGGACTATCATTGCTCCAACTTACATAATTTCTTGGGGCTATAGGGGATCCCATATACTTGCTCTTGGTATTGGTATAAACTGGTTGACTCTTCTTCTTGGACTAGTTACCAAAGGTGGCAAAAGAATACCTGGATTTATAGCAGATTGTGATCTGGTTACTGGTCTATAGCTCTAACTCCTCGTAACTCTCTGGTTCATATGATCTTGAAAGAAACTTCAATATAGTGTCCCACCGGGCATGCCAAAAATTGTTGATGGTTAAAATTGTGCTTATTTCTAACACCAACAATGGGAAGTTTCAAGATGGGGGACTTGCAACTTGAAACAACCTCCATATTTTTAAGAAGCTGGTCTCTTCTTTATATCAAGTGTATACTGGGAAAAGGGATAGGAATTTTAATAGAAACACAAATGCAAGAAAGAAAATCTAACTATGGCGATGCGCCTGAATATAATTTGACCTTAATCCTGAGCACAGTGAGACTATATGTAAGATTCAATTACATTTAAGAGCAAATAAGGCATGATCAATGTAAAAGATGAAAACAATAGAAACAGAGGCTCATAACTTAGACTACTTTTGCAGAAATATAGAAAATATCAACAAAGGCACATGATTCAATCTTCTTATTTGAATTCTCCAGTCACATAAGAGGCATAAAAACACGCACAATTACATAAAGCTTCCAACTCAAGAAAATAGAACAAAGGCAAATGATATTACTAATCACAGCTCTAGAAAGTCTAATACTCTTGACAACACAGCCTAGACTACTTTTACAATGACACAAAAAATATCAACAAAGGCACAGGATTCAATCTTCTCATTAATTCTCCAGTCACATAAGAGGCACAAAAACATGCACAATTACATAAACCTTCCAACTCAAGAAAATAGAACAAAGGCAAATGATATTCCTAATCACAGCTCTAAAAAGTCTAAAACTCTTGACAATTTCTCTCAAAAAATTCTCTCTAAGTATTTGATTATCATCTTATATCTGGTGATCTCTGCACCTCTATTTATAGCCTTAGATTCACTCTAGATTGTCTGTATGTTCCCAATCTAATGGCCCAACTGAAATCTACGTGAACTGGAAGCGTCTAACAGAAGATATTTCTTAGATTCTGAAATGCTCTATCTTTCGACAGTTCATTGCCTAAAACAAATCACAGGACACTCCCTTCTTTTAAACAAAAGAGGACACTTGGCCAATTCCTTGAAAACCTTCTTATTACCGGAGAATGACACTTGGTGTGTTCCGCAACACTTACTGAAGATACGCGGCACTTTTCGCATAACTTATACTCTTTTTTGTCTTTGCTCAGTAGTGTTCTACCTTTAACACCTGTCACAATCTGCTTCTTCAAAACTTTAACAATTTAAACAAAAAAAACCCATAGCATTTCTCTCCTTAACAACTTTTAAAAGGCATAGGGATAGGTGGCAATTTCCACTTACCTCAACAAAGGACATGTAGCAATCTCTGCTTTACTTAACTGGGGATATGTGGTGTTCTCTGCTACTTTTAGCTACCTTTTGAGAGACCTACAGAAGGTGACACATGCTGGTCTCTGCTTTACTCTATTTATATTATAGAAACAATCAGCCTCATTTCATATTTACACGGACAACGACACTTGGCAGCTTCCGCTTGCTTCAGAAACAAAACCTGAGACCCACCACAGTCTTTGTTATATTGGTGAAGCAAAATGAAGATAATTCAAATCTCAACACGTGGTGGCTTCTGCTCTCTTCAGTTGGGATACGTGGTGTCTTTTGTCACTTTTAGAAAAGTAAATTGAAACCTTCCGCAATTGCCACTTGGCACTTTCCGCCTGATCCTGATACTTAGCTTGTTAAAACCTTCTACTGAAAAGAGATTTGAAACATAGATGCCGATATGAAATGCAGATGCTGACACTTGTCACATTCTACTGAGTTGTTATGAGATACGGGGCACATCCTGACCAACTTATAAAAATTATGAAAGGTGCCTTAGCCGATGACACTTGGCAGCTTCCGCTCAATTTTGACACCTAGACAAAAATGAATCAAAAGGAAATCAATCCCACACTCTATTTCAAAACTTCACCATCTTAGACTAAAGTATGTGGGAACAAAATTTTGCAGCGCACAACTGAAAATTAGAATGAAATGTAGAGTATTTTTTACTCTATAGTCACCACCTACCCCAGTGGTGTACATATGTTGGAGATATGCATATCTATAAGGATATATGTTGCCTTGTGATCCTAAGTAATCAGATTCCCAACCACCTACATTTGGTTATGCCATTTCATGAGATAAATCCTCTTGTTATTCACATATTTTTTTTCCAAGGTTATGTCCAAAAGATATAGTAAATTAAGCTCTGTGTAGGATTCATACCTTATTTCCTTAGCAATGAAATGTAATTTGGCATCCAAGATTTTTAGAGATTCATGAAAATTCACCATAATACCCCACTATGGTTGAGACTATGATCTTGCTTTGTGTATAGAGAACACAATATCAAAAAATGTCTTTGCTTAGCTATGCACATTGTCCAATATGTCATGCGGAGCCTCTATTTTGCCATGTGATTCTAATCTCTTATTTTTATTTTTTAGGTCACAATTTTTATCTTCAATACTCCCCTAGCGGCATAGACTATGGAGATTAGATCTTATTGGATTTCATCATATTCTCCAGACAAAGTTTTACTTTTCTTAGTCAATGAGAAGAGGTCTTCTCCTCTTTTGAACTCATTTTTTCCTCCATAAGTCGCTATTCTTATCCTAACTCTTTTTATTTTATTAGAAACCTCATCAAATTTTATAATTAGTTTTGGATCTTTAGTAATAACCAAGCTCTATCTAGATAATTTATTAGCTTGCATCTATTGAATCCATGGAGCTATCACCAATAGGTCCTAAGTGGAGGTCTAGCAACAGGATGAGATGGTAAAAGATGTAAATCTATGTGGATGTGGCATGAGAATGAAGTGGTCAAGTGAGGGAGATGAACTAGGAGATGTGGAAGGTCAATGTGTAGGAAATGGTGGAATGACTATTTTCTCTCTGGAGATTTTAATATGAGGGCCTGAGTCTTGATGACATACTTTTTGAGATCGAGAGACTATAGATTGTGACCACTAGTGACTATGTTTGAACACTTTCATTCTTTGACTACCTTAATTGAGTGGAAATTTGTGTTTACAATGAATATGTGGAAAAAATGGATGAAGACTCTAAATCTTCAAAATGTGGACTTTGGGAAACAACAAAGAATGTTCTTTGTGGCTCTATAAGTGTTATGTCAATAGGTTCATAATGGTAATCTATGTTAGATTTTGTAAAAATTGATAAATTATTGGGGATGTAGTAGAAGCAATATATATATATATATATATATATATATATATATATATATATATATAATAGTGGTAATAATATTGACTAAATAATCAAATGAATCATTAGAAACTATATCAATTAAATTATTAGAAACATTATACAAGGAAATAAAAATACCAACTGAATCTGATGGAGTTGTGACCTTTGAAGTAATAATGGGAGGGACAATTGAAGAAATTGAGACAAAGGTAGGAACACTAACTAAAACAACTAGAATATTAGCATGAATGATAGAGGTACCCATGGGACTATCTTCCCTACTTATCTCTTTAGTTTCAACAAGGTCTAAGTTCTTTGTATTAATTATTGCTTGATATGTATGATTAGTATGAGAAGGACTAGGGTTATGATTTCCAAAGGTTACATGTGCAAGAGGCTTTTGGAAGACATCAAATGTGGTCTCTTCCTCTGCATCTTATTTATGACTTCCTTCTAAGTCTCCCTCTTCTATAGATTCATCTAAATGCTCGTCTACTACGTCTTCTTCTAAATAATCATATTTTTTTCATTAGTAGTGAGGCCTAATGATGTTCTTGAGTATTGAGATGGCATCTCTTCTTCTTGTGTGATCTTAAGGGCCTGCAGGGTGGTAGGTAAAGTCTTCCTCACTTGAGTTTCCATAGGATGGCTAGTTATAATGTGCATTATAGGAGGAGCATGTGAATGAATCACCACTAATTCTTGAGTTGGTTGGAGTATGTAAACCAAAGGTGTAATTGTAAAAGATACTTTTGGAACTAAGGGTGTGCATGTATCAATAGAAAGAGCTTGTTGCTCTGTATATTTTGGCTTTAGGAGGTTCTTGAGGATCATTGCCTTTAGTTGCTCATCAATTTCTTCTTCTAGATCATCCTCTTTTTGAGGTTATTTTTTTATTTCTAGGGATTCATCCTTATCTTCTTGATTTATCCTATCTACATTGTCCTTTGTGATGGAGGGGTCATATTAGATCATTTGGGCAATCCTCATAGACATCCATGCACCTTTTATTTTGATAAATACCTGGGAGTCATCCTCAATGTTTAAAAAGATATATTCATGACCATATTCTTTGTGACCATAATTGTATTTGAATATGCCTTGAAAAATATTTATGTGCTAGACTACCACCCCTCGAAGGTCTCAATATTTAAACTCAGCTAATAGGAATCAAAAGGTTCCTCTATGACGCGAGGTCCTTGCTAATTGTTCCCAATTAGGAACTATTATCTCCCTATACTATGGGGTGTCTTATGAAATCTTCCCTACTTAGCCCTTATCATATTTTTATCAACACTATTGGACAATCGATAAGCTATTTCTTTTTCAGCTAGCCTGAATAAATAGAATAGTGTCACCAATGTGCCCTCAAGTTTAATAATTGTATGGTTTAGGTAGAACTAGTAATCCCCTAGTGACTTAAGTGATCTCTTTATTTTTGTAGACAATCTTGGCATTGGTTGTTCACTGATTTGCTTATACAACATTGGATATAAGGTGTCTACTATCTTTTCCATATATGTATGTGATAAAAATCAAAATCATCACTAATTATATTTTTCCCTCTTAGTTCCCAAGGAGATTTGTCAGTAGAGCTGAGATTGACACAAATAACATCTAATAAATATGAATCATATAGAAATTGTTCTCTAGTATATTATGTGTGACCCTTTGAACTTTTAAGTTGTAACTTAATATCTCTCCCAACATCGAGATAACTTGGCCATCTAAAATTATGGATAACAAGGGAACCCAAACTTCATCAACATAGGCTATGGATGGGGATCCATGGAGTCTATTTAATAGGGCCATGACAATCCTGACATCTGACCCAAATTGGCTAATTGGGACCTTCTTTCTCATGACAAATTTATTTGGGTTTTTAGCCCAATTTTTCAAAGTGTCCCTAACCTTATTATCTTTGAATCACTCCACTATTTGTTGATTCCAGGGCATGTCTAGTTTAAGTAGTCTATAATATTTCTCAAATGTTACACCAACTACATAGGCCATTGGTTGTGTGTTATTTTTTGTGTTTAAAATGTCATTTGTACATGTGCCCACTGTAAACAAATTAAACACCAAGTTGACATAGGGAAATACCTCAGTCTTAACTATCATTTTATGCAGTCCAATGGCTTTAATGGAGAGTACGTCATCTTTGTATTCCCTCTCGCCAAGAGTCAAATTGTCTTTGTCAATATATGGTTGCATAGCTTCCACCTTTACATAGATTGCTGAATAGTGATGAAAATCATTATGCAGAGCAATTGGGTCAAAATTTATATATTTGAATTCTAATTAGTGTCAAAGTAGTACAATAAGGGAGCTAGTTCTTGGTTCTCAATCTCCATTATAATGTTTTTTGAGATCTATGTTTGATTTGAAAATTAAGTATTTTAAGACCCTATAGAGCTCTAGATAGTAATTCACAAATTAACTAATTTACAAATGTAATTTGATTCAATTTGGAGCATATCACATAGTCTAGTTGTAAGTGGTGAATTCATTGCTAAGATCTTCCATTCATGAGAATTAATTACAACATACTGGTCCTTGTCAACTACATTTTTGATTTGAATTTGATTTTATATGTCAAAATTTTATGGGAATTTGTTTGACACATGTCACTTTGTCACTTATTTTGATTTCTCATTCTTCTTTTTGAGTTTTAATGTGTCCATCTGCCTTTTACAGTTGTCACTATTTCACTTAGTTACCATATGTCTATCTTATTCTTCATAGCTGACTATTTTCATAGGACACGTGATGGCCTTATTGCTTGAATATACATTTTAAATTATCCTCTGAATTCTATAAGTGTATGGAGTATTGAAGTGATGCCATGCGACATATAATTGTTCTATAACAAACATGTGGATTAATCAGTGAGTGACATGTGGTAGTTGACTATACAAAATATGACACATGGCAATGTGTCACTTCTTTGATTGGTTTATGTATATTAATTTTCCATCCTTGACTGTCGACCTTTGTGTTGTGAGATAATGACACATGGCATGATCTCACTCATTTGGCTAGTCACTTGTCTTTGTAACTTAGCTTTTGGGTTAAAGTTTACGATAAAGCAAGATGATGACACGTGGAGTAATCTGCTTCAGTCACTCAATCTTAGGCTTAAAAGGCTTATAACCTTGAGTAGAGACTTGTGATGAACCGAAATAGAGACACAAGAAGTGATCTCACGTAGTTGGGCAATCACGGGCTTAGAAGACTTATAACCTTGAGCAAAGACTTGTAATGAACTAAGATAGAGACACATGAAGTGATCTCATGTAGTTTGATAGTTACTAGTCCTCAGAATTGGTAACTTTAAATTGTTCCTCTAGATGCAACAAAGAGATGACAGATGGAGCAATCTCATTCTGTCAGGATGTTAAGGGCATATAAATCTCAGCTCATCCTCAATGTAAATGTTGAATAGAAGGGGTCTTGATGTTCGATTGGTAATGTGTCAAATCATTGTTTAAAGCCAAATTAGACATCAATAGTCTGCGAATTTTTGATGAAAAAATGAAATATGGCAAATTTAATGATCATATGTAAAACAAATATAACATGTGAAGTAAAAACTCGATAATTTGGATAATAAAAATAATCAACTTGGTTAGTCAAGTAAGTTGAATGAAAAACAAAAAGTTAATATTTGAGTTAACTATTGCCTCAATTTTAAGCCAAAATTCATTAAATAAAAAGTGAATAATGAAACTTAGGCTTTGGTGTGTTTGGGTCTAGAATAATTTTATGTTTTAATGGAAACCAAATATAGAATTTTTAAAACAAATGGGTCCCTATTTAATTTTTTTTAAATGGAGCGTGTTGGTCACAACACAAACACCTATCCAATGCAAAGTGTATACTTGTGGAAACCTCCTTTGATCATATTAAAAAATTTAGGTAACAACCCTCACAACTCTAACTACATGTTTTCAAGTTCATATTTTTACAACAAATCTGCTAAAACATTATACATAAAGATACACCACTTCTATCTCTATGTATTTACTTCATTGTTGTTCCATTTATCAATTAAACATTATTTATGCAAAGGGATCTAAGACTTTGACTAACTCAAGGTATGAAAACTCTATATAAAGTATTAGTGGGAGCTTTAATAAATTTATTTTTGATCCTAGAGAATGATAGGGTTCCATCTTTGGAATTGAAGTTGTCAAATGTTGCCAAGGTCCTCATCATCGAAAGATGTGTAGTAAGAATCCCATAAGCATTTGGATTCAATTGATTGAGGCACTAAAAGCGATCTTCTACTCATCTATTTATGATGAAGACTAGGGTATTAAGGGGTTGAGATTGCGTCATAGTGTTTACATTTTTGTTGAGGACTATATTTATGAGTTTAATCATCTACACATTATGCACAAGATAATAGTGATGAACTTATCTTGAATTCAAGAGTAGATTGTAGGCACACTAGTTTAGAGAGTTAAAATAGATTCCTCTTGCAAATTTGAATGCAACTTTCAACGATGCAAAATTGGCAAAAGAGAAACTTGTGCTCAATACAAAAGTTAACAACCTTCATCTTCACAATCAATTCTTTGTTTGGACGACCAATGACTTATTCCTTACAACAAGTCTTAAATCTTTCTTTTAAGGATCGATGATCTTTCTCTTCACAATATTCTTTCCCTTCCTCTTATTTTTATTATTCTCATTCTGATTTTAAGAAAGCTAATAAGTTTTATAGCTATTGTAAGAAATGAAGAATGATAACTCCAAGTGTTCTAAGTTGAAAAAGAAGACGTTAATTATAAATTGTACCAATGAGGAAATGCTTTCCATTTCCATTGAGACTATTAGTGAGGACACAACATATGATGAGTTGAAAGGTAGACTAAAATAAGTCACCATAATACCTCACCAAAATGTACAAGGAAGTTATGAAAATTTATGAGACCTCAATGTCATGGAAAATTATTTGTACTTTGTATTTTGTCAAGGCATGATGAAGGAAACTTTTAAAATGTCACTCTACAATTTATGAGACCTCAATGTTGTAGAGAACCATTTATACTTTATCTTTTGTTAAGCCATGCTGAAGGAAAAATTAAAAGTTTTTAACATTCAACACATATTATAAATAATTCAAAAATAATGTAATGTTTCACTTCATTTTTAACTTTCAAATCTTTATAAAACAAAATAACTATTTTTTAATTTTTTTAAGTTGAAAAATATTTAAATTTATCCAAAAAATAATCTTATCATTATTTATTAAACAATAAAAATGTATTATTTTTTATTTTTTAAATAAATATTAAATTTATTAAAAAAAAAATATTCAAATTTTAAATATAAAAAAAATATTGTTTACACATTTTCAAATTCACAATTGAAAAAGTTATACATTTTCAAATACACAATTGAAAAAGTTATACATTTTCAATATGATATTTTACTCCTATAGAAGACAAATATGTGTAAGTTGAAGTGGTAGTTATATATATCCATAATTATTAGCCTTTATATTATACAGAGAACTCCCCCGCCTCTCTACTTTTTTTTTGAAATGTTGGTAGTCTACGCAAAAAGAATAGATAGTTTACCAATCAAATAGATTGATTGCCATAGTTGTGTACCATAAAGTTATGGGTGCATATAATTAGTTAGGTATCTTATTGATTTATATATATAGCTTATTAAATTAAATTATGTAATATATGATTATGTTATATTATTATTTTTATTTAGTATGTTTAATTTGAGAGAAAAATCAAAATTTAAAATAATTTATTAAGAAATTGGATTAGTAGTTATGAATAGGGGACCGGTTATTGTACATTATATATGATATGTTGTGATTGAATATTACAAACTATTATTAGTTATAAGTTGTACTATAATATAATAATTATTAGTCTCTTTTTATTTTAAAATTGTTTAATTTATGTACGTTTTATGACAACAATTGGACCCCATTTAATTCTCCTAATCAACATCAAATTGATTGAAATGTATACAATCATTACAAATAGATTTTTTTTAATCGGCCAAATCTTTCATTTAGCATTAAGGATTAAGGGGTGTCATTTCATCAAATCTAATCTGAAATTGAACTTAGATCCATCCTTTATGGTGTTTGGTTTTAATATTTAGCAAGAATTGATATACACATTCATTTAGATTATTATATTTGTAAATATACAAATAATATGAGGACATTTAGATGATAAGTATTTGCTTGTTCTTGACCTTTATTTTATGTGTATAGGTAATTTGGTTCTAATCTAACAATATTCATAATTTGGTTGTCTATTCAATATTAAAACTTTATCTATATATTTTGAGATCAGGCTTTACTTGTTCTTAAAATTCTTTTGGTCCCATTATTCAGACTATATTATATGCTCACGATAATATGTTTAAATCGTACTATACGGCAATGGAAATTAATTTGCTCTCCTCCTTTAGTTAAATTGGCTTGTTTGTCCCTTTTCACTTTTTGCATTTCTAGTTCTTGGAAGTTAACATGCACACTATATTGTTAAATTTAAATTCAACGTCACATATAAATTGATAAATGTTATATTTCATTTGATCATTAATTACATATCTATCATTAAGAAATTTTTTGATAAATGAAAGGCATATTATGTTGTTCTAAGGTTCCAAGGGATTTAATTATTCTACTATAGGAGGTCTAACTTCTAGAGGGATAGTAAATGGACACTAGCCACCCAAACCCTAATACGTGTGCCTAATTTATTTTCATTGAAAATCTAAGTTAAAAATTTAGATATTGCGAGTACATAGGAGTCACAATGTGCACATTGATGGAAGGGAATTGAAAAGCATGATCGAGTGAGTGAACCCAAAAACCCAAGATTTAGTTATGGACCTTTTACTAATATTCAAATTTTATGCTCCAGATTATTGATGTAGGTTTTATGCACACCAAATATTCTTACAGGATAAACCCTCTTGTTTTAGGATTAGTGAGGATTCACTCCAAGATACGAGTTACAGGTATCAATTTTGTAAATAACCACGTGGCGGAATAGTGATGAGTATAGTGGTTATTTAATTCGGATGGTTCAGATATGAATTTTGTCTAACGCCTAACCTAAATATGTAACAGATAACCTATGGTAGATTGATGGATCTAAACTAAGGTGGATCTAATAAAAAATACAAAAAAATGGAAGGGTAAAGTGGAAAAGAAAGACTATGTATCTCAACTGACTATTAGACCCTTCCAAGTTGACTGACTATAAGAAAGAGACTGTGCACCTATCACTAAGGTTTGTTTCAAGCTTGCTGCTAATACAAAACATAGAAAACATAGTGAAGAGTATGAGGAATCAATTGCAATATAATATAATGATCATATCCAAAGATATTTCTAGTATTGAATTGTTAAACATAATCACCCTACTAACAAGGTAAGAGTACGACCTAGAATAAAAATATTGACATGACTAACACACAATTCAATCTAGTCATTGTAATAAAATAGATGCATAAAACTTCATATAGTATGTCAACTTGATCAAAATTCTTCAAGTAAACACATAAATTTGTAAGAGATAACACATTAAAACAAATTCACAAAACAATTGCATAAAACTTTCTTTGCTTACATTACTTGCCAAAATCATCTTCTCTTTATAATGAGTATGACTCAAACATATATAGATTTGGATGGGCACTCCCTTACCTTCAAAACTCATTGCATATTCATAAGGTCTAAAATAAGACCAACTCTTTTTTTAGTACACAAGGTTTGCATGATTACAATGCTTATAAATAAATAAACTAAGGTCTATCTTCAGAACTCATATGTATATAAGAGGCCAGGAAAAGATTAGCCTACTATGCTAAAAATAGATCAAAAATTATTTACAATGCATGAGTGGAGATGTTAGTAATAGATGCACTTGAACTAGATTGAAATCCAGTTAAAACTATTTGATTGGGAGAACCAACAATAGGGGAGGGTGATGTAACTAAAAGCATGGAAGCATTGGACATTAATGTCATGAGAGAAACATCTGTGATGACCACCATGTGACTAGGCTAGCTATGTAAAGGGGCCAAGGTAGAGTAAATATGAGAATACACAAACCCTATCATAGTGTGCATTGAAGGGTAGGTTGGAGAAGATGATGTAGTTTTTGCTGTTTGCACTTGAGATGATGAAAATCCTACTTGGTAAATGAACTACTTTTGTTACTTCACATTCTATTGATATTTTAGTTTCTTATATGCAACTGTGCATGCTGTAAAGACTAAGTCTGTGACTTTAAACTTGATGACTGTGAGTTTAAACAATATTTGAATCTTATCATCAATTTATTATGTAGACCCAACAAAGTCTTGAAGGATGCCTCCAACTCCTATGCTTGGGCTACTTTGTATTCAACAAAGATGATCAGTTAAATAACTTGGTCATATCCCCCAAAAATTTCATTTTCAAATTTATCTTTGAAATTACCAATGGTAATCTGGAGCTAATTATCAAAGAATGGTTTGGTCACCACTTGCCCCAGTGGTGTACATCGGTTGGAGATATGCACATCTACAAGTATATATGTTTCCTTATGATCCTGAGTAATCAGATTCCCAACCACCTACATTTGGTTATTCCATTTCATGAGAAAAATCCTCTTGTTATTCACATATATTTTTGCCAAGGTTATGTCCCAAAGTTATAGTAAATTAAGCTCTATGTAGGATTCCTACCTTATTGCCTTAGCAATGAGATTCAATTTGGCATCCAAGCTTTTCAGAGATTCATGAAAATTCACCACAATACCCCACTGTGGTTGAGACTATGAAATTTCTTTGTGTATAAAGAACACAATATAAAAAAATGTCTTTGCATAGCTACGCACATTATCCAATATGTCATGTGGAGCCTCTATTTTGCCATGTGATTCTAATCTCTTATTTTTATTTTTTAGGCCAAATTTTTTTTCTTCAATACTCCTATAGTGGCATAGACTATGGAGATTAGATCTTATTGGATTTCATCATATTCTCCAAACAAGGTTTTACTTTTCTTAGTCAATGAGAAGAGGTCTTCTTCTCTTTTGAACTCATTTTTTTCCTCCATAAGTCACTATTCTTATCCTAACCCTTTTTAGTTTATTAGAAACCTCATCAAATTTTACAGTTATTTTGGGATCTTTAGTAATAACCAAGCTCTATCTAGATAATTTATTAGCTTGCATCTATTGAATCCATGGAGCTATCACCAATAGGTCCTGAGTGGAGGTCTAGCAACAGGATGAGATGGCAAAAGATGCAAATCTATGTGGATGTGGCATGAGAATGAAGGGGTCAAGTGAGGGAGATGAACTAGGAGATGTGGAAGGTCAAGGTGTAGGAAATGGTGGAATGACTATTTTCTCTTTAGATATTTTAATATGAGGGCTCGAGTCTTGATGACATACTTTTTGAGATCGAGAGACTATAGACTATGACCAATAGTGACTATGTTTGAACACTTTTATTCATTGACAACCTTAATTGAGTGGAAATGTGTGTTTACAATGAATATGTGGAAAAAATGGATGAAGACTCTAAATCTTCAAAATGTGGACTTTGGGAAACAACAAAGAATGTTCTTTGTGGCTCTATAAGTGTTATGTCAATAGGTTCCATAATGGTAATCTATGTTAGATTTTGTAAAAATTGATAAATTATTGGGGATGTAGTAGAAGCAATATATATATATATATATATATATATATATATATATATATATATATATATATATATATATATATATATATATATATATATATATATATATATATATATATATATATATATATATATATATATATATATATATATATATATATAATAGTGGTAATAATATTGAATAAATAATCAAATGAATCAGTAGAAACTATAGCAATTAAATTATTAGAAACATTATACAAGGCAACAAAAATACCAACCTGATGGAGTTGTGACCTTTGATGTAATAATGGGAGGGACAATTGAATAAATTGAGACAAAGGTAGGAACACTAACTAAAACAACTAGAATATTAGCATGAATGATAGAGGTACCCATGGGACTATCTTCCCTACTTATCTCTTTAGTTTCAATAAGGTCTAAGTTCTTTGTACTAATTGTTGCTTGATATGTATGATTAGTATGAGAAGGACTAGGCGTATGATTTCCAAAGGTTACATGTGCAAGAGCCTTTTGGAAGACATCAATTGTGATCTCTTCCTCTGCATCTTATTTATAACTTCCTTCTAAGTCTCCCTCTTCTATAGATTCATCTAAATGCTCATCTGCTAGGTCTTCTTCTGCATAATCATATTTTTTTCTTTAGTAGTGAGGTCTAATGATGTCCTTGAGTATTTAGGTGGCCTCTCTTCTTCTTGTGTGATCTTAAGGGCCTATAGGGTGGTAGGCAAAGTCTTCCTCACTTGAGTTTCCATAGGATGGCTAGTTATAATGTGCATTATAGGAGGAGCATGTGAATGAATCACCACTAATTCTTGAGTTTGGTTGGAGTATGTAAACCAAAGGTGTAATTTTAAAAGATACTTTTGGAACTAAGGGTGTGCATGTATCAATAGAAAGAGCTTGTTGCTCTATATATTTTGGCTTTAGGAGGTTCTTGAGGATCATTGCCTTCAGTTGCTCATCAACTTCTTCTTCTAGATCATCCTCTTTTTGCGGTTATTTTTTTTATTTCTAGGGATTCATCCTTATCTTCTTGATTTATCCTATCTACATTGTCCTTTGTGATGGAGGGGTCATATTAGATCATTTGGGCAATCCTCATAGACATCCATGCACCTTTCATTTTCATATATACCTGGGAGTCATCCTCAATGTTTAATAAGATATATTCATGAACATATTCTTTGTGACCATAATTGTATTTGAATATGCCTTGGAAAATATTTATGTGCTAGTCTACCACCCCTCCAAGGTCTCAATATTTAAACTCAGCTAATAGGAATCAGAAGGTTCCTCTATGATTCAAGGTCTTTCCTAATTGTTCCCAATTAGGAACTGTTGTCTCCCTATGCTAAGGGGTGTCTTATGAAATCTTTCCTGCTTAGCCCTTATCATATTTTTATCAACACTATTGGACAATTGATAAGCTATTTCTTTTTCAGCTAGCTTATCTTGGACTAGCCTGGGTAAATAGAATAGTGCCACCAATGTGCCCTCAAGTTTGATAATTGTATGGTTTAGGTAGAACTAGTAATCCCCTAGTGACTTAAGTGATCTCTTTATTTTTGTAGACAATCTTGGCATTGGTTGTTCACTGATTTGCTTATACAACATTGGATATAAGGTGTCTACTATCTTTTGCATATGATTTCTAAATATATGTATGCGATAAAAATCAAAATAATCACTAATTATATTTTTCCCTCTTAGTTCCCAAGGAGATGTGTCAGTAGAGTTGAGATTGACACAAATAACATCTAATAAATATGAAATCATATAGAAATTGTTCTCTAGTATATTATGTGTGACCCTTTGAAATTTTAAGTTGTAACTTAATATCTCTCCCAACATCGAGATAACTTGGCCATCTAAAATTATGGATAACAAGGGAACCCAAACTTCATCAACATAGGCTATGGATGGGGATCCATGGAGTCTATTTAATAGGGCCATGACAATCTTGACATCTGACCGAAATTGGCTAATTGGGACCTTCTTTCTCATGACAAATTTATTTGGGTTGTTAGCCAAATTTTTCCAAGTGTCCCTAACCTTATTGTCTTTGAATCACTCCACTATTTGTTGATTCCAAGGCATGTCTAGTTTAAGTAGTCTATAATATTTCTCAAATGTTACACCAACTACATAGGCCATTGGTTGTGTGTTATTTTTTATGTTTAAAATGTCATTTGTGCATGTGCCCACTGTAAACAAATTAAACACTAAGTCGACATAGGGAAATACCTCAAGCTTAACTATCATTGTATGCAGTCCAATGGCTTTAATAGAGAGTAAGTCATCTTTGTATTCCATCTTGCCAAAAGTCAAATTGTCTTTATCAATATATGGTTGCATAGCTTCCACCTTTGCCTAGATGGCTAAATAGTGATGAAAATCATTATGCAGAGCAATCGGGTCAAAATTTATATATTTGAATTCTTGTTTAGTGTCAAAGTAGTACAATAAGGGAGCTAGTTCTTGGTTCTCGATCTCCATTATAATGTTTTTTGAGATCTATGTTTGATTTGAAAATTAGGGATTTTAAGACCCTGTAGAGCTCTAGATAGTAATTCATAAATTAACTAATTTACAAATGTAATTTGATTCAATTTGGAGCATATCACATAGTCTAGTTGTAAGCAGTGAATTCATTGCTAAGATCTTCCATTCGTGAGAATTAATTACAGCATAATGGTCCTTGTCAACTACATTTTTTATTTGAATTTGATTTTATATGTCATAAAATTTTGTGGAAATTTGTTTGACACATGTCACTTTGTCACTTATTTTGATTTCTCATTCTTATTTTTGAGTTTTAATGTGTCCATCTGCCTTTTACAGTTGTCACTATTTCACTTAGTTACCATATGTCTATCTTATTCTTCATAGCTGACTATTTTCATAGGACATGTGATGGCCTTTTGCCTTATTGCTTGAATATACATTTTAAATTACCCTCTGAATTCTATAAGTGTATGGAGTAGTGAAGTGATGCCATGCGACATCTAATTGTGATAGAATAGACATGTGGATTAATCAGTGAGTGACATGTGGTAGTTGACTATACAAAATATGACACATGGCAATGTGTCACTTCTTTGATTGGTTTATGTATTTTAATCTTCCATCCTTGATTGTCGACCTTTGTGTTGTGAGATAATGACACATGGCATGATCTCACTCATTTGGTTAGTCACTTGTCTTTGTAACTTAGCTTTTGGGTTAAAGTTTATGATAAAGCAAGATGATGACACATGGAGCAATCTCCTTCAGTCACTCAGTCTCAAGGTTAAAAGGCTTATAACCTTGAGTAAAGACTTGTGATGAACCGAGATAGAGACATGGGAAGTGATCTCGCGTAGTTGGGCAATCACGGGCTTAGAAGACTTATAACCTTGATCAAACACTTGTAATGAACTGAGATAGAGACACATGGAGTGATCTCGTGTAGTTTGATAGTTACTAGTCCTCAGAATTGGTAACTTTGAATTGTTCCTCTAGATGCAACAAAGAGATGACAGAAGGAGCAATCTCATTCTGTCATGATGCTAAGGGCATATAAATCTCAGCTCATCCTCAATGTAAATGTTGAATAGAAGAGGCCTTGATGTTTGATTGGTAATGTGTCGAATCATTGTTTAAAGCCAAAATAGACATCAATAATCTACAAATTTTTGATGAAAAAATGAAATATGGCAAATTCAATGATCATATGTAAAACAAATATAACATGTAAAGTAAAAACCCAATAATTTGGATAATAAAAATAATCAACTCGGTTAGTCAAGTTGAATGAAAAACAAAAAGTTGATATTTGAATTAATTATTGCCTCAATTTTAAGCCAAAATTCATAAAATAAAAAGTGAATAATGAAACTTAGGCTTTGGTGTGTTTGGGTCTAAAATCATTTTATGTTTTAATGGAAACCAAATATAAGATTTTTAAAACAAATGAGTCCCTATTTAAATTTTTTAAAATGGAGCGTGTTGGTCACAACACAAACACCTATCCAAAACAAAGTGTACAATTGTACAAACCTCCTTTGATCATATTAAAAATTTTAGGTAACAACCATCACAATTCTAACTACTGTTTTCAAGTTTGTATTTTTACAACAAATCTTCTACAATATTATAGACAAAGATATACCATTTCTATCTTTATGTATTTACTTCATTGTTTTTCCATTTATCGATTAGGCATTATTTATCAAAAAAAAATCTAAAACTTTGACTACGATGGTTCACCGGTTTTTGTATGCGAAAGCATTGCTCCGAACAATTGAATAACATTGAAAAGTGACATCGCTGATTTTTTAAATCCGTGGGAACTCCACCGACATCCGTGGAAACATGCCCTTCATTGCGGGGACACTCCAACATTAGTCATAATTCTTTTGCCTCTATTAAACTCTATATAAAGTATTAGTGGGAGCTTTAATAAATTTATTTTTGATCGTAGAGAATGATAGGGTTCCATCTCTGGAATTGAAGTTGTCAAATGTTGCCAAGGCCCTGATCATCGAAAGATGTGTAGTAAGAATCCCATAAGCATTTGGGTTTAATTGATTGAGGCACTAAGAGCGATCTTTTACTCATCTATATATGAGGAAGACTAGGGTATTAAGGGGTTGAGATTGCGTTGTAGTTTTTATATGTCTATTGAGGATTATATTTATGAGTTCAATCATCTATATATTATGTACATGATAATAGCGATGAACTTATCTTGAATTCAAGAGTAGATTGTAGGCACATTTGTTTAGAGAGTTAAAATAGACTCTTCTTGCAAATTTGAATGCAACTTCTTCAATTTAAGAGTAGATTGTAGGCACACTTGTTTAGAGAGTTAAAATAGACTCTTCTTGCAAATTTGAATGCAACTTTCAGCCATGCATAATTGGTACAAGAGAAACTTGTGCTCAATACAAAAGTTAACAACCTTCATCTTCACAAGCAATTCTTTGTTTGGACGACCAATGACTTATTCCTTACAACAATAGTCTTAAATCCTTCTTTTAAGGTTCGATGGTCTTTCTCTTCACAATATTCTTTCCCTTCCTCTTATTTTTATTATTCTTATTCTGATTTTAAGAAAGCTAATAAGTTTTATAGCTATTGTAAGAAATGAAGAATGATAACCTCCAAATGTTCTAAGTTGAAGAAGAAGATGTTAATTTTAAATGGTACCGATGAGGAAATGCTTTCCATTTCCATTGAGACTATTAGTGAGGACACAACATATGATGAGTTGAAAGGTAGACTAAAATAAGTCACAATAATGCCTCACCAAAATGCACAAGGAAGTTATGAAAATTTATTCATCACTAGAGCTCACATAACACACAAATTTTTAGTCGAATGTATTATCAACAACATTTCACTGAAGAAATTGATTATGAGGTTGATTGTCAAAAAATATCGTTTTTAAATGGATCCACATACTCATTTATATGCACTTGGATGGAAGGATAGTGGTTCATCTTCTAAGATCACATACTTGCACCATCTATTTTACTTTTGGTTCAATTTTTATGGACAACGTTACCTGTAATGTGATTGGTATTGATTGTTGCTTGGAAAACCCTATCAATATAATAGGAAAGCTATGTATGACGCATAAAGAAACACATACACATTGCAACAAGATAATTAAAAAGTATCTGACAAGATGCATGGCATGAACAACCAATTTAATACTAAGTTGCAGACAATCATGAAAAGTGGTAAATGAAGCTCAACAATCGGCTTTAATTTTCCTAAGACCATAACTTGATTTAACCAAAGCAAAACTTAATATTTATACAAAGAATGGAAGTCTCAATCATTTGATTTAGTCTTATACATATGTATTTCAAGATCCTCGTACATCCCTCCAAACAGAGTAATCATTCATATGATTTATATTCTTCCTATTGTTCTTATTTCCTGTATACACATAATATTTTCACACTTTTATTAGTTACTGACACTTCATATCTTGCAGGAGCCTACTGAGTCTCAATCTTTTTGAGTGCATGCCTTAAGGGGTGCATTGAGAAAGGGGTGGGTAGGCAGACCTTTGGTGCTTCCTAAGATTGTTGCTCCTTTTACCACTTGCTATCTACACTCTTGTCTTCTAAAACCTTAAACCCTAAGCTTATTTATCTCTTTCTTATCTATTCCCACCATTTGTCATGCTTTATCCCTCATTTCTTACCTTGTTTCCCTTTTGACCTATTCAGTAAGCTAAGTCAACCTGATCGACCTAGCTTATTGTAGGGGTACTTCACCTTTCCTTGTTGCCTTGCATCCCGACTAACCTAGCATAAATTTCAAGCATTAGCCTGATAATGTGCTAGGTTGACCCGATCAACCTAGCACAACTGACATGTCTGAGAGTCTTTAGGGTGAGATAATACTATATATACAAGATCATTCCTTACCATTTCATAAGAGAGTTGAATTAAGCGAATAAGTGTAAATGAATATTAGCTTCTTGACCATTCTACTTGAGGAATAAAGCTTTAGGGTTCAATACTTTTTTTTGGAGGTTTGATCTTGTCTTGTGGAGAAGTATTTTAGATGCTTAGGCAGGTCATATAGCCTAGGGTTAATTTATCTTGGTTGTCCTTACAAGCCACAATAATCTCTTGCGAAGCACCATTGGCCAAGGGAGAGGTTCAGACTCGACAGGTTCATCTTCAAAGGTGAGTATTTATAACTTTATTTCTCCTTTGTAAGAGTAGATAGATAATGTAGTATGTATTCTTCTCTCCCATATATTAGGATTTCATAAACATTGATGTGAGTATATGTCTCCTATACATGTTTAGTTTAGTTATTATTTACTTGTTTTGCTCTAACCCCCACTTTGTACCATAACCTTTGGTGAACACTAGATTAGTTTACTTTTCTTGTTATTAGATTAGTTTACTTTTTTGTTTATTATCATAAGTGAATATAGAAACCATAGGACTCTTTTAGGGTTGTGCGATTGTGTTAGACTGTAGGCTTTGGAACCCTGCCTAGCATGATGTGTTGTGATAGATGATACAAGTGATCGCCTAATCGGGTCTAGCGGATCCTCATATTGGTCATTCCCTGCTTCACAAGTGTGTGCCCCAATCAAAAGTTTAAGTATGATCTATCTTATCCAATCTAGGATTGATTCATGCACACCATGTAAGCCTGATTGCATACATTCTGGTGAACCCAATGTGAATCAAACCCTTATAGGGTTTCTTTCACGTATTTTATTCTTTTTATCATCTTTTCTATCATATGTTTTGACTTGATGGCTCAATTCTATCCACCCAACTATTTTTCTCTATGTGTAGGAATAGGCAACTAGATCGATTAGCTAGACCCAACATAGGTTTCCAACACTTTGCAGACTTTCTATTCAGCCTACTAAGTTGATCAGGTCGACCTAACACAATTCCAACCTCTTTGCAACAGGTTATTATTTAGGATTCATAGTGCAGGTTCCAAATTCTAGACTTCTAAATTTGTATTCCAGTCAACTAGGTCAACTAGCTTGACTTAGCACATTTCCAGACATCCAATTCAGTCTATTAGGTTGACCAGGTTGATTTAGCATACTTTTTTAGCTTTTGCAGTAGGTTCCTGTCTCACTTGGTCGACTAACTCGACCTAGTTCTACAAATTGGGATAGTTCTCTCCAAGGTTACAGGTTAGTTACCTATTTGGTTTTTATCTCCAAAACACCAAAGGTCAATTTCTATTTCTCTATTTCTACTTTGCTCTGTACTTTTCTTTCAAAATTACAATCTATTTATGTATACCAATTGGATTGACTAGCATCAGTTCAATTGACTGTCTTTTATTTTAGTATCTACTTTTCTAGAATAGCTACAGGCATATCTCATTTCATTTTTCATCTTTTTATCAATCCTTTCTCTTTTCCTGTCTGTTGTGCTACGTTGACCAGCTCGACTCCATACTATCTCATACCCTACTTTTTGCCTTTGTCAACTGCACTAGGTCGACCTATCATTTTTTGTAGCTCCTGTACACTACACTAGGTCGACCAGGTTGACCTAGCATAGTTTTCAAGCCTTTTTCCCTTTTTTTTAGATTATGCTCTTTGTACTTGGTCAGTTCTGTGGACCCTATCTAACTTTATTGTCCCTATTTTGCCCTAGGTTGATTGGGTCGACCTAGCTTTATTTTTATCACTTTCTGAATCCTTTGTTTTCTCATATTTATTTCCTTCCTCTTTCATCATGGATTTCCTGTTGAGTAAAAACACTAAATCTCAAACAACATGCATGATGGAATTCACCAATCCTCATAGGGTTTCCCATAGACAAAATAAAGTTCCTTTTGCAAATGCTAGTAATGTCCATATTGCAACTTGCACAATGGAGTATGGGTTCCCTCATGATACTTATTTACAACATAATCTTTCTTTTCTCCTAGAAAATTAACCTAAGTTAGAGTATACTCCCAAAATGATTTTCTTTATTAACCATTTCCCCAACATAAAGGGAAAGATCCATCTACCATTTATAATCTCATGATTAGTGGTCAAGACAATGAACCTCATTCACCACATTCTACATTCTCAAATGGATTTGGTAGTACTAATTTCTTTGCTTCACAACCTCTCCCTTCAATCATGATCTCTTCTTCTTCTTCTTCTTCTTCTTCTTCTTCTTCTTTCCTTTCTTCTACCTCCATGCCTAGTATCTCAACTACCATGGCTAGTTCTACATCTAGTGGACCTCCCTTAAGATCGACTATCCTTAATCCTTCCACTAGTTCATTGTTTGCTACCCAAGGAATTCATGCTTCTAGTGCTTCTTCATCTCTTCCATTCACTAGTCCATATTTTGCTACATAAGCAAGCTTTGACCCTAGTGCCTCTCATTCTCATCATTCATCTCAAGCTCTCAACAACACCAATAGTGGTACCCAATCCACTAATACCAACACCAACTCTTCTAATAATGTTAGTCAAACTCACCAATTTCTATTGCAAACTCTCAATCAAATGAATGCTTTCTAAGCCCATAACACAAATCACATGATGAGAATGCAAAATCACCTTCTTCATCTTTAAATGCAACCATAACCAATGGCTTAGGGCACTCATAACCAAAGTGTTCCTCCCCCTCCTCTTCAAGATTCTCAAGGTAATCTTATTCCTCAACCTTCTTTAATCAATAAAACTATCAAGCATCTACAAAATGAACCTCTCACTACTTAAATTGCTAACATTGATATAAGAGGTATAACACCTACAATCTCTTATAATGGATAAACTGATCCTTCTCTTCATCTTAAAACATTTGGGAATCTTTATAGATATTGGGTTAAATTAAACACCTTTGCCGCTACCAAGCTCCTTGCTAAGACCCTCATAGGTGATGTCTTGGATTGGTACAATCAACTTAGACCTCATTCCAATAGTAGTTTGGAGGATTTAGTGAATGCTTTAGTTCAAGAATTCCAAACTAGTGATCATCTTGAAAACACTTTGGCCCATTTCATCAATTACAAGCAAAGCAAAAATGAAACTGCCCAAGCATTTTTTAAATGATAGAAGACTTTATCAAACAAATGTGAACATAACATGGCCAATTATAATCTTTTTCATCTCTTTACAAATGTTCTTTATCCCAAATTACACTATTGAGTCCGTACCTTTTTTTCATGCACTTTGAAAGAAGCTATTGATCAAGCTAAATGATAAGATTTCCTTATGCATCAATTCAAACCACCCCAACCTTCCACTGGTTCTCGTATATTACTTAAAAATGAAAACCATAATGTTACCAATGATGGTGTTTCTGATTCATATGATACCATTCACCATGTTCAAGCTACTATTCTTACCCTTTCTTCAGAACCAGTTTCCTCTTTTCAACAATTTTAATCCTCATTTCTCAACAAATAACATTAATGTTCATAAACCTCTTTCCTTAGACAAATTTATTAAACATCTACCTAGGCCTCTTCCTCTTGAAATTGACCCTACTCATCCTATGAAAACTTGGTATGATCTTGGCAAGTTTTGTTGGTTTCATGCTAGTTGGGGTCATTCTCATGAGACCTGTAGACAACTTCATAATTTAGCTATGGAATTTCTTCTTGGACCTAATTTTGACTATGATTCTATCATGTGCCAATGTCAATAAGATTATGAGCATGCATTAAAAGAATACAAAACTCATGATAAATCTCAAGCCTTGAATTAAGCAAATGCTCATTTAGCTATTTATAAGGATCCTTTACCTAATCATCAACCAATTCAAGAAAACCAAGGCAAGCCCATCTCTTCCACCAATAATGTAAAAAGTCTTGTAGAACCAATTTTTAAATAATATGTGGTTATCATGAATAATATGTGAAGAGTAGTGGCTTTCATCGATTCTCAACCTATCTACACCCTGTCTCCTTCTCAAGTATATAGTGTTATCCAAGATTCTCCTCCAACTCTTTTAAATGAGTTGGGGCAAGAAGATCTTATAACCTCTGATGAAGATCCAAATTGTGATTCTCCTTTGGATAACACTCCCCATGTTATTTCTACCATTATTCCATCATCTTATCCTTATAGTGTTAATCAACCTTCTATTAACACCTCTTCTACTCCTCAAGATCAAGTTGAACCTATTAGTTCATCATCTCAACATGATTTACAACCTTCTTCTAAACCTTCACATTCTTATCAACATAAATTTTAATTTTCTTTGGCTCTTCCCTCTGAAGACCTCCTTAACCATTACGTACCCTTATCTAACAATATTCTCATGGGTTATGATGAGTGGGATCCCATTGTAGAGCTCACTAATCTCCCTTCTCAAATTCCATTTCTTGAACTCATGAGGACATCTCCCCATCACTGGAACCATCTTATGCAACTATTATTTGAGATGAATATCCTTCACCCTCCCTTAGCAAGATGAAAGGTAGCCTTATCTAGTTTTGAGGATAGTATCTTGCAATAATGTGAAGAGATGTCCATCAATGTTGATGAAACTACCAACACTTCTCTTTCATTAAAATTTCCCATCACATCTATGATTCTCAATGAGATTTTGCTTCTTTCATATGATCCTCCCCTATTTATTAGCATCCAAATTGGTGATATCCAAGTTAAGTGTGCTTTGATTGATGAGGGTTCTGGCACTTGTGTTGCTTCTCTTGATTTCATTAAAACACTTGGATATTTTGAATATAATCTTAAGTCCACATGTAACACCTACCAAGGATATGATATAAGGCAAATGCCTCCTCTTGGGTGTGTGTGACTTCTCATTACTATCCCACCTATCATAGTTCATGTGAAGGTGATGATCTTTAACTTTCTTCTTTCTTATAACATCTTGCTTGCTAATCCATGGAATCATCATATGCGATCTATTGCCTCTTCCGCCTACTAATGTGTTAAATTCCCTCATTATGAGGCCATTTATAGGATTCAAGGAGATACTAACCCTTGGAATTTTGAACAATTCTAAGATCATGGTGTCTTTAAGATTCCTACTCTTGAGCCTTTACCTAGCATTTCATTTTATGAGTCGCAACGTCTAAATTTTCTTGTCAACTTAACCAGAGGATACAATGGGCATCATGAGCTTATTAGTAATATTCCTCCTAACCTTTTAGACTCTGATGATGATGAGCATGATAAGATTAATATCAAGATCAAAAATTTTGTTCTCACACCTCATCTCATCTCATAACTTTCTACTTCCTTGCAACCTCATTCTCACAAACCTTCTTGTAATGACATTCTTATAGTCTTATCTAAGACTCATCATTCTATTCACCATGCTTCTTCTAATGATAAACTTATTCTGAATTGTGTCATCGATCTTCATTTTCTTGATTATGATGATGGCTATTCCTTAGATGATCCTTTATTAGGTGGTCTTGTCTAAGCCCATGATGTCAAAATTGTGCATTATCATTCTTCTTTACTTGAGTGTTTTTGTGCATCCTCTTGTGTTCTAACTTTTATAGTTCCTAATTATTGTATTTTTCCTCTTTATCATAGAATAGAGATGGCACCAACACCTCTAATTTATGAAGAGCCCCATAAGACTATGCTCATGGATCATGCTATGACCAACCCTTATTATTTTTCTAGGTTCCTTGATTCCCATCATTGTTTTACTCCTAAGGTTAATGCTGCCCTTCTTAGAAATTTTATTGATCCTACTCCTCCCATAGTGGAACCTGTGTTATAACCAATTATTATTACTTCTTCCACTATTGGTGAGCCTACTCTTGCTTCTTTCACTAGTTCTCTTCCTATTAAGACTAGTTCTATTCCTTCTCCATCTTCACCTCCTCTTGGTGATGGTTTGCTTCTTTTGCCTAACATGGATCCTTTGCCCACCAAATGGGGAGATGAGTCATCTCCTTCTTATTCCACACTTGTTACACCTTCTCCCATGAGTGTTCCTCCTAAACACACTCACAAGTGTATCTGTTGCTTTCATGGGATAGATACTCATTCTTCTACCCATTGTCGTAAGTTGTGACAATATATTGATACCTTACATCCTTCTTCCCCATCCACAGACACTACTATACCTCCTCACAAGCTTCTTCCTGGCTATATACCTAAGTATGGTGAGAGGTATTGTATATGGCACTAATTCAACACACATCATACTAATCATTATCATATCCTTCAATAATATCTGTAGACACCAAAATTATGTCGACTCCCCTTGGTCACTTACACACATTATTAATATAAAATAAATTACTTATTTTAAATTAATGACATCCCCTCGACACCTCACCTAGACACCTCACCTAGACACCTCACCTAAGACTATTTCTTACCCTATGACTCACCCCATGACTAAATCCTACATATCATAACTACCTAAGACCTATTTTAACCTTCTAACTAACCCTCACACCTAATAACCTCGTCATTTGACCATTCTCCAATGACAAAATGCACTTGGCGGATGGGGAATGGGAAAAGGGCTAAAAATAGCCCCTTTTACCTGTTTTCCACCCGCCGACGTGGGTCAACAGTCAGCCAACGCTGGTGAAACCGCCGATGTCAGTTACTTAAACCGACTTTTGACGTTGGGTTCACCCCTTCGGCTCTAGGCTCTTTGACTCTCTCTAAGGACTGACCCAGAATCTAATCTCTCCTTGGACTCTCTCTTCCACTCCAGAACTCTCTCAGATCTACGGACACTCTCTCTCTCTCTCTTTCCAATGGGACTCTTGGATGCGCACACTCTGATACAAAGCATCAGACTTCAAATTTCACTCTCCAGGCTACAGAAACTCTACAAAATCACTCCAAACATTGGATTGGAAACATTGCATGAGATCTTCGACATCAGCCACAACCAGAGCTAAGTATTCTTCTGTCTTATTTTAGTATTTAGAATATATTAGTAATTAGTTTCTATTTACTATTTCTGAATACAATCAACCCGACCCGACTTTCTTCCTGGAAAGGTTGAAAAGCCTTCCTCCTATTCTTTCATTTACATACCAACCCTTTGCCTTTTCCCCCTCTTAGACCCAGACTCCTTCCACAGACTCTTCTGTCGACCACATACATATTCTAAAACCTGTCCAAGGCCCATTGCCCCGACCAACATCGACCACTACCCCTACCAACATCGGTAACATAACCGACGTCGGCATATTTACCAACTGACGTTGGTAGGACTACCGATGTCGGTGACTGTGACAAACCAACTGCAGAATACAAGTACGCATTATCTTAGTCTTTCACTATTTCTTTTCATACAATAATCTTGTTGTCATATAGTGGACTGTCATCCCTTGAGGTAGCTTTTATGCTTCCGGGATCAAGCATATCACTTGGCAGTCCACCATATATTTATCTAACTTTCTCTTTGTTTGAGTCTTACTCTTATCTACAAGTGTCTTCCTCCACAGCTAAAGAGGAGCTCCTACAATGTCTGGATACGGTGCGCAACTTAATCCGGGTATCATCTAACCCCTGACCCTTTATCTTTTAGTTTCTTCTTTCCTCTGAAAATAGAAAGCAAAAAATGAGTAGAAACATTCTGGCACGCCCGGTGGGACCCTGGAGTTTTCCTTGGGTTCAATTTCTTCTAAAAAGGTAAATTTTCATATAGGTGCATTAGCATTAGATTCTCTCCTTGCATCTTTCTTCTATCTCTTTAGTTTGAAAAGACACCATTAGCACAAGTTAAAAAGAACTTTTTTCTTTTTCTTCTTGTCATTTCATGCCTGCATCTTAGAGTAGTGAAAATTCATACTCTTAACCTCTTCCCCACTTGTTTGCATCTGAACAAAACATTTCAATTTGGGTTAAAAATATATTGCATTCCATTCCTACTTGAATGCATATTTAGCTCATCTAGTAATTAAAAATGCATTATGAATAAATCGTAGTGCACATATGTTACACAACCAGACCACATTCACAAAATTAAACATTTTAACATACTTGAGACAAGGCCCAACTAGGATTTCATCACTTAGCGGAGACCTTACCCTTCCTGGCGATCCTACTTGGACTTCACTACCAAGGGGAGGACCCACTCTGTTCTCTAGCAGAGTATAAACTATAGGTGAAGTATATATTGGCTAAGCGGCCCAGCTTGGCTCTGGGTTCGTGAAGTGAGGGGGGCAAGCCCCTAGCACCAGGCCACGTACGAAACCTAACACATACTTTTGAGCACCAAAACATAACCCAAAACCAACTTTAGACTTCTTCTTTAGGACCCGTTCTAAAAGCCCAACTTCCAACACATTCTTCTAAGGCATAAGCCACCATGACTCTAAAATTTATTCTTATGAATTTAACGTTTAGAGGTTGCTTGCTGTCATCATTTTTGCTGTTCTTATCTAGTTTTTTGAGTTGGTAAGGTTGCATTATTTTGAGGTCTAAAAAACACCTCATAATTTCTCCTTTTTTCCAAAAACTGACAATTTTCTTAGTTTCTGGAAACACACAGACACCAACATCAATTTTTCCACTGACGTTGGCAACTTATCTTCACCGACATCAATTTTGCCACCGACGTCAGCAACTATATTCACCGACATCGGTCATACCACCGATGTCGGTCACTGTAAAAAATTTTCTTTCCAAAACAATTTTAAAACCCGACTTTTTTGTTGTTAAACACACATTTTGGGTTTTCTAAAACTGAAATATATAATTTTTAGAACCTGAACACATTTTGTCTTGAATGGTTTTGACATGCAGTCAAGCTAAAACTCTTGTTGACCACGCAAGGCAATAACCACTTCCACCTTCGCCCTTCATAGCAAGTCCTCTAATGGAGTATGCTTCAGACACTGAGCATACTCAACCTACCCCAAATCAACCTTCTATTGTTCCCAAAGGGGATCAAGAATTTGAGAGATTCCTTGACCACAACATCAAGGCTCTCCAACACTATCTCGCAAGAAGCCAAACACGAGATCCTTCAGGTAACCCAATTTATGGGATGCCGACTTCCTCGGTTGAAGCGGCAATGATTTCAACTGCGTCCGCTATCCAACCTATGACCATTCAAGCCACTACTTCAACTATTAACCGAACCATGGCCAATGTTCAATATTTGGCCTCTCCTTCTATTTTTGGACCTACCTTCATCGAGGTTTCCATACCCCCTCAACCACAAATAATTCAACCAAGTTCTACACATTTTCAGAACTTGATTGTCTCTACCCCACCCACTCTTGCACCCATAAATACAAGAGTGACTACCTATCCTATAAATAGTGTCACCACCACTCAACCACCTTTGGCGGCATCTAGTCAAGTTGTGTGCTCCAACTTCATGGCACAACCTCCCTTGACCTCAACATCAGTCCCTATGATGAACTACCAATATGTTGTGCCTAAACAAACGCAACCTAGTATGTCATACACCCCTCACAACGCCTTCCAAGTACCTTACAACTTAGGGGGTGCCCCACCTATCAATCCACCAGTCGATCTAATCAAGATGCTGATGGATAAGATGTCTAACCTTGAGACATCCATTTCCGGTTCAAGCAATGTTCTTTCATATGAACAAATATGCAACGAACCCATTCACCCTTCGGTGCCTATTCGACCATATCCTAATCAATGGGAACTCCTAAAATTTACTCGCTTTCAGAGTAAAGAGGACCCATAACAACATTTATGAGCGTTTAGACACACTTGCTACCTTATAACACACGACGATGCATTATTACTTTGCATGTTTCCCATGTTGCTTTCCAGCGCCGCCCTTGATTGGTATAGCTCTATTGCCAGTCATTCTCTTTTTACCTTCACTCAACTTTCCCAATTATTCCTTGACCAATTTTCAATTAACATAACCAAAAAGGTCTCCATTACAGACCTATATTCTATTAAATAATTTGATGATGAATCCATCGCTGACTTTGTTGCCCGTTGGAGAGGTTTGATTAACCAACTCTCCTTTTCTTTGCCCCAACTTGAGCTCATTGAGCTCTTTTCACGAGCATGTGCCAAGCACATCTCATCTACTTTGCAAGTCCAAACATTCCGCACATTCGATGAAGCTTTCACCATGGCCAAAAAGCTTAAACTCCGCACTGTCGAAGAAGATAGAGTCAAATTACGTAGTAAAAATACCAACGCAAAAGCCAATGACCCTTCTTCTTCCCACTCCAAGTCCAAGGGATCAGCAAATGCTATCGTCCTTAGGTCATCACCTTCTACCACAACTAACCACTCTGAGCCTTCCACATCATAAAGCATTATAAGAAAATTCCAACAACGGTATATAAAGTGTCAATACACTCCAATAGGAGAATCATACGCTTCCGTGTTGGATAAACTAGTCAAGCAGGGGGTCCTTAATCTTCCTCAAATCTGACCATCTCAATTTGACCCCTCAAAAGCCATCCCTACATGGTATAGGGAAAATGACTTTTGTAATTATCACCGTGTTAAAGGTCATGACATAGACAATTGCAAAACCTTCAAAAACATTGTCCAAGACATGCTAGACAAGGGGGATCTTGTTTTGGATAACCCAAATGCGCCGGCTAACCACAAAATAGACATCTTTAGATAACCATTCCCTAACCATCCTCCTAGTCAAAATAACATTTAGACCATAGCCGATGACCTTTACGAGCGTAATATATGCACGGTCGACATGGTTTCTAACCAACCTCTCCCACAGTCTGAAGAGGTTAATCAACCTATTTCTTCACCATAGGTAGAAGAGCCTTCTTCTCCTATTTATCCATCATAGGTAAAAGAGCCGTCTTCTCCTATTTGTCCACCACAGGTAGAAGAGCCTTCTTCTCCTATTTGTCCACCATAGGTAGAAGAGCCTTCTTCTCCTATTTGTCCACCACAAGTAGAAGAGCCTTCTTCTCTTATTTCTCCACCACATGTAGAAGAGTCTTCTTCTCCTATTTGTCCTCCACCAATGGAGGATAATCTTCCATCCACCCCTCTTTCACATGTAGGAGAGTTAACTTCAACTTCTCCCATATTGGAGGATGCTTTGATGACACCAACACTGGTGGTTTCACCCTCATCCTCCTTATCATCAATGGGGGATCATACTTCCCCCACTCCTAGACCACAGATCGAAACCATAATCATCCTTGCGCTCTATCCTCTCGAAGAGCCACATTCGCTAATCCCTTCTCCATCGAGAGAGGAACTTGCCACCTCACCCACTTCGATCGAAGAAAATTTGGTGAAGGTAGATTTGAACCTCACCCCTCACAATAGTGGTCCTCGAACCATAACAAAGAAGGCTACTAAACCACGTCGGAGAACTCCTCCCCCAATCGAAAAGGTGGTACGGAAAACTCCCTCACCTTCACCATTGTCTTCTATTTTAGGCCCACACCCTTCCACCTTAATAGGAGTGCTCCCTACCCCAACACCCATCAAACATACATTTCCTCCAACAAATTTGACACCTTTTACCAAGAAAGTGCCATCCATGTGTGTGGCCTCACCACCAACCAAAAAGATGGTACAACAAACTCCCCTTACAACTTCTAAATAGAAGTTGTCACCTCCTACTACGACAAAACATGCAGACCCATTAGTGGGTTCCTATGCTTTGCTGTTATGTCTATTGTTGTAGTCGTCTAACATCATTCTCCCACTCATTAAGCCATACCAACCTCTCAGATCAAAACCATCTTGGTTCGAAGATACTAAAATCTATGCGTATCATCACACACCTAGGCATGATACTGAGCGTTGTTGCACTCTTAAAGTTGTCATCCACCAACACCTAAAAAAGGGCACCCCTCTCATTATGGACCCCTTTGACAAACTATTGACATCATCCCATGCCTCCCAAACCTCCTTACCTTCACACTCATCAACTCTCGAATCAAAACCATCTTGGTTCGATGACACTAAATTTTGTGTGTATCATCGCACACTTGGACATGACACTAAGCATGGCTGTGCTCTTAAGGTTGTCATTCATCAACACTTGAAAAAGGATACCCTTCCCATTGTGGATCCTCTTGACCACCCTTTCAACAAATCACCGACACCATCACATGCCTCCCAAACATCCTCACCTAAATCAAGATCTCAACACAAGACTATGGTCCCTCTACCACCTGCTCCCCCTTTGTTTGAAATCAACACCATCAATGTGGCCACCAGGTCACAAACCATGAAGGATAAAGGAAAAGAGAAGATTTTTATCCCTTGGACATATCCATTTATTAAGCCTTCTCAACCACCAAAACCCAAGATTTCTATCTTGGGCACATCCCAACCAACATCTTCAAAGCCACTTCATGACTCCATGGTGAAACAACTTCACCAAACCCCTATGAAGACATCTTTGTATGACCTAATACAAAGCTCTCCACAACATCGCCAAACCTTAATCACAACTCTACAGTCAGTGGAGGTCCAACCTGAAGACCCCCAACCACTGGCTGCTTTAGTCAAATCATTACCCACCATTGCCTCCATCACCTTCAGTGATTTTGAGATTCCAAAATCCAACTTGGAAGATCAAGATCTCACCCTCTCAAACTAAGCCTATTAGGCAAAAGCTTCGCAGGATGCATCCTCGCGTCGCACTCCTTGTCAAAGAGGAGCTTCATCGTCTTCTCTTCATCTCATTTATCCAACCCATTGATTATCCACAATGGGTGTCAAACATTATCCGTGTTACAAAAGCAACTGGGGGAATTTGACTTTGTACTAACTATCATGACCTCAACCAAGCATCAACCAACTTCACATCTAACATCGACCAAAACATGCCTACAATCAAAAATCTGAAAGAGTGAGATTTCAACATCGGAGATCTCATCCTTAAAGAAAACCAACACGTGGCCAATATGGAAAGAAGCAAGCGAGGCAAGTTTGCTCCTAATTGGCTTGGACCTTATATAATAACACAAGCATGGATCAGGTACTTATCATCTATCTTCTTTCGAAGGCCAACCAGAACCTGAGCCCCTTAATGCCTTGCATCTGTGACTATTCTATTGTTACTCAAGTAATCATTCACTTGATATTTAACTTGAGCTCGTCCCTTGACCAACCCTTGTCATCCTCATTTTTATTCCTTTCAACCCTTTTTCTCGACAAACATTAGTTAACACTTTTGTCAAGCATGAATGCTTTGTCCTAATAAAAGGGAACCCTTAAACATCTATAGTCTAGTCCATGACCAAAAGTTCAGTCAACAAAACAAAATAATAAAACTGGGATGCCTAACAAAAGGTCATAAATTATCAATGTAGATTGCTCCCTCAAAGGACAACTGCATAATTGTTGTAATTACTAGACTGCTCCCTTGAAGGACAACTATTCAAAGACATTCAACCATACAAAGCAAATTATAGACCATTCCCTCGAAGGATGGCTATGCCCAAATTTTGCTACATACACAACACCTTTTCAGAAGCTTCTCGCATCAATCAAATTCAATATGACCACAAAACAACACAACATCCCCAAGTAGACTTCCTGCACTGATCAGTCTAGCATAAAAAAAAAAAAAAAAGACTAAGAAACTATTAAGTCATGGACTGATCAATAGTTTGTTAGTCTTTTTTTTTTTTTTAATGGTAGACTGATCAATGTGGGAAGTCTACTTGGGGATGTTGTGTTGTTTTGGGGACTAACAAACTATAAAAGGGGAAAATTTATCCTTGCTAAAAAAGGGTTACGCTATCCTCACATATCACATAATCAAACATATTACCCCAACATTCTCAAGGGACTTTGAGCTCACTTAATGTCAAGTGATTCGACTACTTTTCTAACACAAACCAATGGTCAATGGCATAATGCATGAACGGGGCTTTTGTTTGCAAAAACCTTATCTATGCTATCATTATGGTCCTTGTCAATGAAAGAGCAAAGCGCCTTTCACTTCTTACTTGACTTCCTCACATACAACCAAATCAAACCAAAACATTTTCTAACCAACCCAAACCAACCCAAACCAAACCAAACCAAACATTTTTCAACCACTAACATAACATCATGATTTATTTAATACAAATACCAATTTGTGTTATATAAATTATCATCAACCATTCACATTAGTTTCTATGGAAAACAATACACATGGAAACTAACAACCAAACACAATTTATGTCAAGCATATACCATCACCAATATGGAAACTTGCTGAAGCATAAATACACTCATTTCATTTTTAGCATACACCATCACTAATATGGAAAATTGCTAGGGATGAAAAACTATATAACCAATGTTATAGAATACACCATCACACAAAATGGAAAAGGCTATAACATCATTATTCATTTCATTTTTAGCATACACCATCACTAATATGGAAAATTGTTAGGGATGAAAAACCATATAACCAATGTTACAGAATACACCATCACATAATATGGAAAAGGCTGTAACATCATCATACACTCATTTCATTTTTAGCATACACCATCCCCAATATGGAAAATTGCTAGAGATGAAAAAACATATAACCAATGTTACAGAATACACCATCACATAATATGAAAAAGGTTGTAACATCATCATACACTCATCATTTAAAAACATAACCAAACCAACCAACAACCTCTTTGACTCTTCTTCCCTTTTGGGGAGAACTACATTGGCCTGAGGCCCTTACACCAGGGCCTATGTAGGCATCACTCAATTGACATGGGGTCTTTTGAGGTTAGCTTGGCCATTCGTTCGTTCGCCTACCTGGTGGACCAACCATATAACCTTTAACCATGCCTTAACCTAGTCAAAACCAATCCATAACCTACTCTCTTCTTCCCTTTTGGCGAGAACTACATTGGCTTGAGGCCCTTAACACAAGGGCTATGTAGGCAACACTCAGTCTTTTGAGGTTAGCTTGGCCATTCGCCCGTTTGTCTCCCTAATGACAACGGCCATTCATTTGTTCGTCTACTCGATGGACAAACCATTTAACCTTTCATCATGAGTTAAATAGCCCAAACTCATGACCAAACTACTAGCCTTGACATTTTATAAGTCAACTTTGACTTCTCATGGGGCACATTGGAGATCACATACATCTTCCTGACCACACCAAACAACACTTGAGATCACTTATATCTCAAATCGACTCGACCAACAACCTTGGAGATTGTAACTATCTCCTCAGACCATGATCACTTCTGAGACAACTTTGCCTTGGTTGTTTTGATTGCATATATGTTACCTCATGAATAGTTAGCAAATTGTCCGCACCTCACATTATGACCCTCACAAGTATTGGATCGCGCCCAAGTTGATCCCCACTACTTGTGACATTTTCGTGTTTTCCAGGAGCACTTCCAAAGCTCGAGATACTTGGAACACGATGACCATTGGAGCTACAACTTTGATCGTTTAACCCAATCAGCTATGACTAAATGTTAGGGACCGATTACTTCAATTTTAGCACTCCTCGACCTTGCCTGTGATAATTTGACCTGACTATCATGTGAAGTGGTATACGCAAAATCTTAACTACTGTAGCGTTCACACTCCAACTTCACCATACTCATCCATTACCTATCAAATCGACACCCGATATCAGGTTACCTTCCCTCGACTCCTGCTTTGAGGGGGGATACCTCATCATCATACTTGGGGCAACTTACACCTTATCCCATACCTGGGGCAACCTACTCCTATTTTTGTCTTGCATTTCATCAAGAACAACCAACAAGACAAAAAGGGGCAAATATAGACACCAAAATTGTGTCGACTCCCCTTGATCACTTACACACATTATTAATTTAAAATAAATTACTTATTTTAAATTAATGACATCCCCTTAACACCTCACCTAGACACCTTGCCTAGACACCTCACCTAAGACTATTTCTTACCCTATGACTCACCCCATGACTAAGTCCTTCATATCATAACTACTTAAGACCTATTCCAACCTTCTAACTAACCCTCGCGCCTAATAACCCCATCATTTGACCGTTATCCAACAAAAAAATGCACTTGGTGGATGGGGAACGGGCAAAGGGATAAAAATAGGCCCTTTTACCCGTTCTCCACCCGTCGATGTCGGTCAACAATCGGCCAACGCCAGTGGAACCATCGACGTCGGTTACTTAAATTAACTTTTGACGTCGGGTTCACCCCTTTGGCTCTAGGCTCTTCGACTCTCTCTAAGGACTGACCCATAATCTAATCTCTCCTTGGAATCTCTCTTCGACTCCAGAACTCTCTCAAATCCATGGACACTCTCTCTCTCTCTCTTTCCAGTGGGAATCTTGGATGCGCACACTCTAATACAAAGCATCAGACTTTGAATTTTGCTCTCTAAGTTATAGAAACTCTGCATAATCACTCCAAACATTGAATTGGAAACATTGCACGAGATCTTCGACATCAACCACAACCAGAGCTAAGTATTCTTCTATCTTATTTCAGTATTTAAAATATATTAGTAATTAGTTTCTATTTACTATTTTTGAATACAATCAACCCGACCCAACTTTCTTCCTAGAAAGGCTAAAAAGCCTTCCTCCTATTCTTTCATTTACATACCAACCCTTTGCCTTTGCCCCCTCTCAGACCCAGACTCCTTCCACAGACTCTTCTGTCGACCATAGACATATTCCAAAATCTGTCCAAAACCTGTCCAAGGCCCATTGCCTCGACCGACATCGACCACTGCCCCTACCGACATCGATAACATAACCGACGTCAGCATATTTACCAACCGACACCAATAGGACTACTGATGTCGGTGACTGTGACAGACCGATTGCAAAATACAGGTACGCGTTATCTTAGTCTTTCACTATTTCTTTTCATACAATAATCTTGTTGTCATATAGTGGACTGTCATCCCTTGAGGTAGCTTTTACGCTTTCGAGATCGAGCATATCACTTGGCAGTCCACCATATATTTATCTAACTTTCTATTTGTTTGAGTCTTACTCTTATCTATAGGTGTCTTCCTCCACAGCCAAAGAGGAGCTCCTACAACGTCTGGATACAGTGCGAAACTTAATCCGAGTATCATCTAACCCTTGACCCTTTATCTTTTAGTTTCTTCTTTCCTCTGAAAATAAAAAGCAAAAAATGAGTAGAAACAATATCTTAAGGATCATCTTATAGCTATCTATGAACCAACTACTATTCCTCTCATAGGTCATTCTCATAACAAGGTTCCCCCTTATTTTCTCATAATTACACCTCCTATGGTTCCTTTTGTGCCTCCACCTGTGGTTCCTTCTCCACCTATGGACTCTCCTTCACCTATGGATCCTTCTCCACTGATGATTCCTCCTTCTCCCTTAGATCCCATTCCCACACATTTTTTTGATCATCCTTTGCCTGATTTCCATCCTCAACATGATCCAATGAGTAATCCTAATTTTTTAGTTGAGGAGATTAGGAAAGAAGTATTTTCCTAGTATTCAACAAAGATTGAAGACACATTAACGATAGTTCATATCCAGCTTCATAGAGATTTATCTTATGTCTTGGATAATGTGTGTGGATAGATTTACCAATACTTATGAGCACATGCATGGTAATTTTATATTTATATTTGGATTGGATGTGTGCTCCATATTTATTTATTTTTCTATATCTGATTATATCATTTGACACTATATCAAATTCTTGCTTATCTTATATCATTATCTTCTTTATTGTACTATATTTCTTGGTAATTTTATATTCTATATTTTTTTGCATATGTTTATTCTTCCTTATCATTGCTTAATATTTCTCTTTTCTTCTTGTTACATTACTTGGATATTTATTTTCTGAGTTGATTTATAAGACCACGGATAAGACCTGATAGATCCTCACAAAATCACCATATTTAGCTTGTTATTGCCTTTTATCTTCATGATTGTTTGTTTTCTTATCCTTGATTTTCATAGACAATTGTCATGGTGACTTGGTTGTATTTACCCTGTTCCCTTTGGTTATTATTTCCTTTTACCATGTGATCAATTAGAAAATAGTCTTTTTCATTACTATTTCCAATTACTAGTCCACTTGTGAATCTCCCTTTTCCTTTCTTCCCTTTTTTCACAAACTAAGCATATGCATGGTTGAGATTTGAGATCACATATTTGTTTATTGTCAAGCCTAAGTGTCTTAGTCAATCTTTTGTCTCTGGTTACTTAGCTTCCTTTAGCCTTAGCCTGCAACTCATTTGTGTGTATCACTATTTATCTCATGCTTGGTCATTCCAAATCCCTATGGAGGAGGAATCTAAACAAAACAAAACAAAATCCTTCAATAAAAAGTTAAAAGCCAAATCATTTAAAAAAAGGCAGTGATATCAAAAGGAAAAAATATGCAATATTATTATAAGTCAAATCACACTAAAAGACATGATTCAAGCACATCTCCTATCTCTAATCGAAGCTCAAACTCCACAATCAGCTTCACATAGAGCCAAAGTCCTTTAGGGTGCGGTAGGCCAGTAGATTGGAATAGGGGAATTCAAAAAAATCTTCTAGTACTACTTACTTTCTCACGTAAGTACCCAATATTCATAGTAGACTGATGACTTTGTAAGGGGTCCTGAGGAGTGGGGAACATGTCATGGGGAAGTAGGTCCATTTTACTTTTTCATTATACCAATCTAACTTCATGAGCTGATCTTAGTAGCACACTTATCTACCTACAAAGATTTATGTCTATAGGGAATAGGTTTCCTTTGTACATAGATGACCACTATTCACTTAGTGTCTTCTCATGTTCTTATTATGCCTCTTATCTCCTAAGGTCTTCTCTTAAGATGCCTAAGTCTTTAATTTTTACACTCCCTTTTTCATTCCTTTTCCTCATATTTCCTCTTGAGAAATATTATCTTGATTTCTAATCACACCCATTGTATTCTTCTTTTATGAGTTGCATCATAAGACCATGAATAGGACCTGCTAATTCTTCACAAAATTACCATCCCTTTTGCATTTGATTCCAATATTATTATTCTACTTGACAATGATATTTTGGCATCCTTTTTGGCTTTTCATTTATGAGTGTTTTATCATATTACCCTTATTCCCCATGTACTTGGTTGTTCATGTTTATTCCACCCCATATGGTGTTCCCTTTGTTGAGTTGCAGTGTAAGACCATGGATAGGACCCAACCATCCTCACAAATTTTTTCCAACAATCAAGTCACCATCAAATTACCTTGTCAAGTTTGAGATATGATTTGATTGATTGTGAAGCTACAGGTCATTTGACATGCTTCCCAGCTTGAACTAGTGTGTTTTATTCTTAATTCATTTTTCTTTCACCTCTTATTTTCCAAGAGCATGTAATACTTCAACCATTTCTTGAATTTTGTCATACTTCCCAGCTTGAATTAGTGTGATAAATTTAAGACCAAATTTTCATTAACTTTTCATTTGTTTTTCTTACCTTATGTGACCTTCTGCATACCTTCCATTTTATTAATTTGTTTTTCATACTTCCCAATGTGATATAGTATGATTTTACTTATTTTAATTTGGTGAAAAAATATTTCATCTTTGTTTTGAAAACAAATCCCCTTTACACCATCTTGTTTTCCATTTCTTGGTTCTTTATACTTCATTATTTTTCATATTATTACACATTTCCCAGCTTGAATTAGTGTATAGTGCATTTTTTATTGATTATATTTTCCAAGTCATTTTTCCTATTTATTTTTAACCATGAATGTGTTTTTCATAATGTTAGAAAAGAAACCACATCTCATATATTTCCTATAACATATACAATAGTGCTAAATACATGTGCTATAAATAAATATATCCAAAGTATCCACATACACAACTATCATAATGATAAAAATATATCCATAGTGACCACATAAACAATCACATTAGTAAGCCAAAATGATACATCATATATATATCTTAAGAGTTTGATACAACATATACAACCATAAGAAATGCTCTAGGTCTAGGGTTGGGCTCCATCCTATCTATCTCGTGACCTAGCCACACTACCTGTTGAGGCCTCAGTTTGACTCCTCTAAATGGTACACTGTAATGAGGAAGTCTGAGATCTCAATCCCTATACCTATCCCTATGGATGTTCTATCTTCACCTGTGCCCATACCAACTCAATCTAGGTCACTACATGTGCCTACATCAGCTGGGTCTGCATCATTGTATCTACTTACATCATTTGTGTCACTACCTCTAGATGCACAACTCTCTCATTAGCTAGGTCCTACCAGGCCTACCTCTATCTTACACCCATCTCTATTGGTGTGTTTGCATTTGTATCTACCTCTCAACCTCTCTCGCTAGTCTAACCTAACTCACCTAAGTTGAGGCAGATGGTACACCCAGATCCTCCAGTGTTATGGGGTTGTATGGCTATAAAGTCTTATCTAAGATGTCATGGAGTGATACCTTAACTAGGTACCCCCATATCTCCTCCTTATCCTCTAGTACACCTACAAAATCACACTAGATGGATATTAGATCATTGTCATATATCACAATATCTATCTATCTATCTATCTATCTATCTCTCTCTCTCTCTCTCTCTCTCTCTCTCTCTCTCTCTCTCTCTCTCTCTCTCTCTCTCTCTCTCTCTCTCTCTCTCTCTCTCTCTCTCTCTCTCTCTCTCTCTCTCTATTTATCTATCTATCTATCTATCTATCTATCTATATATCTATCTATCTATCTATCTATCTATCTATCTATCTATCTATCTATCTATCTATCTATCTATCTATCTATCTATCTATCTATCTATCTATCTATCTATCTATCTATCTTTCAATTCAAAGCTTAAGCAATAAATTAATTATATTTTTCTTACCTATTTGTGTCTTGGCTATTATAGTCTCTCCATCTGCATGACTACCTAACACATTCTCTCGATCTACATGACCTCCTAATACCTCTTTTATAGGTCACATCCTCAGCTCAAACTTTACTATCATGGCTCATGTCTGTTTTAGCCTATGCCTGAGCAATCTCTCACTCATCTATGTATCCTCAATCTCCTCTACTGACTCACCAAGGATGATGATGGTCTCTTTTCTCTCCTCTTACCTCTATCGATGTCATGTTCTCAGTGGCTATAACTCATCTCTCTATAAAACTAGTGGTGGTACATATGGTATCACTACCTTCACCTCCTCCTCCTGCTTTACCCCTTTTCATGCTTGACCAGTCCATGGTCATTCCTAGCATGGCCACAGTGTCAACCTCACTATCAATGGTTTGAATCCCCTCTTCTCTCATGGCTCCCTTAAATGTTGAGTCCACTACTTGGGAATGAGTATCAATGCTACTAGATGAGGTAGACCTATTTATTTTAGCACCTATGCTACTAGATATGGTTCTCTCTACCATGTATAGTGTTTTATCACCTCTTTCCTCTCTAGCACTGGTCTAACTATGTGCCAACTCTCCCAAGTAGTCATTAGCTACTCATATGGTCACCATACTATGTCGATGCATCTCACTGTCTATAGTGATGGCACGTGGGGCATGACCCACACTACTTGGTCTTCTCTCCTTTCCTCACTTGAGGTGACCGATCATCGATTGCATGGGGAAAACCAACTAACTAATACATAGGAAATCTGCTGTTAGTAGTATGATCAATCCCATAGTCTTCTACCCTCTAACTAACATCTCATATAGATCATGTATGAGCTGGACCTAGATGGTAGAGCCTAGATCATATAACACCCCCTCCTATAACATCATCCTACTCAAGGCTATCATGTATAGTGGTACCTTTCCATCTGACTTGTGGTAGAGCACCTGTTGTCTCATAAGGCCTATCAACACCTTTTGGAGATCTAGAATTTGTGATATATAAACATCATTCATGCTCACTTTCTACCTTAATAATATCATCTCTAAGCCTGTAACCCATATGGCTAAGGCTCTCCTCTTTTCTCTGCTATCTAGTATCCTCATGGTCACTAGTGATCTTACCATAGGTAGCCCAAGGATGACATGGACATCCTCTAGTGTGATAGCCACCTCTATCACATCCCCATCCACCTCCCATTTGAAAGTGTTAGTTAGTCATTCCAAAAAACCAAGGAACATGACTAACAGGTTTTTGCTCAGGGATATCTTACACCTATTTGTTATACCTCCTAGACCTATGAATACTAGTCTAGCTCTATCTCCATCTGTTAATCTCTCTAACAAGTTTGGTAGCTAAAAAAATTCCAACAAAATCTAGAACCATCATTGTCTCTGCAATCAAGAAACAACAAAGGATGTATTAGTTCCTCTATGTCATGTATAATCAGAATACATTATTTATACATTCTATTTTTAATCATAAATAAGTATAATTTATTCATTTTTATATATTTTTAGCCATTTTGGTCCCCCTTACCCTTTTTTGGTCATTTTAGATCATTCTAACTCTCTTTCATCTTTCTGCATGCTTTTCTGTGCTTTCTCTAGTTCCTTGGTCAACCTAATTTGACTAAATTTTATCCTATTTTATCCTCTTTTTCTCCACATTTCCTATTTTCCTTCATATTCTCTTTTCTCTAGTGCTAAGTTTCCATTTTGGCCCTTATAGACTAACTGGATACCTCACACTAGGTTTTTGGTTCTAGAATGTGCTAGGTCAACCTATACCCTCTAGGTCGACCACATGGATTTTAGCCTGATTTACTGTACTAGGTCGACCTAGTCAACCTAGTAGGTTTTAGTGTGCCGACCTAACACATTTTGCCAAAAACATGCCTTTTTATATATTTTTCCCTAATTCCTTCCAATCCATTTCCCATCTTCCTATTTCCCTCCCTTAGACTCTAATTTTTTTCATTTTTGTCATATATTAATTCTTAAAATTAAATTTTATCAAAATTCACTTAATTCATTTCAAATTTCAAAATGTGGTTTGAGATTCATAGATGCATACCTATAGGGTACCCACTCTTGCTCCTGGAGCTCCCTCTCATATAGTTTATTGTTCCCTCATCATGATAGCTTTTTTTCTCTCCAAATCTCTTTTTATCTTCTCTTATAATGCAAAATAACAAAATGAATTCTCTTTTTCATATTTAAAACTACTTTTTAGCAGCTCAAATTCTTCATTTATTTTCCTTTAGATTCCTTCTTTTTCTCATATATTTTTTTCTATTCATTTATTTTTCAAACCATAAAATGTGTTATATTCTTGATGACATAGATATTATTTTCCATTATTATATGCTTATCTTCCAACATTTTTGATTTTTGGCTATTTTTGCACTAACTTCTATAGGTTCGCCTAGTGTGCTTTACATTAGACACCTTCACTTTCTTCCAGTCTTCTTCTTCGACACTAAGGTAAGTTAAAGGTATGTGTTTCTAAATTCTATCCTTTCATTTATCTTATTTTATTCTTACTGCACTTTACTTAGCATCAGTGTTATGTGTCATCATGTTCTATCCCAAAGCACCATTCCATGTTCCACTTACGTGACACGTGATGAGCTTTTACTGGGGCATATGTATACACATAATATTTTCATACTTTTATTAATTATTGACACTTCATATCTTGAAGGAACCTATCGAGTATCAATCTCTCTAAGTGTATGACTTAAGGAGTGCATCAAGAAAGGGGTGGGTAGACCTTTGGTGCTTTGTAAGATTATTGTTCCTTTTGCCACTCTTAACTCCTAAAACCTTGAACCCTAAGCTCATTTCTCTCTTTCCTATCTATTCCCACAATTTCTTATGATTTATCTCTAATTTATTACCTTATTTCCCTTTTTACTTTTTCAATAAGCTAGGTTGACCTGGTTGACCTAGCTCATATTGGGGATACTTTGCCTTTCCTTGTTGCCTTGCATCTTGATTGACCTAGTATAAATTTCAAGCATTAACCCGATAATATGCTAGGTTAAACTAGTTGAAATAGCACAACTGACATGTCTGAGAGTCTTTAGGGTGAGATACTACTACATATACAAGGTCATCCCTTACTATTTCATAAGAGAATTGAATTAAGCAAAGAAGTGTGAACAAAAATTTGCTTATTGACCATTCAACTTGAGAAATAAAGCTTTAGGGTTCAATACTTTCATTTAGAGCTCTGATCTTGTCTTGTGGAGAAGTATTTTGGATGCTTAGGTAGGTCATGTAGCCTAGAGCTAATTTATCTTGGTTGTCCTTACAAGCCACAACAATCTCTTGCGAAGCAACATTGGCCGAGGGAGAGGTTGAGACTCGACAGGTTCATTTTCAAAGGTAAGTATTCCTAACTTTATTTTTCCTTTGTAAGAGTAGATAGATAATGTAGTATGTATTCTTCTCTCCCATATATTAGGATTCCATATACTTTGATGTGTGTATATGTCTCCTATACATGTTTAATTTAGTTATTATTTACTTGTTTTGCTCTAACTCCCACTTTATGCCACAAGCTTTGGTGAGCACTATATTAGTTTACTTTTATTTTTATTAGATTAGTTTACTTTCTTTTTATTATCATAAGTGAATATAGAAACCATAGGACTATTTTAGGGTTGTTGTGTGATTGTGTTAGACTATAGGCTTTGGAACCCTACCTATCATGATGTGTTGTGATAGATGATACAAGTGATCCCCTAATCAGGTCTATTGAATCCTCATATTGGTCATGCTCTTGTTTAAAAAGTGTGTGCCCCAATCATAAGTGTAGGTGTGATCTATCTTATCTGATTTAGGATTGATTCATGTGTACCATGTAATTCTGATTGCATACATTCCTAATGCTCCTTTTTATAGAACTTCTATATTGTAGAGTGATGAAGTCAAGAGATAAATACATGAGTTATTGTCCAAAGGATTCATAAAACCAATTACATCTCCTTATGCTTCACATATTCTCTTGGTACTTAAGAAAGATGTAGCTTGTTAACTTTGCATATATTTTCAAGCGTTGAGAAATATCACTATCAAGAATAAGTATCCAATTTCTTACATCGATGATATTTTAAATAAACTTAGGGTGCCAATTTATTCTCCAAGATTGATCTTAGGAGTGGATAGCATTATGTTCGAGTTCCATCAAAAGATACTTGGAAGGCAACCTTCAAGACCAAAATGGGTCTTTTCAAGTGGTTAGTGATGTCATTTGGGCTCACTAATGCAATAATCACATTTATGCCATTGATGAATGATGTAGTCAGAGATATATTAGACAAAATTTTCATAATATATTTGGATAATATTTATGTTTTTTTAAAATATTGGAAATTACACTTACAACACTTAGAACATGTTCTTTAGACATGTTGAAATAATCACTTATACACCAACCAATCCAGGTGTTCCTTTGGTCAGACTACAATCTCTTATCTATGTTTTTTCATTAATGCTCATGGAATTCAAGTGGATCTTACAAAATTATAATTTATTCTCAAGTGGCCAACTACTTCCACCATCACAAAGTTGTAAATTTTTCTTGGTCTTGCAAAATTTTACCATAAATTCATCCTTGGCTATTCAAATATAGCTTCATCATTACATTGATTGTCCAAGTCACATGCCTTTTTCCAATGGATAAAGAACCTTGATTTTGCATTCAAAACTTTGAAGAAAAAATTATGTGCTTCACTTGTTCTAATGTTACTTGATGTCTCCCAACCTTTTGAGATAGAGATAAAGATAGATGCCTCATAGTTTGCACTTGGTGCAGTCCTGAAGAAGAATGGTCATCCCATGGCATGTCATTTCCAGACTTTATTTTCCATAAAAAGGTATTGATTGACATATTATAAGGAGTTATATTCCTTAGTTAAAGCCATAAAATATTGGATCCATTATCTTCTTAGTTAAATTCATAAAATATTGGAGCCATTATCTTCTTGGAAAAAATAATTTTTCACATAGTTCATTTACATTTGCAATGTATTAAATTATAGAGCTATTAAATAAGCTAAGCATATGAAGTATCATACCTATAATAGTTTCACTTGGTAATTAAGTAAAAGAAAGAAGCACTGACATATTTATATATTACTTGAGTCTCCCTCATATAGATCATACCTGGACTATTGTCACCACTTCACACCTAGAATTTTAGACACAATATTCTTAGAAAGACATTGATCTAGACTTCGGGAACATTTTCACAAGTATTTTCCATCCAAGCTCTTCCAATTTGGTGCATTTTCAAGGCTTTTATAAAAGGAAGGGTCATTACATAAATTTTGTGTGCCTCATGATCACCATCAATATTTTCTAAAGGAGGCACACTCTATGTTCAATGGTGTTCACTTTGGAAAGTATAATACACTCCATCATTTACAGTGGTTTTTATAATAGCCTCATGTGAAGAGTGATATCATATTATTTTTAGGTAATATTTAGTCTATTTCCACTCCAAACCCACCAACTGCAAGCTTATATTGATTGTTTCTCTGCCTATTCCCTCTTGTTCTTGGGAAAACATTTTCATGGACTTGGTTAGTAGGTTTCCAATGACACTTCAACACCACGATTATGTTTGTGGTGGTTGATGGTTTCTAAAAAATGGATAAATTCATTTGATGTCATAAGACTATTTTTAAAAGTGACTTAGCCCAATCGTTATTCAACTATGTTTGGCATTTATTTGGTCTAATATTGTTTCTGACCACAATTCATGTTTTGTGGTTTCTCTTAAATTTTTTAAGACACTTTTTCTATAATCAAATGGTCAGACTGAAGTAGTCAATTTCACTATGTGAATAAAATTGAATCGATAAACTAATGTAAGATAAGTAATGCTAATAAAATCTAAAGCTATTAAAAAAATGGCACACACACAATATACAAGATTGACACCTAGGGAACATTGGTGTAGACTTTTATCCCGCTGGGCTTTATCTACATGGTCTAGTTAGTGTGCTTAGATTTAATAAAGGTCCTTAGTGAAAAATAATCCCACATGCATGAGGATGTTGGGATATGTCTATTTTACACCTATATAAGGAACCTTCCTATGTACATTTTGGCTAATGCTTGAATGCTTTAATGAGAGAATGACATAATTCTCTTTTTCACAACTTTCCTTGTGCGAGACTTTTTATTTCAGGTTATGAGATTTCACTCTATAGGTTCTTCATGTATGCTTTATTGTTGAACTGATCATGGTGCAATCTAACATGGTATTAGAGCCATTCTGACAGTCATTTACTATTTGAATATTTGTGAGATCCTTATTATGCATTCATTGATTTTTATTTTCAAGGGTTTGGTGAGTTTTTTTTGAAAAATCTATGTATATATTTACAGCCAAAGTCTCCAAATGAAAAATTGATAGTGCCATTGGATTAATAGGGTGTTAAAACCCTATGATTGGGTATAAACTTGACCTAGTTTTGTGACAGCCATTTTGGCCATTTTTTGAGGGTTTTAGGTATTTTTATTAGTCTTTGTGCATTTATATACCATTAGATTCTTCAATTAGAAAATAATTTTTGAGTTTTTTGGGTTTATAGATTATCGAGTGGGTCTTTACCAAATATATAGAAGGCTGAAATAATTTTTGTAGATCTGGTTTTTCTTATAGACCTTTTTCACTACTTGGGTCATTGCAAAAAAAATTATGGACTTAGAATTTTCTATAAAAATCCTTTATGTTGGCCTTTAACCATGTTCGTGTGCATAGAAGGGTCGTATATCACCCCTTGTCCACACCTCATATTTTCACGTTCCCCATAACATGATCAATTAGCCCATAGTAAGCTTTAGCCCCCTAGTCATATGGTGTGGTCACTTGAATCAAGCACCCACCTTAGCCCTTATCCCTTAGTCATGTATAAATTAATCCCATAGTCACTTCCAACCCAAAAATGCCTAACTTTTTCTCCATGGAGGCATAAGTTTTTTTTTTGAGGAAATTACTTTACAATTTTTTTTGAAGTTTTAGCGCTAAATGACCTCAAGTTTTTTTTGAGGAAGTTGATCAAAAATAATTTTCACCATTTACACCAAAATTTTTCATACAAGCTAATATTTTCAAATGGCCATAACTTTTGATCAATAACTCAAATTTGAGTGTCATCTTCTTTAAAAGTGCTTGTTTTTTCATATTCTAGACATTGGTGATATTTTTAGGCTCTCTTGAAACAAAATATTATACACTCTTAGATTCATTATCTGTTGAGTCTGATGTCCCTCTAGTTATTTCATACTTATGCACAAATTACTCAAGATGCATTTTTAGTTATGTCCAAATGTATGTATGAGCATGCTTGTATTTGAAACTTAAGGGGGGTCACTCTGATAGTTATAAGGGGATACTATGTGGTGTTATTTAATTTAATTTTTTGTATTTCTTCTTTACTTTCTACAAAAACCTCTTTTCTTATATAATGGAAAACTATTAGTCATTTCCTCCTTTTATGGTATTCAAATATCAAAAATGGAAAAGCAACTTGCTACTTGCGCTAAGAAAATAAGGATTTTATAGGATTAATATGAATGAAGAAATTGAATCTATAGTAGATGCAGAGAAAATTAAATGGTTTAATAGATGTGATCAAGCACATGGTTGTCTTATTTTTTCTACTTATACTAACTTACATTTTCACATTGAATTTGTTAAAACACTAAATGAAGTATGGACCACACTAGAAATATTCTTTAGGAAGTAGGATGCGATGAGAGGTTATGAAATGGAGAATAAGGTCATCAGTTTGAGCATAGGTGACTTTGACACACTACAAGACTTATTCACTAAGTTTAAATCTTTGAGGTTGCAATTAAAATAATGTGGAATAGATAAGAAAGATAATCAATTTGTTCTGTCTATACTCTCCAAACTAGGTCCAAATTATTCTATCTTTGTATCCACTTTCCATGACACAAAAAGTGCTATTAGAGCCACATGGAAGATTCATTCTTTAAATACCTTTATTATAGACTTGACTTGGGAGCAAGATAAGTTGATACAGATGGGCACAATGAGGTCCTCAAAATCTCATACACTTTTTGATAGAAAATAGAAGGCTTTGAATAATAGAGATAAGAAACAAAACAAAAATGATCAAGAGAAGGATGCAAATCTTCCCACCTACAAATCCAACCATGAGACATCTTCTTCTAGTTTAAGCCTTAGAAAAATTAGATAAAATGTGGGTTTTACTCAAGAAATCATGATGAAATCAAATGTTTGAAGAAGTAGATTCACTAATTGACTAAGGTGCTCGAGAAGCACAACATCAATGCTCCTAATTCCACTAATTAGCACTCATCAACCCATGAATCCTCTAAGGCATATGAACATGATAAATAAAAAGAAAAGGAGAATAGTAATGAGAAAGCAAAGGGCAAGGCAATAGTTGTTATTATATCTCAAAATCCTACATGGATCATTAACTTTGGTGATTCACATTTGATGTAGAGACCTATAACCAAATTTTCTATTATGAAAGGAAACAAGAATCACATACACCTTTACCTCTACTAACATAACCTAGCTCTAATCTATATTGGCTCTCTATATTGAAAATTGAATCTTCTTGGTGTCTATTATTCTACCAAATTTATCGCTTTAACTCTTTAAATTTATACCAAGCTTCCAAGTTATTTTTTGTTCATTCACTCTTGACACTAATATGGATACAAATACATTTACCTCTATTCTTGGAACCACTCTCACCTAATCTTTCCCTCCTTTGAAATCCTTCACACCAAATTATTAATTATCTTTCAACATACTTAGCACCATATCCCTTTTTTACTTATCCACTCTTCAATATCTCATGCATTAATCTCTCCTTTGAGTACTATAATTAGTTATCCTCATTCCCACCACTCCAAACAATCTAAATACCTCAACTCTTTATTAACCCCTTCTCACATTGACTCATGGGTTAAATGGATAGTACATGATTCAAGTTTTCTTGAATCTATTAGGCTTTGTATAAACTTATCTCTTCTTGTTTAAAACATCTTAAAAATCCTAATCAATCCATACAATTTCAAAGTTCACTTTTTCAATCACACACTACCTCTCACTTTGAGATAGACTCCTTAGTATCCTTTTTTAAGATTTTTTTTTCAATGTACGGACAAGTACTGATTGTCCTTAGAAAAATAATATAATATTATAACACCTTCTAGCCTCTAGTATCTTTCCACAAAGTTTCATGGTCTAAATTAATTCCTAGATGTCCTTTCCAAGCCTGACCTAGATCTAATTAGCTCTATTATCCTCTTTCACACATAGTCATTTTTATTTCACACATAGAGGTACATACAATAATTAAATATCCAAAATACCTTAGCATACATTATTCCCAAGCTATTCACCAATTTTTTTGTTTTTTCACTAGTTAAGTTTCTAGATATTCACATTTTTACTAAAAACCCTAACCTAGGGTTTCATTCAACTGTGCAGACCCGAGAGTTAATATCTTTTGGTTGTGAGTTTCAAATTGAATTTAAAAAAATTGTATAGATTGAATGAGATATATAAAAATTAGACACACCTTTTATAACCTTTTAATATAATCGATACACCCTTATTTATCACTTTTAACCATACTCTATCTTTGACTGTATATGCACATTCTAAGTCATTTTATAGTTTAGTATTGTTCCTTCACCAAAATTTTAAATGAAACTAAGTAAATGTATCAAGAAAATTTTCATATAACTTATAAAAATCTCCCCATAATTTAATGAGCATCAAATTTAAACTCTTTATACATTTTTTGTCCATCTTCAATCCTCATAGTCGTCCTTATGACTATCACACATGGGTCTGAGTATGTAACTTTCTCTTTCAAACATTAGAAATTCATTTTATTTATTTATTAGATAATTTTTCATATAATTTTATTATGTATATACGTCAATCAACATTCCATAAAGTTTACCTTAAACTAAAGTGCACATTTAGATGTTTTGAACATAGTACATAGAATTTGGAAACACAAGGTCTGCAAGTTGAACCCTCATGAAGAAATTTTGAAACCAATTTATAAAATGATTTAATCATAATAAAAAATCATGTATCAACTTAAAAAATTCACAATAACTTTTAAAACATGTCTTGAAGGATTTATTTCTCTAAACTCTATCTTGCACACTCAACTTTCATGCATACACAGAAAACACAAGGTTTGTAGTCAATTCTTATTTTCATAAGAGGAACTTTATATTTATTGTATTGAGGTTATTATATATTAAAATTATAATTAATCTCCCTCATAATTAATTCAACATGAATATTTACAAATATATATCATTTATAACTACCTAACAATTCTTGAATGCTCATTCAAGAACATTAACAAAACTTAACTACCTAGACCTAACACACCTGCATGACAGACTCATTAAGTGACTTAAACATGTAATAAATTGACACTAACTCCTTATAGATCCAAAAACAACAAAATTAAAATATTTAATCTCTTCCACACATGCTTATAAGACCCAAACTTGACAGAAACATTCAAATTTATAGAAATGGCACGAAAATGCCATATGAACAACAATTTGAATTATAAAGACCTCTATGATTCCTAAAAAATGAAAAAACATTATAAAATAACCCTATAAACTATATCAATAAAAAATTATAATTACTAATGATTCCCCTACATTAACATCAATAGCCTCTTCACAGATTGAGTTCAGTTCCTTGAAACCATGTGACATGTCCTTTATACAATTAGGTGATAACACTTCTAAAAAGGTTCATGAGATAGGGTATGCTTAAGTGAGTGACATAACATTCAATGATGTTCTAAGTGTTCCCTAATTTTTAACTAACCTCCTATTAGTTTTCCATATCAGTCACCTTGGTCTGGGCATGTGAGTTGAGTTCACTTCAGATTCGATATAGGTTAGAGAGTTTCATAGTGACACTATATTGGTAGTGGGAATGGTCGATCATCAGACTTGGCTATATAAATTCTCACACTTTTCTCTTTAATCTCCTTCAAACTCTTCTTCTTCAGATTCACTTGAATTTGATGATGTTTCTAAACATGAGCACACTTATGATACTAATGACTTTTCCTATAAAGATGTCTATAATAGTTTTGGGGACACACCTCCACCATATAATTGACACCTTATAAATATTGAGGAGTTATTTCTTGATATACCTACCTCTGGTCCACTTTAGACATTATAGGGAATAAGTATTCTAATCTTAGACACATCAGACACTTGGTATTCTATTCCATAGTTTCAAGGTATATCATAGTCCTTCTTAGATTCTACCTCCAATATGCCATCATAACATGGAGAATTTGGCCATCCTACCTTGTATGAGGAGAATAATTCCTTGTATAATAATCACACCTTGGTTAAATATCCATCAGGCACTTGGTAGACTCATTCACTATTCCAAGCTAATCCTCTTTTCATTACATCTAATTCTAATCCATAGTCACTCTAGGGCACTCTATTATAGGACACATGGTGGCTTCAAGCATTTTTATATTCTACTAGGGATTTTTATCCCTAAATTCTTATTTGATCTATTTTAGAGAGGAGTTTTATTCCTACGTGTTTTCTCATTTTCTATGATTTATGGGAGTTGCATTATGCTTGGGTATCTCATCAGGCCTCATTGTTGACACCCAATTATTCTACCCACCTAACATATACTTAGGGGGGTGTTGGTTTAAACTTTTGTCTCACTTAGTTTTCTCTATACAGTCTAGTTAGCTTACTTAGGTTTAATAAAGGTCCTTAGGGGAAAATAATCCCACATGCATGAGGATGTTAGGACATTTTTATTTTCCACCTATATAAGTAACCTTCCTATGTAATTTTTGGATAATGATTCTATACTTTAATGATAGAATGAGATAATAATCATATTTAAAACTGTCTTTATGTGAGACTTTTTTATTTTAGGTTTTGAGATTTCACTCTATAGGGTCTTCATGCATACTTCATTGTTTAGTTGATCATAGTGCAATATAATAGGGAAACCCTTTAGGGAAAAAAACCAACATAATAAATTCTTTCTTGTATTAAATCAACCATTTAAAAAATGATAACATACTTCCAAATTATGCTTTAGCCTAATCACTATTACATGAAATACAATTTGCACCATCAATTGGGTCATTTTCATGTTGTTTTCATTTTTTTAATTTAGTTTTTCCATTTGTGATGTAAAAATGGCACAAATTGGGGCCCAAAAATAGTGATAATATTTACACCAAATTTGTGCCACCAAGAAAAAGTGAATTATGGATAGCTTGATTTACATAATTACATTTAAAAAAATTAGGCATGTCACAAGCTCATTTTAAAAATTTAGGGTACACAAGATACTTTGTAATATATATGGAAAATAGGAGTTATGAAATTAAAATTAAAAATACACAAGTTTATTTTTGGGATAATAAAGTGAGTAATTTATTTTTTTTGCATGATATTTTGTAAGAACATTTGGTTTTTTAAAAATAAAGTTTTGTATAGCTATATATATATATATATATATATATATATATATATATATATATATATATATATATATATATATATATATATAAAATCAGAAATTGTTTAAACATTTGGTATTTTGTCTTATAGATAGGATGTCATCATCAAATAGGTATCAATCATCCCTTGTACATAGATATTCTTTTTTACCTAGGTATATGTCTAATTAAAAAAGTTCATCAACGAATATGTCTGTAACATATAAATTTGTATGTAATCCTAATATTACATAAGAAATTGAATTTTTTGTTAATATTTATTTCAAAAATTTCATGGTTGTAGTAAATATAAAAAACCATTTTTTCCCACTTTAAGTATATGGAGAAACATCAAAACCTCATAGTTAATATAGGGGTCAAAATAGAATAAGTGGAAGAGTATGAAAATACATTGGCAGGCCACCTCTTCCATCAAATAGTATTTTTTTGTGGTAAATGATTTTTTTATTTAGTATTCAAATGAATCCATCTTAATTTTTCTGTTTAGAAATAATAGTACTCTAATATTCATTTAATACGTAGGTATCTGATACTTCATCTTAAAATAATGACTCTATTATCCAACTTCAACATTGGGCAAGGAAAATAATAAAGTACATATTCCTGATGTGTCATCCCAAAGATGGAATGTATCCTAATAAAATCACAAGGTGTCATAGATATCATCTTAAAAAATACCCAAAATAAATGTTGGAAGAAATAGATAACTTTTGTTAAAACTAATTTTGGTGAAGATGTTCTAGCATAATAGGGTGTTGGACTTCAAAATATGGTAAATAACTTATTTCACACTATTCATGATGATTATGATAAATATGATGATGATGTTGATGACCAAGTTGGTGATTCTTATCATGAAGAACCTAATATGGATGATAATCACGAGGAAATTGAATGAGAGTTTTTTTTTAAAATATGCTCAAGCTCCTTTGCTTAGGCCTAGAGGATAATGTAGAACATCATTAGTGGGTGATATATTCATTGATGGAATTGAAATTAAAGTTTGATTAGTAAAATATCAATTCCAATTATTTTTTGAGGTTAGATGATAATCCCATAATTATATACTACATTTAGTATATATTCCATTAGTCTTATATTATGTCTAATTTATCTTTTTATTTTGTTTTTAATTATAGCCTATAAAAATAGTTTTCTTCCCAAAAATAACACACTTCCTTCCTCATATTAAGAGGTGAAATAAATATCATAATAGTTATGGGTAATCTATGTCAATTATTATGCATGCAAACATGATTACATTCTATTTAGGAATGAATATGAACATCTTGTGAGTTGTCCAAATGTGAGGTACCACAATATCGATAAGGATTTAGAGGTGCTACCATTCTCATAAGGTATTGCAATATTTTATGAGTACTCCTAGACTGAGACATTTTTTTTTGTTAAAAGTCACTTGTAGAGTTAATTTTATGAAACTAAAATAATTAATGCAATGATGTACTTTAGTAGTTCATTGAAATTCAAATGCAATGAAACACATTTAATAGTTGCACCTAAAAACAATTGTGAGACATGTAATGTAATGAATGGTTTAGTTTGAAAATGGATGGTGTTAATCCCTTTTATAATATGTCAACTAACTACTCCATTTGGCTAGTAGTGTTGATAAATTATGATATTCCTCCATGGTTGATGAATCCTAAGGGTCATTTAATGTTGTTATTATTGGTGCCTGGTAAGCATCAAGTAAAAAATATTGTCATCTACATCAAACATCTAATTGATGAGTTATGAGTATTCAGGGTTGATGTCACAATGTATAACCTTTAAAAACCCAATGGCTAAAGGTAGTTCACCTATTATGTTATCTTATGTTGAACTATTCATGATTTTCACAGGATGGATGTTTGCTTAGGTACTTATCATATGTTAAAATTCAAAATAAAAAGATTGTGTGTGTGTATGTTTATTTATATTATATATTAAGTTTGTAAAATGTTTTTATATGCAAGTATTTCAACAAAAATGAAAGTATGTATGGCCAAGCTGTAATGAACAACTATGTGGAAGATCATCCAAAGATCTAAAAAATATTGCATATGAAGGCCATCAAAAGTTCTTGTTGATGGAAAACGAATATATTTAAAAAAAAAAAAAAAAAAGTTTGATGGAAAAATTGATACTAGACAATCTCCTAAGATTATATCACTTTGGGATTAGTACAAAGCCTTGAAACAAACTTTCCAAAGATCAAATGTTGTTATTCCTCAATATTTGTGAAGAGAATGGTTATGTCTATTAGAATTTAGTGAAAAGTTTGAAATGCCAACAAGAACGAATAAATTATCTAAAATATACAATATCCCATATTCATAGAATTTATTCAATGCATATATTTAAGAATATGGTGGTATATCTATGAAATCACATCTGTAGCAAAAAGAAAGACACTCAAATTTATAGAGTAGATCTAATATCCTAGTGGACAAAGAAACACCTTAAAAAAAAGGTGCCCCATGGATATTAAATAGGGAATACATTAATTTGGTGAATTAAAAATTATGAGAGATTTGTACACCAAATGGTTATGAGTCCTCCATGGAATCTCCTTGAAGCATGTGTTCACCACTAATGGACACATAACATGACTCAAATTACATGTTTGGAATAACATTTTGAATGTGATTCACATATTTTTGGCCTTAAGTTAGATATTTAATTTAAAAACTTCACATTTAACTTTTTATTTATTTATGCAACATATATTTACACTATGATTAAGAGAGACATTTTGTAATATTTCCCCAGACCTACTAAAGGCACTATATTGACTTGAAAAATTCTTGAGGTAATATAATTTTTATTTTCAAAATTCCCAACTAATCATATGGGAAACAATATACTAACATGTATGACTAAAATTGTTTGCAAAATAAATAACAATCTTTAAAATAGATATCCGAATAAAGGATTGAGTAAGGGAAAGTAAATATTTTAGATAGTTATATTATCAATGACCTTAAAATGGCAAGTGTAGTTAACACACGATGGATTTTTTTGGCCAAGGAGGCACATGAAGACCTTAAATGAATTTGTAAAGTAATTAACATGGATAGATGGCTTTATGGTAGAAGGATACAATATTCAGTAAATGATTTTCTATAAACCTCTATAGATTCCATGCATTTGGGGATATAACAATGGAAATATAAAATAAGAGGACAACCTTCTTGGAAAAGGAAATTTATTTATTATTGATATGTATCAAAATTCATAACAAACATATATGATGTATGATCACTATGTATTTGTAGACATTAATTTACATATTTACATGTATTGTCAAGTCCTATCGAGAAATATGCAATATATTAGTTCATAATATTCAATACTTTAGAAATGGTTGTGTGGCTTGAAAAATATGAAGAAGAGAAGACTAGCCATGAGAGCCAAAAGATTGACTAGAGATGAAAACATTCAAACAAACCACCCCCACCTAATCTATGGAAACCATTTCTAGACCAACCTATGCTTGAATAGATGAAATCAAATTTATATAATCTTCATGCCATTAATCCAATGATAGCATCACATAAAGTTTTAGATATAATGTGAGGATGTGAAGGTTTGATAAATTCCAAAAATGGTTTTTATGTAAGTGATTTTTTTTTGAAATGATATTAATATTTTCATAAATGATATGATATAACAAAGGTGATTAAGCATTATGTAATGTGGTTGGATGATAAATATTTCTATGTGGAAAACATTGACTAGAGAAGAGTCACTTGTTGTTATGGAGTTCCAATGCTTTTGGAATAGGTAACTGAGCAAGTGCAAATGACAAGAGTTTGGTCCAAGTGTAACTAGATTATGTTATAAAGATAGAATAAAAAATAAAACTTAATTATATATATTTTTTAAATTTTCATATTTAAGTGTACAAGGTACCCTTCTATTAATATCATATATTAAAAAATGGTGACTGAAAGTGGTCTTTATTCAATTGACTCTACTAAAGCTTCAATCGAGGGGAAATAACCATATATGTTTCCTCAACATTGTGATCATGTATTAATTTGTACATCTTATCTTTTTTCATGTATATATTTTTCATATGTAGGTCTTATTTTTCATGTGCAATTTTTTATATGTACCTATATATTAGGTACCAACCTTTATTGTAACTATGTTTATGTAGGTATTCTTATATTTTGATACAAAGAGGGAAAGTAATTAGCAAGTTTGTATTGCATTGTGAGCCAATGATGAGACATGTTGTTGATGACAATAATATTGTAACATGATCATCATGGGGAAGGAGTAATGTTGCTAACATAAATGATTAAGATGACTTAAGTGACAAATATGACCTTGCAAATAATGGTCAAGTTCTTAAGATGATCAAGTTGCTAAAATTAGATATCACGATGATCAACTTGGTGAAGTTGATTTTAAATATGATGAAGTTTACAAAAGTGAATTTGTTGAAAGTGAAGTTGACGAAGTTGGCAAAGATTTAGATAAAGAATAAGATGATGAATGTAACATCCTAATAAGGAGATATTACAATAATGAATGGGACATGATAATTGATATATATCAATTGTTATGTCCCATTTTGATTTTTTCTCATTTCCTCAAACTCTTCATTGGTTGTATTGTAATCAATACTAATTGCCATGTCCCATTTTGATATTTCCTCATTTTTAGAGACAAAGAGAAAGAGGGGGGAAATTAGTATTGACTGTAATGCAACCAATGAAGAGTTGGGGGAATGAGTAAAGATTAAAATGGACAGTTTAAAAATTTATAACAATGTGTTTAAAAAAATACGTTGGACAATCAAATCCTATAAAATAATATGATTTTTTTTATAAAAAATTCTAAATTGTTAATTATTAAATATTATAATTATATATAATTATTATAATTTTATATAATAAAAAAATAACACTAATATTCAATTAAATAAAAATTATTTAATTAATAAATATAATTTAATATATAAAATATATTATATTATAGTAAATTGTATATTATATTATAGTTTAGGCATTATATATAAAAAATTGTGGGGGTAACTAAAAGTCACTCAAATGTCACATAATTTACATTACTTTTGCATCACATTGACCCATAAAATTATAAACATAAATTGAGAGGGCCCAAAATCCATCCCAATTTATTATTTTACTTTGATAAACAATGGCGTGAGGAAAAAATAGAAAGGAAGAGGAGATAGAGAAAGGATAAAAGGAGAGGAAAAAGAGACAATGAGGAGAAAGATACAATATATTGGAGAAAATACAGAAATATAGAATAACAAACTAACATAGTTGTAAATCAAAATTAAGACCTCCAATATAAGGAAGATTTCTAGTGCAAATAAAATAAGAAGAATATGAATACTATGTGGAGTCTTTGAAAAATCCCAAATTAGAGTTTTGCTAACAATTTTTTAACTAAACTATGTAAACCCTAGGAAAAAATGTTGAAGAAATCATGGTAAAAGACTCCATGTTAAATTTTAGGATAAAAATGCTAGTTCTTCTAGGCAATTTGACAAAAAATTAGAAAACTATAGGGGCATTTATTTGGAGATCTTTAAAAATATTCCCAGTAAATTTGGTTTATCCTATAAAATCAATGCATTCCATAAACTATTTATTTTCTTTAAGGTAATTTGTCAAACAACTATCATGTAACATTTCATGACTATGTATATTTTATCAAACCCTTTTGTAGCATGGAAACGAAAAAATATAATAATAAGGTAATTCCTCTTGTGATTTGGTGTACAACAAATTTTTTACATACCCTAAAATCAATGCATTTCATAAACTATATTTTTTAATCTTGAGGCAATTTTTTCCAGACATTTAGCATGTAATATTTCACGTCTATATACATGTTGTTGAACCCTAGTGTAACATAAAAAATAATAAAAATGTAGGATTAAGGTAATTAATATAGTTATTAAGTGTAATATCATGTTCATTCAACTTTGCTTTTTCACACTATTCATGTAGTGTGAATTTTGAAAAAATTCTAAAAATATACATTAAATATAAATTATTAAACATGAAAACTAGCTACTTTGGTATAGTCTCGTTTGCTTTCCATATGGTTTAAATCCTTTGCATGCTAATTTTTTTGGATATTATACACCAATTATCGATAGTGGGCATTTTGTCCTGCTAGTGTTATTATGAGGGCATTAGATACCATCGGTTGTGGCAATTATAACTTTCACACTTTGTCACAATGCGTCATGGAGGATGATTTAGATGAGGCTTACGAGTTGACTTGATACTCTTCCATGAATGGATGCCCTTCAACCTCTATTCACCTATAATGAAGGTATAAATTTAAAATATATTTTTTAATTAAAAAAATTTATTCTCAATGGTTTTGTTTTTTTTTTTAAAAAAAAAAAAATTATAAAACTTGATAATGACAGGTATACTAATAGATACTTAAAAAATTTGAATGATAGAGATAGTCACGTTCGTATGAGTATACATATTTCGACCTCTAGGGACCTAATGTAGAGGTATATATTTATAGTTTATTTTTTAGTGTATATATATATATATATATATTATTTACATTGAAAAATTCTAATACAACTTGATCATGCCAAGTCTACTTCCCATATATACTAATGGGAGGATGTGAGACCTGGGAGTAGTAGACGTTCTTCGCATGCTACTAGGGAATCACCATGAATGTATAAATTTAAAGTTTATCTTTTAATTAAAAAATATTTAGTTTCATTTAAAATTAATAATAAAACTTGACTATGACAGGGCTAATTTCCATATAGACTTATGAGAGGATGTCAGAGTTAGTAGTAGATGCCCTTCATCTACTACAAAGGAATCACCAAAGAGGTATACATTTTTCTTTTATTAGTTAATTTTTTTAATGAATTGAGTTATAATGTCCTATAAATTTATTTTCAATCCACGTTACACACAAAACCCTCTCATCCTACTCATAAGAAAATAAATCCATTATACAAACAAAAAGAATTTGTACCACATAGAATCAATGACATAATCCCTAAAGGATTAAAATGGAAGGGTGAAAATGTAATGTTGACCTTGCCAACATCAGTTGTTGATATAATCTCTCGTCTTACTCATGAGACTTATAGACACTAAGTGTCACACTCATTGCAAATGGATATGTATGTAAATGATAACATGAAGGTATTAATGGATGGTTGGGGAATGTAAGTATTTTAATATTTTTTATTTAAGTATTTTAATTTATTAATTTATAGTTATTGATTAAAGTATGATATATTTTATATTAAATATTTTTGGGTTTCAAGTATTTCAAGAAAAGAATATTTGATCAATCCCAAAATTATTGTATTCATATTTCCATCTTGAGTAGTATAAAATATTGATTGAAAAATGCAAAAAGTTTGTCACTATAGTTTAGGATGAGTTTGAGAGTCTCCATTACATGAATAGTTTAATCGAACAACATGCATTAGAGGGATTTAGGAAAATAAAGATGCATATGAGGGTATTTATGTTGCGTATACATTTTTAAAAATAAAATATTAGTATTTTAATCTTTTTCATGTCTATAATTTATAGGTTCAATATTATAGATATATTGATGAAGAGAGGAGAAGTCTTCAATGTCACATAATAGATAGAGATGCTTAAAATGGTTTGTGTGATAGATAACTAACAAAGGGCAATGCCATGGCTATAGGGTAGTTAGCTAAATTAAAAACATATAAAAACTTGACTAGTTATCTATTAATTATACATTTTAAAATTGTGTAATTAACACATGAAAAAAATTAACCAACGAAAGGGTTACAAGACTAGTGTAGAAAAAGGGTTGTAGGTGACTCATCACATGGGTGAAGAAACATAGATGAGTTCATTATTTTTTTTGGGAAGTTATGTATAAGTTATTATATAATTTTATTTAATATAATTAATTAATACACCTAACTTTATCATAAAACTATTTTTTCAAAAAGTGTGATATGATTGATGCAAATAGTGTGTGCAATGTTAAAAACCAAGGCACGAGACACATCTACCTTCAACAAGTGGACCCATGATAATCGATTTATGCCTATAAAACATGTATTATTTTATTAATTATGAATGATTTAAATTATAAATTAAATCACATATCAAATTATCATTATGTATTTACAAGCTGAAGGACCATCTGTCATCTTTGATGGTTTTGATATCAGGAAGGAGGATGAGAAGGATTAAGATCCTGATTACAAAGATCAATTCTCTTGCTTTTAGGAGACAAAGGATGAGGATAATGAGGATGAAAATTAGGACATTTATGATGTAACTCTATATATTTTTTATATTTTGGAAGGGACCTTTTTAACAAAATTGAAATTTAAATCTTGTCTTCTTTGATTATTCAATTATAATATTTGGATATTTTAAATTTTTTATTTTACATCAATGTTATAAATTTATATATATTTAAAACCTAAAATATGAAATATATAAATATGCAATAATATAATATATATTATTATATAAGATAATACATTTTTTAATAATTTAATTTATTTTAAAAACACATTTATTATATATAATAAATCAAAAAACAAATATAGTTTAATTATTTATAATTACATAAAGTCATTTATAATTATAAATAATTATATAATATTTATTTTTAAAATAATTTTGAATTGTTTTGTGCCATCTTTGTGTCATTCATGGGATGCCATGTGAAAATGGTTATAATACCATGAAATGGTAGCCCCAAAATCATGTAATTTAAAATGCTCAATTGCTTATTTTTGACACCTTTACACCACCAAAAATGACATAAATTCCTCTAGGTTTGACTACTAAAACAAACAATTTATGATGTAAAGTAGACCCTCATAATGGAATAAATTAGACTTTGTGTAGTATTGAATGCATGTACAAGTAATTGTAAACACATCAATGAGAAACTATTCAAGTGCTATTACAATATAATGGGTATAAAAAAAACCATGGGCCTTGAAACCATCCATACCTAAGTATTATAATTAAAATTACCTATGGGATTAGTAAAACACACATTCGCTCTACAATAATATTATTGAAAAAATTTATATAAATGGTGAATATAAGCAAACAAACAAGTTTTAGCATGGGATTGGTACTCAATACATATCCACCAACCAAACAGATTGGTTGGCACACCCATATAATAATCAAATGTGATCAATGTTGAATATATTGAAATATATACAATCATTACCTATGCTTAAATTTAATGCATATGGATTTATATTTTTATGTTTGTAAATATAAAAATAATGTGAGGACATTTAGACTATAAGTAAATTCTTGTTATTCTAATCATAAAGTTGAAGTTATTAGTTATGATACCATAAACTAGATCTTTTGCCTCTATTCATAACTCTTTGAAGTGGTCTCTTGGTCTTTATTTGTAACTACCTGAAGAGGTCCCTTGGAATTTAGTTTGTGTAATTTTATCTATGTATAGCTAATTTGGCTCTAGTGAATCAATATTGATAATTTGGTTGACTTTTGAATATTTAAACTTCTTTCATACATTTTGATAACAACATTAATTTGAGTTTTTTATAACTTTATTTATATTGTATGGATTGTATCGTACGATCATGATAGTATGTTTGGACCATACTATACAATTATGGTAGTTAATTTCCTCATCTCCTTTAGCTAAATGGACTCATTTGTCCCTTTGCACTTTTTCCATTTCTAATCATTGGAAGTTGGCATGCATGTAAATATTGCTAGATTTGAATTCAAAGTCACCTATAAATGTATAAGTGTTGTATTTCATTTGGTCATTAGTTGCACATATGTATATAGCATTTGGTTGTTACATGAAAAACACATTATGTTGCTCCAAGGTTCCTAACTATTTCATTATTCTACTACACGAGGTCTAACTTCTAGAGGGATAGTTAATGGGAACTATCCACCCAAACCCTAATACATGCCCCAAATCTATTTTATTTAATAATATAAGTGAAAGATTCAACTATTAAAATTAAAAAGGAATTGCAACATGAAAACTAAGGGTAGGGAAGTGAAGAGAATGATCAAGCGAGTAGACCCATAAAGTCAAATTTAAACTATAGACATTATATCAGAATTGGAACTTTATTATCAAGATACTTGTCCAAATAGAACTATATAAATGTGGAGATATACTTTGATCATATCTAATTTTATAGGTAACAATCATTACAAATCCAATTTAGTATTTCCAAGTTCATTTTTTTGCACAATGTCTCCTACATCATTGTTCACAAAGAGATAATATTTTTATCCTTATGTATTTATTGCATTGTTATTCCATTTATTAATTAGGCATTATTTGATCTAAGAGGATTTAACACTCTGTGTAAATTGTGGTAGAATGATAATACTTTACATCATGTTCCATCTTCACTAGTAGCTTCAAGGTCATCCCAAGTCCATATGGACATAATACAAAGTCATAACTCCATTATATTTATGTTCCAAAACTCCAAAAATGTTGACCATCTTCCACATAGAAGTACAACAATGTTTCTAGAAAATGAAAAAAAAGAATCTAAATAGTCATAAAGTGAGCAATTGCTATTATTGTAACTAACAAACTATTTCTTCATCTTCCATACTTGTATATTAAATTAATCCATTCATTATTTAAATGAGAATAAATATAATAAGAAAACACATAGTGGCTATACATAATATACTACATCTAACCTATCAGATCATTGTACATAAAATTTTCATAACACAATCTTGTAGCCTATAGTTGTAACATGGTGTATATTATTATTTTGTCTATTATAACTTTGATATCATATCTTTGCCTCTATTTTTTCATATATGCTTCCATGCCATAACATATTTAAAATCATTAAGTGTGCTATCCATAGGTTCTCTCTTAAGCCTCAAATTAGTGGTACCCGATCCATTATACATCATATAAATTTGATTGGTATTGAAGTTTGCATTTTAATCATTTTCTATTTTTATGCTCCCTCATATGGATATGATTACAAGAAGTTACGGATCAAAATACATGACCATTCATCATACCTTCCTACATCTCCTTAGATGGTATAATAATCAACTTTTGAGATTCCAACTTCACATGTGCTTTAGAAAATGATAGAGGATCCTTTGTAGAGGCAATGTGAAATTTAGAATAACAATATGCATGTGATAAATCAAAAAAATTCAATCAATTCATCCATTTTTTGTAATAATATCATAGTCCTTATAAAATGTGTACTCAAAATCAACCTTTCAATGGCCAAATAAAGTACAAGGTACAATTAAATCAAGACATTCATATTTTTAAAGGAAAAAAAGATGTAATAACCATAGATAACTGGTTAAACCTTGTGTGCTCATATTATGTGGTAAATTAGTTTTATGATAAATAACATATTATTTTTTCTCTTTTAAGGGTTTCCTTGTCCATAAAAAAATGTTGGGATAATTATTGCATTGCATATGAAGATGATGAATTATAATGATAGATACCTAGAATGGTTTCATAAAAGGAATTGAATGCTCTTATTATCCTATTGGTAAGTATGATGATCAATATATAATTTTTGCATAATTATGTTAGGACTATGATCAATTTTCTCAAGAATACACAAATACCTTTCACACTTTGGTTTCCAAATTAAATGTTTAAGAATCAGAGAAAATATCACTTTCAAATATAGGCCAAGTTTGAGACCATACATCCAATCTGACATGGATTTCCTACATATATCTTCTATGGTATAAGCCTACGATTTTTCTTATAAATTTGAATAAAAAGTTAAATAAAGTAGATTCAAAGTCTCAAGATAAGACACACTTTAATAATTCTAAGTCTAGAATGAAGCTGGAATTTAAGTAAGGAAAGTGACCTTTTTGGTCTTCCTAGAATAAATATACACCTTTAGATGATTAGACTAAGCATTCCTAAATTGGAAAGTGTTTCACATTCCACAAATCCAATAGTCACTCTAATGAACATTGGCACACAAGGAAAACTCATTTTCACAACTAAAAACTTAAGGTAATACCATTGCTACATTGATTAAGGTAAACAAGTTATGGAATTTTAACCTATAGTTATTGTAAGTACCTTGAACATTACCACTTCTTCCAATCATGATTCAAAGGAAGCAAAAATATTATTCCATTCCAAAATGTGGGTAAATAGAAAACATATACATTTCATCATTGATAATGGAAGTCAAAATAACATGGGTCATTCTAAATCAGTTCAAATATTTATATTTTCCTTTATGTCTCATCTACAACCATACTCAATTAGATGGTTTATTTCAAGTTTTGAGAAATGTGTCACTCATCAACGCCACATAGTTTAAAAAATTAAACCTTTTTAAGATGTGATCCTTTATGATATAGAACCACTAGAGGTATGTGATGTTTTACATGGGAAACCATATATTTTTCATTGGCTCAAAATATATGAATAAATTCTTATAAAAATTGTCAAAGATGTTAGTGAAAATAGATATTGCATGCTAGAAATAGTTCCTAAGATTTCACTCATTGATACCAAGCAGTGCAATAATTTGGTCAATTCTAGTAATAAATTCATGATTTTGATGATGATACCTAAATGTAAGGATGTAATCACATCTCAAACTCATATTATGACTCCTTTAACAAAGATTCAATAGTTGACTAGCATGGTGGAATAGTACAATGATATATTTCAATCATTTAAATAAGTTCCTACGTATTGCATGGTAAAGTATAATATTGATTCATTTAATATTGGAATACCTATAGTGATTTCTTATTTATATTATCATTCATTCATGGATAATGAATAAATTAAGTATAAAATACATAAACTTGTGAATATAAAATAAATCATCCCAAATTCAACATCTTATTTCACTATGAATGTGCTAAAAATGATGACACATAGCTATCAATAAGATCTGTGTGAAGAATAACTACCCTCTTTATAGGATAAAGGACCTTTTGGACACCTCTATGATTCTAATTTATTTTAAAAAATCACTATTTACTATAAATATCATCAAATTTCTCTTGAACCTTGAGACATAGAAAAAACCTTCAAAAGAAAGGAATACCCATTCGAGTGGTTGGTTATACCTTTAAATTTAACTAATTCACCTTAAAAAATCATTTATATGATGAATGAAATCATCAAACCATTTAAAAATTTATTTCTTGTGGTTTACCTTGATGACATCTTAATTTTAAAAAAATATTAGGATGAATACTTGCACCTTATTAAATAAGTTTTCATTACTTTATGGTAGTAAAAGTTATATGCCAACATGGAGAAATATTCATTTATTATGTATGAGATACAATAAATTGAGAAAATTTTTGATGCATATAAATTTCATGTGGATCCATCAAATATTTACATTATCTAAGAATGGCCTATGCCAAAAAACTCACCGATCTTGAAAACATCTTGAAAATAAATTTTTTATACAGGAGTATTGTACCTAGTTTCTCATATGTCACTTTGTATCTAAACCAAGTAAATAAATGTGGATCTAGAGTAATTTTCACCTAGATATCTAAACAATAAAAAATAATTTAAATAAGTCAAACATAGACTTTTAAATTCCATTAATGCTCATGTTAACTAGTCTTCAACAACTAATTGAGATAGAGACTGATACATATGAGTATGAATTTGGAAAAAACTTTATACATTTTGGTCATACAATCATTTAACATAGTGAAAAATTCATTACCATGGTAAATAAATATCCCATGTGTAATAGAGAGCTTTAAGCCATTGTTCATATAGGAAATAATTGAAACAACTAAATATTGGGAACAGAGACTATGATCCACATGGATCATAAACCATTTAAATTTATGAAATTAATAAATAATTTGTAATAAATACAAGATGAATAATTTTATTCATATAATCTACAATTCCATTTCAACATCAATCATGATAAAAGATGTTCTAATCTAGTAGTTTAATGTTTGAGTCAACCTCTAGTTCAAGCATTCCTCACTATGCTTGATGTGTGTGGACATGAGACTAATACTTGGTCATAATTTTACACATATTATTCATTATTTTTAGGAATATATTAGGGATTACATATTGGTAAGTTAATTCTAGATTTTTAATTGCAAAATGAAATTCTATATCATCTTGGGCACTTGTGTATTTTGCACTATGCAGAGAAACACAAAATAATATGGAGACTTATTTTGACAAGGTGTTAAGACCCTTTGGAGTTGGAGAAAGTCTTGAAATATTGAATGAATTGAATGTACATCAAATTTGTATACCACATGTTCTATATCCAAATTATTTAACAAAAAATAATGCATAATGTGCACGCCACTAATTCCAATGAGACCTTATGAATAAATTTCTATGGAATTCTTCTCAAGATAACCTACTACCAAACATGGTAATGATAGGTATTATGTAGTAGTTTATATAGTTTAAAATATGAAAATTATTGTAACTCATAATATATTAATCTTATCTCTATAAATATATCAGCTGTATTTTCAACATGAATTGATCCAATTTTGACTACCATACTCTATCATCTCTGATAGGGACACTAGATTCTTGATCATTTTATATAAATCACTTTAGTCTATGATGGGCATAAATATGAACAAGTATATTATGCTCCAACCTTATATTGGTGGACAAATAGAAGTAGTAAAAAATATGGTTAATAGAATGTACAATTATAGGGAGTAACACACATGGGATGAAAGCCTTCCTTTGATTCAACACATCCATAAAAGAGCTCTATACAACTCTAAAACACAACCATTTTCAAGTCTTCTTGGACTTACTATACTCTTACGAATAAAGTAGGATATTACACTTTAAAACTCAATCTACCTTCCTACCTTAGTATACATTTAGTTTTCAATTCAGAACTATTACACCATAATTTTTGACCTTTTTTGACGCTTTACATGTTTTAGAGACACTTAAATAGATGAAGATAAATCAATATTGATTATAACACCCCAACATAAATAAATAAAACTATTGATGCCAAGATTAAAAACTACAAAAAATAAGTGATCCCTCTATTTTAGATCATCAAAGTAGGTTAAGTTCCTTCACAAGGAAAATAATTTATAAAAGTGGGAGTTTTTACAAAATGTTTACATCTTCCTTAAGTGCATGTAATGGGGAATATACTAATCTAAGAGGATCTAGGATTTTGAGTGATTCATAGTATAATAATGTTACTATACACCATGTTCCATCTTGATCAGCAACTTTAGGGGCATCCAAATAACATGTGATCATACTTCAAAGTCATAACTCCTCTCTATTGATGTCACATAGTTATGACAATATCAAACCTTTTCTATGCAAAGGTAATTTTTTTTCTATTAAATGACAAATATAAATAATTATGAAGTGAGTGGTTTCCATTATTTTAACTAAAAAATTGCCTTTTCATATTCCATATTTGTATATTTGTATATCTCATTCATTATTTGAAGGAGAAGAGAAGAATATGAAGTAATGTAGTGGCTATACATGCTATAACACATCTGACCTCTTAGATTATTTTATAAAACTATTACATAATACAATCTTAGAACATATAGTTCTAACATGGTGTCTACTATTATTTTATTTCTATTTATTTCTTAGTTCTATGATTGTACATCTTGGCATATATTATTTCATATATATATTCTTCCATGCCATAACATATAAAAACCCATTAAGTGTGTTATCCAATAGGTTCTCTCCTAGGCCTTATTTCACTGTAATTGCACTATACAAGTATTGTGAATGCTTAATGAAATGTAATTTATTTGTTTAGATTACTTTTTGGTGAATCCACATTGTCTTACACCCCTCTACATCTACATGCTATGTCTAATCTTAATCGTTGCAAATCTCCTAAGGTTAATTATATTACATATTCCTAGATTTTAAACCATATCTCTATTTTTTCAATGATTTCCTTAATCCCAAGACATAGATCAATATAATTTATATAAATTCTTAAAACCCTAGTTTGTTTGAATTTATGTGGTGTGTGTACTTTCATATTTAATTCAATTTTTAGGACCAAAATTAAACAAATTATAATTTCTATATATATGTTTTCATGAAATTTGCATTAATATGTTTAGTTTTTTGTTCATCTATTCTGTATGTTTTAGATTCATAGGTTTTTTTCAAAAAAAAATGAGATTTATCATTGAAAACCCTAGGCATTGGCTATATGATCCTATTTTATAGCATACATGTTTGAATTGTCTAAAGGTTTTTCATGCAATGGATAATAATACTCCCTTGGGTGGGTGTTGGGTAATAAGGGACAAAATTGGAGGGATTAAAATGCATATCTTCTTATTCTAAAAATAAAAGTAATTGAACTTGGAGAAAATTCTAAAGACACTTGGACAAATAATTTTATAATAACATAAGAAGATGAATTATGGAATTTTGATTGTAGTTTATAAATGTATACTTGTTAAAAATACCCAAATGAGAAAATTATGCTAAATTGGTGAATTTATTACAATGACATAGTAATTTTTTGTGAAAAAATGAGTACTTTGCATGTGTACAAACATAATTTTTAAAGAGTAAATGAATGATTTTATGTATGAAATCACATATATAAATAGAGGAAATGTTAAAGATTGTTGAGAATAGTTTTTATTAATATATATGTATATATGTAAGAAGTAATTATGTATATATGTATGTTTTTAAATAATTTTACAAATCAATAAAGTTGGCAAATTAAAACTACAAGTGTATGGAGATAACTTTTTGACCTTAACTTCATATATATAAAGTCAATGATGTGTAGATTGTTGAGATATATATTTTATGAAAAGTTTATAAATGATCATGAAGGTATTAAACTAATTTTAATGATATATGCATGAACGATAATGAGGTATGTTAAGTAGAAATTAATAAATAATAAAAATAATGATTTAACATTAAAAAATTATGTATTCAGAAACTATGTTATCCTGCCTAAAAACTTATATAATTATTATTTTAAATAAATATGCCTGTGAAGATGTAAAAAACACATAAATTTAACAAAAGTCATGTTGGTTGATCTATTACAGGCTTTTAGACTAGGTTTGGATCCTTCAAGCCTAAAACCAAGGCAATTTTCAAGGGAAACTCATGAGGTTAAAAATTTTATGCTTTAAAATGACACACACCATTTTGTAAAAGGTGTATGCCCTTTATAGAAGGACAAATTATGATTTAATGAATTAAATCATTCATTTATACCATTTAAAAGGGCATGCATGCTATTTAAAAGGGTGCATAACCTTTTTAATCCCTTAAAAATTCTATATAGACCCTCATGTCCACAATTTTTAATCTATCATTTCATATTTTATAAGTCTTGAACTAGTTTTGACATCTAGGAGTTTGAAATTTTTTCATTTACTTTGTCTTAGTATTTTTTTTAATAAAAAGGGGGTAAAAACTTTATTAAAAACTCAGAAAAACAAAGTACAAGGCTCCTACGAGCCAAAAACCAAAAACAACAAATACATCAAACACCACACACCGAACCACCATCACTCCTTTGTACCATACCTATCCTCCTCTAAAATTCTCGCCAAATTTTCTTTAACCTTCGATGGCAATAAAGTATCCTCCACTACCGTCTGCTCTCCAATCCCTTCCGACACCGACCTAGCTAGGCAGTCAGCCGCTCGATTCCACTCTCTCGAAACATGGGCAAAAATCACCATCTCCATTAGCATAGTAATCTACAAAATCTGCTAAACAATCAAAGACAATTGCCAGCTCACCTCAGTAACTTGTCTTTCCCAGATCATATTAATCATAATCAGTGAATCTGCCTCACATATCACTTTACGCCATCCAAGCTTGTAAGCTCTCCATAAAGCAAATAAAATAGCCATTCCTTCCATCTTGTTAACCGTCTGAACTCCCCTGTGAGCCAAAAACATAAAAATAACCAAACTCAAGGCATCCCTCGCAATCCCCCCAATACCTACCTGCCCTGGGTTACCTCTAGAAGATCAGTCGGTATTGATCTTCAAAAAATTGCCAAGAGGAGGCGTCCACTTCCCATCTCTTTGCACCTTCTGTCTTCTTTCTCCACTCCTTCTCACACATGCTACACCTGGAGATAAATCCTGCATTCCAAATCTGTCCACCAACTCAACATCCCTCCTGTCCATCGGCAAGGCGACCTCACATTTGGTTTCAACCGATTCCCAAATCATCCTGATGATTTGATTCCAAACTTGGTCAGCTTTCATCCCTTCCCCCCTAAAAATGCATATATTACGCTCCAGCCACACCTGCCAGAGTAAAAAAATCAGCCCAGCAAACCATACTTCTTGTAGGAAGTGCGCAGCAGGGGGTAGTCTTTCAATTCTGTGCCAAAACTCAGCCAGTGTGGGGGCATGTATGCAGCTGCCACCCCACACGCCCCACCAAGTGTGCCATATCCTGCTAGTATACCGGCAGTTAAAAAAGAGGTGGGACGAACTCTCCTCCTGAGCGTAGCACAACACACACCTTGAAGGCCCCTCAAAACCTCTCTTCCTGATGTTGTCCCATGTTAAGCAACGGTTCCAAGTGAGCGTCCAAATGAAACAATTGCAATTTGGCCATGACAAGCTGCTCCACGTCCGTTTCCACCAGGTAACCTCCCTATCTTCCCCAAGCTTCTGCACCACAAGATCTTGGTACCCCACGAAAATAGAGTATTTACCTTTGGGGTGAGGGAACCAGGCCAGCTCATCCACACCAACAAGGGCGCAATAGGTGCACCCAACCAAAATCTCCTGCAACTCCCTACACTCCATCTCTGTTCCCCTGATTGGCCATTCATCCTGACTTTTCCATCTTGCTTCCAAAAGCTAATTTTGATGACCAAAAGTTTTAAAATCACTTACCTGCCACCGTTCGGCCTCACAGAGTCTTTGTGCCAGATTGTGTAAATGAGGGTACTGCACCACAATGGGCGGAAACCCATCCCAAGAATCATACCAAAACTGTGCCTCCCTCTCGCTTTTGCAAATCCAGAATAAGCCTCTTTTTATTAAATCTGCCCCCTTCTTCAGCATGTCCCAAATCACTGAACCACTTCCCACCAGGCCAAATCTAGGAATATCCTTATGGTTATTCCCTAGAAAATACTTATGTGCCACTATTTTAGCCCAGCTCCGGTCCTGCTCCGTGCATAGTCTCCATTATAGCTTGGCTGCCAGAGCCGTACCAGCCAATGTAGTTTGTCTCAATCCCAATCCTTCGAATCTCTTCGGACTACACACCACCTCCCATCTGATAAGACTCCATTTTGTAGCTGCTATGTTGCCAGCCCACAAGAACTGTCTTGCCAGTGAGTCCAACTCCTACACAAAACTAGCTGGCACCACTTGCAACATACATCTATACAGGGGGAGGGCTTGGACCACTGATTGGATCAGTTGAACCCTTCCCACAAATGATAACCACCTATGAGTCCAATGGCTAACCTTGACTCTAAACTTGTTCAAAATCCCCTTTCAGGACTCCTTAGAGTGTTTACTCGAAGTAACCGACATCCCCAGATACATAACCGAAAGGCTACCAATTTGGAATCACAAAACATTAGCCACTCTCCTTTGAATAGCCTAAGGAGTATTGAAGAAAAAAATGGAAGATTTTTCCTCATTGATAACCTATCCTGAGGCTGCTAAGTAGGTATCCAAGCACCTATTGATATTGTTCACTTCTCTCATGGAGGTAGCTCCCAACAAAGCCACATCATCAATGAACTGAAGGTGAGAGAGAACTGGCAGTTTGCCACCCCAATTCCATCCTTGAATCTCCCCATTTCTGGTATGTTCTCTGATCCTCCACCCTAAACCCTCCGCCAAGAGAAGAAACAAATAAGGGGACAATGGATCTCCCTGGCACAATCCCCTAGCTGCCCCAAAAAGGTTGGAATGTTCCTCGTTAACCAGTATGGAGAAAGAGGTTGTTGTCACACAACTCATGACCCACTCAATCCAACCCTTCTCAAAGCCAAAAGCCTCCATCACCTTATGCAGGAAGGACCATCAAACCCGGTCATACACCTTGGACATGTCAAGCTTCATAAACATTGCCTTCTCTTTGGATCTGGACATTGAATGAACCGCTTCTATAGCCATCACAATACGATCCAAAATCTACCTTCCTTCCACAAAACCACTTTGCTCCTCTGAAATCAGCTCCTTTAAGCACTTCTTCAACCTTTCAGTAATCAGCTTCGAAAGAATTTTGTAAATGACATTACAAAGAGAAATGGGGTGAAATCGGTTGAAGCGATCAGCCCCCTCCTCCTTAGGGATGAGGGCCAAAAAAGTAGAATTTAGCACCCTCAACATCTGCCTATTGGTTTGGGACTCCTGCATCACGGTGGGCAACTCACCCTTAATAATTTCCCAAAACTCCTGGTAGAACTCTATCGAAAACCTGTCCAGTCCTGGAGCCTTACCTTTATTCATCATAAAGACTAATTTCTTTAGCTCCTCCTCTGAAATAGGTCCTCTCAATTTCTCCTTCATGTCTTGAGTCACAATGGAGGGAATACAGGCTAAAATCGAATCCTCCGCCTCCTCATCCCGCCGCCCTTCTTCCAGGAAGAACGAGCTGAAATACCTTTCGGCCTCATCACATATTTCTCTAGTGGAAGAGACAATTTCCCCTCTTTTTGTAACCAGCAAACTAATAACATTCCCATGGCATCTTTCTTTGACTGAATTGAAGAAGAAAGTAGTGTTTCTATCTCCTTCTTGCAGCCATTCGATCCTAGATTTCTATTTTTGAAAAAATTCCTCTCACCTCCCACTCCAAGGTTTTAACAGCCCTTGCTTCCTCCTTCAATAAAAACCCTGTAAGCCCTTCCTCCCTGATTAATCTGGTAATGTCATTTAACTCTTCTTGTGCCCTCTTCTTCTCTTGGAAGATGTTGCCGACATTGTACTTGTTCCATCTCTGAAGCTGGTATTTGACGACTTAGAGGAGTTTTGCAAACACATACATGGCTGTCCCAGCTGCTGGTTAGCCTTCCCTCCACCATTTAGTGATTTGGCTGTACAATTCCTGGTCCCACAGCCACATCATCTAGAATTTGAAAGGTGGCTTCTAATGCCAACCAGCTGAAGAAATATCCAATTTTATCAGCCAGTGATCTGAACTCTGCCAATCCAAGATCTCAAAGCTAAGAGTCCATCCACCCCCACCCAAAAATAAGACACCATAAATCTATCTATATGCTTAGCAATGAAACTGTTACCCGGCCTCCTGTTGTTCCAAGTGAATCGGCCATTACTCGGTTTGATGTCCACCAAATTTAAAGCTGAGATCTTGTCCCTAAGGAGACAAGAAGATGGCTCCAATCTGGTGTTCCCACCCATTTTTTCTGAGCTATCCAGAATCACATTGAAATCTCCCACAACAATCCATGGTAAATAAGGAAACTCTTTACGGATCAGTTGAATGTTATTCCAAATAGAAATCTTACCTTGCATATCACAGGGGGCGTAGACATTTGAAAGCAGAGCATACTCTCCTAAATCCATGCATAAGGCCACCAATGATAGTACAGACTTGAATGCCATCCATGCCACCGATTTGACCTTTTTTGGATTCCACAGGCACGCTAAACCTCCAATTGTCCCCTGAGCCCCAATGCATTGGCATGACCCTTGTCCCCATATCCTCGAGGTAATGTCCAACATGAAATCCACTGTTACTTTGGTTTCTTGAAGAAAAAGAATATCCGGATGTTGATTTCTGACTAATTCACGAATAGCTTTTTGTTTAGGCCTGCTATTTAGGCCTCTCATGTTCCATGATAACACAATCATTTCGAGGGAGGAGGAAAATGTGCTTTTAAGGTCCTCACCGACCCTGAATCAACTAAGTTCTCTCCAATCATTTTGAGTCTATCCAAATCCTTTCTTCTTCCTACCTTGACATTTTTTTCTATAGCTCCTTTCTTACTGTCCTTTTGAAGAATCCCCAAGCACTGCAGGGCCTTCTCTTGCTTTTCCACCTTATCCTCCCCTGCCTGTGCAGCTTCTCCCCCAATTTTACACCTTGCCCCCTTGCTACTATACCTACCGCTAAATTCAGTGCTTCCTCCTGCCTATCCAAAATCATTAGATTAGGCTCTTTAGCTATTTTCTTTGGAGAGAATGGCATGGCATTTACAGCTCCTTCACACTCCTCCATCCGTTCTTCTTTGATAATTAGACCCGGCAATACCTCTTGCTACCCCAATTCCTCCAGCATCTCAAATCTATTGTAGGAATCCTCCCCTTGTCGCTCCATAAATGTTCTCTTAAGTCCCTTGTTTTTACCCTTGGATTTCACTTGCATGAATCCCTCTGAGTCCTTTCTGCCTCCATTTCCCATCTTCTTTCCTTTATCATCAGGCTTTGCCCTGTTCAAGGGAGGCGTAGGAGAAGGTTGTTGGTCTACCATTTTACTCTTCGAGCACCTTCAGACCAAATGTCTATACTCATGACACAAGTGGCATCTAAATGGTAGGGTCTCATAATCTAGTTACTGTAACCATGAGTATGTTCCTGCACTCATTTCTACCGCATTAGGCAGCGGTCTACTCAAGTCAACTTCTACACAAATTCTTGCATATGTCATGATTTTCTTCCCAAGTGTTTGCATAGATGCTCCCACTGGCTTTCCTATTATTGAAGCAATCATAAGCAATACATCCTCGTGGCAGCATTCAACTGGCATTCGAGGTAGGTGCACCCACACGGGAACCCTGTTGGATAATTCCTCTGTGGGATTAAAACCAGCTTGCCATGGTTTCATGAAGAGGCCAGCCTGATTATAAAAATATGGACCGCCTTTAAACACCCAATTTCTGTCTTCCAAACAATTGAAAGTTACCATAAAAAAGCTATTAGCTAGCAACATCATCTCCATCTCTCCAACTAGCTCCCATACTCGCCTGGCCCAATTTTCCAAGAAAGGGAGCGAAACTTTCATCCCCAGGAATTTGCAATACAGAGAGTGTTTGGAGTAATACTCCACATCTTATGCAATCATGTCAAAAGGAATGATTAGTTTTGGTCTTTTAATGGAGCGCTCCAGACATCCATTCACCTTATTAATTCTGGAGCCTCCATTCGAGCCACTTCCCTGCACCCTTAAAGACTGAATGGCATCTGTAACCTCCTTCAGTCTGGCATCTTGCCCTTGGAGTCCCTTCCCTAACACATCTCTAAAAATTTTATCTCCCTTTAGGTGACTTCACTCCACTTGTTCCATTGTGACACCTGCCGCCCCTTCTCTCCCCCTTCTGCCAATGCAATCTAGCTGCCCACACCAGTTCCTGACTAGCGCAGCCTCCCAACCCTTTCTTCTTGCGTTCCACTAAGCTCTTCCCCCACGCACCAGCAATCCAAAGATGATTAGAGCTAGGGCACGACTGCCCTAGCTTCTCAGCGAACTACAGTGTTCGCCCTTCCTTCCCATTGCCCGCCACGTTGAGATGTCTATTCACTTTGTCTTAGTATTAAATTTTCAAAATTTATTAGATTTTTATTATACTTGGAATTAAAAGTGTAAAGAAAGATCATGGAGTTGGGTAGTCATCACAAAACACTTATTAAGGAGCTAACAAATGAATAAATTGAAGTCAATAAAGAAAATGACAAGTAGATAAAAAAGCATCCATAAGATATTATAGACAAGGTGAAGGTACTTATTCCATGCCAAGTAATATTTAAATTGAAAATAACATGCCCAATTATAAGGATTTTAATTTAGATACATCTTCAAATGAGATGAGAGTTGATAAATCCTTATTTGTTGGTGGTCCATTTGGCATAACCACACCAACTATAGGGGGAAGAGAAGGGGAGGAAAGTTTTAACTAGTGAGGATTCCTCCTCTTTCCTTTATACCTCTCCTAAAAGGAAGTAGAATAAATAGAATCTTCCCCAAGGTTTCTATCTACCAGGTCATGGTGTATTAGATACTTTAGTTTGCTGATGCAAGTTATTCTATACAAGTGGCCCATTTGGAGTTTTTATCTAAGACTTATGTAATAAAATTTGGTCTATCTTACATCTATAAAATTAACTTGTTCAAATTTAACAATGAACTCAATTTTATTTAACACTTGTCTTTAGTTTATTAGTTTCAACAATGAATAAAATAAGACAAGTGAAAGGATGAACATGAAGTATAGGTAAAAATTGAACATCTAAATAAAATTTAGACTATTCAAAAGCTAATCTAATATAAATTTAAAAATGGGAAAAAATGAGAGAGAGTAGGGAGAAAATAAATATGAGCTCACTTTCTAATGAAGATAGTTCTAGCTCTGTTAAGTAGACAAATCTCTTGAAAAAACAATCTTTATTTCATTAACATAACACAACCATAAGGTAGAGATGGTGAAGGAGTCCCAGGTACAAGTAAATATGTAGAATAGGGAATCAAAATCACCATAGACATGCAAAAATAATGAATATCTTTCACAAAAATTTCATATAGAATATAGTTCATGGAAAACAAATTTAATATTCATCAATGTTAAGATGAGTTATAGAAAAAGTTTTCATATAGCCTCAACTCATGCTAAAATAAAATATAAACTAGTAAACCATGAAATTACAATAAGAATGAAAATGGAAAAGTCATTTATTATAATTCTAATTATAAATAAACTAGCCTTTATTATTCCAGAGAACTAGTCTTTTATAGGCAACTTAATCCATTGAGTCATAAATCCAATTCCTGATAGGTGGTTTAAAAAACTTAATGAGATGTCTCCATCTCTACTTAAATTTGATTTGGACCATGCACCATTGATATTTGAATTGAATTATTGAGTAGCTAAAGTCATTGAAGTTCCCCTCAAGTTAGTCAATTGGCCATACTTTACTTGGTGATGGCCTTTCCTAATTAAGGCAACACTTTATCATTTATGTTTTGGATCAATCCCAATGCACATGCAAAATATTTTGGTTAACACCACTAACTAAATTTATTAGGAATTTGTGTCATATGGTCACTTTAAACATTACAATACAACATTATTCATGACTATGTAGATTTGATTGGATACACAATCTAATTTTTGGGTTTTGATGGCTTAGACGGGCAAGAATGGCATTAATTTTATGTTTGGATCCAGTTCATGGATGTCCACATATTTTCCTTAGTAAGGTCATTCCATCCATCCACCTCTCACTACTTTTGGAAATCCAACATTTTCTTGAATGTAGGGATCTTACTATATGCCACTTTTCCATTGATTCACAACATACCAAGTGTCTCAAATTTTATTTATACTATGGTGCAATGAGATCTTGATAAGTGGAAATATCTCACTCACCCAGAGCTTCACAATTCATTGATCATTAATCCATGTATTATCTACCCTAGAGTCCTAATAATATGTCTTATCTACACCAGAGTCCTAAGATTATGAGATTATTCCTTGTGGCATCATCTTGGAGATTCACTTAATCTCAACCTCATAGTATTTCTTTTAATTTGAACCTAGGTGTAGAGAAGTGGTATGATGCCATGTGGCATCACCCCATTTAGTTAGAAGGTCCACTACTTGTTCACTCTATCTTGATCCTCTTGAGGGCTTGAAGAAATGAGATCATGCCACATGGAATGATATCAAGCACTTAGAGGATCGAAGGCCTAGTTCTGTGTCCAAATTATTATAGAGAAGTAAAGACCTATAATATCAACAAGTGGCATAATCTTAGATAATCTAGACAAGTAGATAAAAAATTAGCCATTAGTCTTTAAATAAAGTGACCTTGCCATTAGATTATGAATTCTATGAAAAATTGAATAATTATAAAAATGCCTAAAAAGTGATGATGGAAAACTTATCATATCAATCAATCAAGAAGGGTATTTTCACCAAGAGTCTAATTAATCCATCTATCATATGAATTATTAATTTTTTAGATCAAAATAACATATAAACAAATTCAAATCAAGATCCCTTAGTGATAAATTAGACTCAAAATTGAAATACTTAAGCAGATTCAACAGTTAGGTTCAAAGGGAAAAGTATGAGAGTTATACAATGATCTTGACGAGCTATATGACCATCAATTTTAAGTAGGTGAAATGTTGAAATGTATGCCAATGCTCTGTCTAGTTGGTATTTGATGCCATGTGACATCCATTTTCTCACTTGGTGTATGATTTAACATTTAATTGGGTTGATAAACCATACAATCTTGGTGAAATAATATCTTGACACTTGGCCAAATCCCATTCACTCGAGGCCTAACGAAGACTTGAAAGCATACAAACCACCCTGAGGGATTGAAGGAATAGGATTGTGCCACTTGGCATGATTCAGGGCATTTGAGGGCTCAACTATCATAAAAAGTATATGGAGTACCCTGAGGGCCCAAACAAATGAGATCAATCCATGTGGCATGATCTCATGCATCTCAAGATATATGGTCTATTGAATAAACTAAGGGGGCTTGAGGGAAGCATGGAGATATGATCGTGCCACTTGAAACTATCTCAAGTACTCGATAAATTTAGGCAAAATTTCTAAGTCTAAAGAGGCTTTAGAAAGTGAATGAGTGATAAGTGGTAGGTCCTCACTTGTCAAGGATTAACGAGAAAACTATGTGACCATTGGCTTATGGGGAATTTTAGATGATCATTAGAGTTTAAATATGAATTTTCCAAAAATGACTAAGTTTGAAAGTAAAAAAAATAAGCCCATAAAAAATAGTATTTTTCCTAACTTAAAGCCAAAACCAATCAATTTTTTATAGAGACTAAACCAAAGAACAATATACCCAAAGATCTAGCTAATTAATCTTGGAATACTACAAAAATAAAACAAAAAATGCCAAGGAAAGAATTCAAACACTCTAAAATAGTTAGAGAAACTAAACAAATTTGAGGCAAAATGGTCTGAATGTAAATGAAAATTATTAATACCATTCAATTATGGTGTAAAATAGACTAGGACTTATCAAATTTAAATAAGTTCAAAAAGTTATATCAATATAAACCTAATTTCCAACACATATCTAATTTTTAAAAATATTCTAGACTAAATGCTTAAAATGGAAATTTTATATTCATACTTAGTTTAAAGAATAAATCAAACACAATATCAAACATTCAAGTCTTCAAGGACCTCCCCAATCAGACCATGGACAAACATAGACCTAGACATGATTAGACCAAGAGACTAGACTCTAGAGGAAAAAGAGGTTCCATGATTTTAGTGATAAAATTAGAGTATGTTGTGTAAGCAAAAATAAATGGTGACTCTAATGGAAAAAAAATATTGATAATTTGAATCAAATAAATAATCAAAGAACCTAGAATATCTAATTAAAAAAATGCATGAAATATGAACAAATACAATAAGGGAGAAGATGGGGGTAGACAAGTAACCAAATCAAGTATCCTAATTGTCTTGGTGTGTGAAAAATGAGTTGATTTACCATTTCATAAGATCTATAATGATTAATTTATAATGTTACAAATATCAAGATAGTGAATCCTACTTGAAGACATTTACTTGGACATTGTTCCAATACCATCCAGGCATCTATAGCCTTGACAGAGTTGACTTCAATCTGACTCAAGGCCTTACTTTACTGGTAACTAAGAATCCATAGCCTCGATAGAGGTTGCTTTGAATCACCCAAGACTATTTTTTTTTGAAAATTTATTTTATTTTATTTTCTTATTTTCTTTTCTCTTTTATCTTAGTTCAGGGTTGGGGACTACCATGGAAAATGAAAGGTATAACATTAGATTTTTCACCCTACATTTTTACCACAACATGTTCACCTAAATAGATTTATAAACATTTTAAGATGTGAAATTTATGGTTGTTTTCAAGAGAATACATTCAATAACCACCAATTTTTATCCTAACTTACCCAAACAAGAATAAGTCTAAGATACACATAACAGTCTCAACTTTTAGAACTGACTCAACGATAAGATTTAAGGCAACAACATAACTCAAGAACCACCTTCACATAAAATGTCACTTATGTTACCTAATTTTAAGATTTAAATTCATAATTTTTATTGAATAATGTGTAACCAAAAGGAAAAATAGTTGGGAATAGACCCAACAAGGAGAATACAAAAAACAAGACAAGGAAACAAACTAAAATTAAGTAACGAAGCATAAAATCAAAACAAGCAAGGAAAGGAAATCAAAAGAAAGAAAAAGGAAAGTATTTATAGAATCATTCCAAGATATATCAAATTTGGAAGTAGGGGTTGAGGAAATGCCTTTTGACAAGCTATAAGATCTCCTCATTAGTTGGACACTTAAAACAAAACATAATCATTTTTAGGATTTTAAAAAGGTTGGTAAGAATCCTACCAAGGGAAAACATGTACTTGTGTCTATGTTGTCATTTTCATTGGAAAAAACTATCCCAAATACTCTTATTAACAATGTTTTCATGTAAGTTAATCAAATTTATGTTATATAATTCAACCAAGTACTTACATTCCATTAACAAGAAACACCTAGATAAAGTTTAGGAAATAATTATGCCCAAGCATTAAACTATGGTGAAGGATAAGGTTGGGTACAAATACCTACAAGAACAACTTGTATACAAAATTTGGTAGAGATTTTTTCTATGTGACATCCTAGTGGTGAATCTACTATTGGCTATTCTTAGTTAACATGGGCACTTTAGTAGTATCTATATTATAATATTTGTCATTCATAAGATGTGGAATTGGTTCTTCCCAAGTCAAGGACCTTATGGATTTATCATCAGTGGTTTAAGTATGTGGAAACCTACATTTGATCATGACATTGTCATCTTCAACTCTCATTGGCTTCACTCCTTCATTCAAGCCACTATATTTATGACTACTCATTTAGGACTTGATTATGTATATTGCTAAGAAAATATCATAGTTATATACATCCCATTCTATATGTTACTTTATAGACTCCAAGTCTTCAGATGCATGGATAACCAATTGAATCTCTTATACTTCATCCATCTCTAATGAAGGGATGTGCATCAATTCACTACCACCAAGTTGTTTATCTCTTGGAGCTAGCTTTCCAAATGTAGGAGCAAAAATATATGATATGAGTATTTTAGATGCATAACATACATATTATTCATATATCTGCTCCAAATTTTATATTTCATTTTTAGACTAACTGAAAGAAATGTTTGATTATTCTTGTTGTTCACACATCTCTTTGCTACTTGAATCTTCATGTGGGATCTTGCCTAAAATGACTGCTATCTCTTCATCATGTAAACATCATCATCACTATTCTTAGGGATTAGATCTTACCTTTTGAATGGGACATTATTATTTAACATGATGGCTTTAATATTCATCCCATTTTTAAATCCATAGGTTCCAAGTTATGAACCTATAAAATCAATATTATAAGTCATCCATGCATTACTATTGTATCACATCCTACAATAAATAACACTTGATCAATAAAAGTACCAAAAAACACTTGATTACTAGCGCAAGGCAAAATAACCTAATGATCAAAATTTAAACAATCATAATAATTTTCATTATAAGTAACAACATGGTTCTAATTTATCATAGGGAAGTCTAGTTGGACATAATATTGAGACAAGGTTTGATTATAAGGCACACATTAGTCCATAGGCTGACATATAAGTAGATATGTCTAAGTATATTGAGTGTGAACACCTAGTTATTCAAATGAGTAGAGTGAATCAACACCTTAACCATGTGACATAACTTATTTTTCAATGATGAACACCTTTTGATAGGTAGATGCCAAGGATGTGAGTGTAGATGGGGTCCTCTTAATATGCATAGTAGTTAGAGTATCTAATGTTCTAAGATAGACTTTAATAACCACCACCCTTATTTACAAGAATGGGTCTTTCAACCTCTTGTACAACTAGCAAAAATGACTATTAAATGAACTTATGGTTTCATTAGTATTTTTATAGGTTGTAACAAATTGATATTACAAGGTAGCAAGATCATTAGGCACACTAAAATGGTTAACAAACAAATTTTTAATGATATTTCATGAAGTGGTATATCCATTCGACAAACCTATGTTGTAATGGAAAGCATCTTCATCTAGGGAATAAGGAAATAGGTGGCAAGCTACATCCTCATGTTGGATCTAGTTTAGATGATGGCCTCTTTAAATGGTTGAATGTGTTCTTCATTATTTTGAATCACACCATGGGTATATTATGAATATAATTTGTCAGGATTCTTAGGCAAGTCATGAGCATGGCCTAGAATGTTCACATGGTAAAAACTTCCACCCATCCAAGCTAAGGCCATAGGTGGGTTCAAAGGTAAGAAATATGATCAAAATAAATTTATAAACATTAGATAATATTTTATTTAGGAATCCTTATTTTACCAAGTTTTTGGTGTGTTATTTAGACACACAATAAGGTATGAAAAACATAACCACAAGACTTAAAACTAGTCTTAAATCTAAATAAATATTCTAGATCAGACCCTCCTTCTAGTGACAATTTATTAATGGTCCATTTGGCACAATCACACCAAATCTAGGGTGAAGAGAAGGAGAAGAAAGTCTAAACTGGTGAGGATTCCCTCTCTTTCCCTACCACCTCTCCTAAAAGGAATCAAGCTAAGTAACAACTTCCCTAAGGTCTTTGTCTACTAGGTCGTGACATAATAATAGATACCTTAGTTAGTTAATGCAAGTTATTTCATACAAGGGGCATGTTTGGAGTATTTATATATGAATTATGCAAGAAATTTTAGTTTATCTTATGTCCATAAGAACTAAATTGAATTTTTTTAACAATGAACTCATTTTTGGTTGACAATTATAGTTACTTTATCAATTTTAATAATGCATAAAAGAAGATAAGTGGAAAGATGAACATGAGACTAGATAAAACTTAAATAAATGACTATAATTCATACTATTATAAATCTAAACTTATATAAATATAAAAAGGGGAAAAAGAGAGAGAGGGTAGGGAGAAAATAAAGATGGGCTCACTTTCTAATAAAAACAATATTAGCTATGTTAAATAGACAAATATCTTGAAAAATTAGTCTTTGTTTGACTAACATAACACAAATAGAATGTAGAGATGGTACAAGAGATTGAGGATCAAGTATATATGTATAAGATGGAAGCAAAATCACCATATACATGCATAGACAATGAATATCATCCAAAAATCTCTCATATAGAAGATATTTCAAAGATTAATATTCATCAATGTTTAAACAACTTTGATAAAAAGTCTTAATACAACTTCAACTCATGCTAGAATGAAAGAGAAACTAATAAACCAAGAAATTACAATAAGAATGAAAATGGACTAGCCTTTGTTACTCTAGTTCTAATCCTAAATGGACCAACCTTTATTACTCTAGAAAACTAGTCTTTTATAGGCAATTCAATCCATTGAGTCATAAAGCTAACTTACTAATGGGTGGTTACAAACACTTAATGAGATGTGTCCATCTCTACTCAAATTTGAATTGGGCCATGCGTAATTGATCTCATTAAATTTTTGAATGGCCAAAGTCATTGAAGGTCCCCTCAAGTTAGTTAGTTGGCCATACTCTACTTAGTGATGGCCTTACCTAATTAAGGTAACATTTTGTCATTTATGTTCCAACCCAATCCCAGTGTACATATAAAATATTTTAGTTAACACCACTACCTGAATTAATTAGGAATCTATGCCATATGGTCCCTTTAGACACTAAAATACAATATTATTCATGATTGCATAGATTTGATTAGACATAGTTTAATTTTTGGGTTTTGATGGCTTAGATGGGAAAGAATGGTGTCATGTTTAGGCTTAGATCCAATTTGTAAATGTCCACATAAATTAGGAAGTTAATTACATGCATCTACTTCTCACTACTTTGGTAAATCCAACATGTTCTTGATATGCATAGATCCTACTATGTGTCACTTCTCTGTTAATTTACAACTTGCTGAGGGTCTTGACTATTATTCAAAATATGGTGCAATAATATCTTGATAAGTGGAAAGATATTACTCATTTGGAGCTTCATAGGTCATCGATCAATATTTCATATCTTTTATGTCCTGAAGTCTTGATATTATGCCACACGACATCATCTCAGAGACTTATTCTACCTTAGCTTCATCATACTACTTTTCATTTGAACATGGGTGTAGAGAAGTAGGATGATGCCATGTGGAATCATCCCTTTTACCCAAAAGGTCCACTACTTACTCACTCTATCTTGATCCTCCTGAGGTCCTAGAAAAACAAGATCATACCACATGGCATGATCTTGGGCACTTGGAGAATCAAAGGCCTGGCTCTGTGTCCAATGTATTTCAAATAAGTGAAGACCTAGAATATTGAAAAGTGGCATAATATTAGAGAATCTATAGCTAATAAAAAATAATTAGCCATCAGTATTTAAATAAATCAACTTAGTCATTAGAATTTGAATTCTATGAAAATAAGCTAAGTATAAAAATGCTTGAAAAGAGAGGATGAAAAGATCATAACATTAGTCAATTGAGAATGGTATTTTTAGAAAAAATCCAATTAATCCATTTCATCAGATGAATTATTAATTTTTTATACAAATGAACACAATCAATTCAAGATCCCTTAAGTGATAAATTAGAGTTCGAATCAAAAGAATTAAGTAGATTTAACAATTAGGTCCAAAGGGAAAATCATGCTAGTTTTACAATTGTCTTGTAGGCCAGATGATAATCAATTTTAAGTAGGTGAAATGATGATGTGTATGCCAATTCTCTATCTAATTAGTATTTTATGCCACACATTATCCATTTGATCACTTGGGGTATGATTTAACATATAATTAGGTTGATGACCTATAAACTCTTGGTCAAATGAGATCTTGACACTTACACAGATCTCATTCATCTAAGGCCTAATGAGAGACTCACAATCATACATACCACCATAAGGGACTAGATAAATAAAATTATGCCACATGGAATGACCCTAGGTATTAGAGGGCTCAATTATCATAGGAAGTATATAGACTACCTTGAGGGCCTGAAGAAATAGGATCATATCAGTTGGCATGATCTCATGTATTCAAGGGTATGTGGTCTATTGAATAAATTGAGGGGGTTTGAGAGAAATAGGGAAATATTATCATTCCATGTAGCATGGTCTTGGGAACTCATGAAGTTTATAAAAAATGGCTAAGTCAAAAGAGGCATGGGAAAGTGAGCGAGTGACAAGTGGTAGCTCCTCAGTTACCTAAAGACTTGTGGGAAAGTTAGGTGACCATTGGATTGTGGGGAAGATTATATGACCATTGTACTTTAAATACAAATTTAATGGTTAAGTTTGGAAGATAAAAAAATGCCACAAAAAAAAGTTTTTTGCCTAATTTAAAGCCAAAGCCATTTTATTTTTGATAAAATAACTAAATCAAAGATTAAAAACACCCAAATATCCAAATATCCCACCAACTAACCTTGGAATACTATAAAAATGGACCAAAACTATAAATAAAATAATGTAAACACTTTGAAATAGTTAGATAAACTAGAGAAATCTGAGTTGAAATGGTCTAAAAATGAGAAATTTTAATGTCATTCAAAACATGGTGCAAAGCAAACTAAGACTTATTAGATTTAACAAGTTCAAAAAGTTATATCAATACAAACTTAATTGCCAGCACATATCTAATTACCATAACTCTTCTAAACTAAATGCATACAATGTACATTTTAAGATAATACTTAGTTCAAAGAGTAAATCCAAAACAATATCAAACATATAACTCTTCAAGAACCTTCCCAATCAAACCATGAATAAATAGAGACCCAAACTTGATTTGACCAGAAGACTAGACTCTAGAGGAAAAAAAGGTTCCATGATTTCAATGATGAAATTTGGCCATGTTGTGCAAGCAACAACATTGTTGAATGGTGAAATTAAATATGTGGAATATGTAACTAATGAATTTGTATTGAGTGATGAAACACAATATAATGAAACATCTATCCAAAATAAAGTTTTTGAGCATGATGATAATGAACATCTAGTAATGACCTCATTTGATTTCTCTCATAATGAAGAGAATTTTACTTTACCTATAGTGTAATGTTAATTATGACTCAATTTCCTTTATATAGTTGGAGTGATAACACCATTAAATATAATAACTTACATAGTACTTGTAACCACAACTCTAAAGATTATACAATGATCACCAAGGTGTTTGATTCAAATAGATGATAAGATATTAGAACCTATGCAAGGTAAAATGTCAAAATATGTAGTTAAATGTCATGATAAACTTTTATGGACTATGCATTTGAGAATATAACCCATACAAAATGATGTCAATTATTTTTTCAATTGATGAAACGTAAAAAAATGTGGAATGTGACGCATAATTTAGGGTTAAAAACAAACAAACAAGAGGGAAGAAATAATTTAATAGTATGAATATAAGTAATGATTTTATTAAAATAGGAATTAAAACTCAAAATAAATATAGTAATGTGGCAAGATGATTAATAGCAAAGTTTATAGTGAGTGAGACAACATCTAGAGGCTGATTTCTTAGTCAAGGAAATATAGTCTTGAAATTGAATAGAATTTTTTTAATTAAAGTTGAAAGAAGAAGAGAAAATCTTGATGACCCTTTGCTCACAAATTGTTCAAAATTTAGTGGTATACTTCCATGAAAAGACAAGGTATTATTTTAAGGAACAAGACATTTGATTGAATTTTTTTTGACATGACAATATAATGTTCTCACCTAATATACAAGATGTTTTTAAAAGAAAAAAAAGGCTTAAAAAGATATGAGACACATTCAAAACACTTCTTAGACATGACCCAAAAAAAATTATATATTTTTTATTGAAACTTTTAATAGACAATTGGTAATTAGCCAAGGGCCAATTGATATGTGTAAACTTTTCTATATTAAAATCAACCAAACATGCACCACATGTTGTTGTAAGAATCATGTTGAATTTACTATGCATTCTTATGTTTTTCATCATATATTTTATAATTTAAATATTGGGGAGATAATGAAGGAATTTATGATGTATTTTCCACCTAAAACATTGGAGATTTAATCCCAAGTCTTTTGTGTCAAAGACATGAGAGTCCATTGTGTTTTGAAAAAGAATGTTTATATGGAATATGTAACACTTGTGGTGGTTTGTCAAATTTGACCAATTGTATACATGAGTAAATTTATATGAATTTGGGAAGCAACTAGTTGATTTCAAGAACTACAAATCTGTTAATTATGCATTAAAATATATAAAATAATAATCAAGATGTGAGTTGGTTATGACCTAGGTATAATTATCTGATTTCATAGTTGAATTCAAAGAGAATAATATCTACCAATATGCAATAAACACACACAAAAAAAATAGTTATATGATAAATTAAATTTATGTAAGGATATCTTCATTCTCATGACCATTTTTTTCAATTATGGATTTTGTTGAAAACTACACACTACAACCAAAAAACAAGGTTTAATCCTAGTACGATAATTCAATTCAAGTTGGATTTTTCATACATAATGCATTCAGACACACACTTGATAACACATAAGATAGGAGAAATATTTTAAGGGAGTATAAATTTTATATGAGCATTGACATATAACATTATCTATATTTAATCTAAGGTTTTTTAGAGATAATTTACATAAATATGAATGTAAGAGAAATTGTGTTCAATACACACTACAGTTGGGCATAAAATTTTGCAGGATAGTTTAAGAATTATTGAATGTTTTACTGGTTGAGTATAATGTATAAGAAGAGTGGGGTAAAACACTTATGGAGTTTATTTCAAGCTAGGCATTTGAAATGGGAGCATGATGGTGTAATTTCATGTATAAAAAGATCCATTAAAAAAAGATTAGAAGAGATATTATGATGGTATTTATTTGATTGATGTTGAAAGAATTATGGATTGGTGTAATGAAATAATTTCTCATGGATCAAATAAATATTATCATGTGAAATGATTATTTTGGTTAATGGACTAATAAAATAAGGCAATCTATGAAGATTATAGTACAATACCTAGATCAAGTGATTTTCACTCATTCAAAAGGTTAAATTGTAGTTCGTGGACTATTTATACCAGGGACATGGCATACTTTTGTTTGGGTTGTATGGAATTAATTGGAAGGAATGTGAGTCAAAATAATGCATTGAAGAATTGTATTGTAGATCCTTAAGGCATATGGAGACTAGTAATTCATTAAAATGACTAGGGGATCATGAAATGGGGTCAAAAATTAACTTTGACCATAACTTAGATCTTGGTAAACTAGGTACAATTTATTTTTAATGTAAATGTAGCCTTAAACGTTAGTGATATTTTAGCATTTTCCTACATCCTTAAAATTCATTACACTTTAAATTCAAGGCATGTTTTTATAGTATACACCTAAAGATAATGACGAGGTAAAATTGTATTATTTTTCTCATTGTCTAGAGGAAAAAAAAGAACTTATCCAAAAATTACATGAATGGGCAAGACCTAGTTTATCCCACTATATCTGTGGTGGTTATAAAATTTGGCTTCAAAGATAATTATATAAAAAACTAAAGCAATGGTTATTTGAATACTTTGAATAAATAGGGTAATATTTCAATATTAAAATTTGGCTATTGATACAAATACTAAATTGATCAAATTCCATGGAAAGCCTCACAAAAATGTTTATGGAAAGTTCATGAATCTGAGCATGAAACGATTCTTGCAAAACTTAAAAACATTTTGATTATGATGTATGTTAGACTAACTTGGTAAGGTTAGTATTCAATGCAAGTTACATTTTGAGTTAGTAAGTTTAACTTATTTGATTTAGTGTATTTTAATTTAGAATTATTTTGTCATTATGTATTTATTTTTGTTTGAAATCGACATTAACACATTAAATATATGTTAGTGGTACTAGATGAGCATCCACCTTCATGTGGTTGGTGACATAAATAGAAAATATTATATTATTTAAGTGTATGTAAGGATAAAAAATAATACATGTTATGGTTCACACAATCTTATGGGATTGTATAGGATTCTTGATGCGACCACTACCCAAAGTTTATACTATTTTTCCCCTCACGATTTGCATGTAACGGTTTTACAAAGTTCATACAAATTTTCACATTAGAAATAAGAAGATTATCTTAAGGTATGCATCTAACCACATAAAATTTTAAATTATATAGGAATATTAAGGCCATCCTATTAATTATATTCCCATCTAGATGTGACCACAAAGATAATTTTTGATTCGACATGTAGTTCAAAAGTTACCCATTATAGAGCCAACTTTTAGTCTTTAAAACAAGTTTTCACTGTAATAGAAAACACAATAACATTTTTTCCTTGTTTCAAGATAAATACAATAATATAGTATTTTATTATAAGAATCACCCATGCAATTATAAGAGTTTACAATTTGTCTCTACCCCTCGAGGTTTCATTGGAATGGTTGCACAAAGTTTGTTATGTTTTCCCCCTTAAGATCAAGAAGATTATCTTAAGGGATGCATAAAAATGCCTAAAATTTTAGATTATAAATGTTGATATAAGGTGAATGAAGGTCATTATTTTATTTAGACACCCATCTAGATATGACTACAAAGATGATTTATTAATTAGGCATGTGATTCAAAATTTATGCATTATAATGACTAATGTTTGGTCCCTAAATTAAGTTTATACTATGAAAGAAAATGTGTTACCATTTATTTTGAATAATGAGTGGAAGATAATAATATTTGGGATGATTTGAGGACTCCCTCATGCAATTTTATGAGCTTATAGTTTGTTACTAGCCCTCAAAGTTTCATGTCAATGGCTATGCAAAGTTTGTACCATTTTTTATAAATAATGACAAGTTTATTTTTAGGGATGCATATTCCCACTTGTAAGTTTATAGTCTAGGGGATGAAAAAGGGTATAAAAATTATATTATTATGTTTATACACCCATTAGAATGTGTCTACAATGATAGTTCATCTATTGCGAGTGTAGTTTAAAGTTACGTGTTATATTGACCAACATTTACTCCCTAAAGTAAGTTTTCATTGCTAGAGAAAACATGTCACCATTTATTCCTAATAATGAATGGATGAGGATATAATTGGGGGTGATTATATTACTTCTTTGTGAAACTATAAGAGCTTATAGTTTATCTTTATGCCTCACATTTTCACTACATCGATTGTGCAAATTTTGTTTTATTTTTACTTTAAGAATGAGAATATTCTTGTAAGGGATGCATATATCCAACTATAGGTTTCAAGTTTAGGGGATGAAATATGGTAGATAATGTTAATTATTTAATTTAAACACCATCTGTATGTGTCTACAAAAAGGGTTTGTTGGCTGGGCATGTAATTCAAAAATTACATGTTATACTGAGCAACTTTTGGTCCATAAAGCAAGTTTTTGCTATGAGAGAAAATGTGGTGCCATTTATTAATCATCATGAGTGGGAGAGAATAATCTTTTTATTTATTAGATTAATATCCTATAAGACTAAATTTTATTATGGTTCATCTCTACCCCTTGTATTTTTCATGCAACAACTACTCAAAGTTTGTTTTATTTTTTCCCTTAAGAATGAAAAGATTATTTTAATGGATGAATACAGTCACATAAAAGTCTAAAATTTGGGGTCCCATGAAGGGTATATAAATACCATTCTTATTTTTATATTACTATTAGGATGTTATGGTTAATATATTTCATCGATTGGGTGTGCGATTCAAAAGTTGTGTTTCATACTAAATTTTGGTCTCTAAAGCAAGTTTTCACTACAAACGAAAACATGTCACTGTTTATTCCTCATAATGAGTGAAAAAGACTAATAAAAATAATTATTATATGTATCCCAAATGAAACTTTATGAACTTATAATTCATATCTTACCCATAATGGATTTCCATTAACATTTGTGCAAAGATCATTCCATTTTTCCCCTTAAGAATAAGAAGATTCTCTTAAGGGATGCACCCAAAAACCTAAAATTTTCAAGTTTGAGGTTGATGGGGAATGAAATAAATCCATACTTGTGTTTATACACCCATATATATGTGAACACCAAGTTAGTTTATTGATTGGGCATGGGATTACAAATTTGCATGTTAGACTGACCAACTTTGGTCCCTAAAGGAAATTTTTCATTGAGAAGGAAAACACATCACTATTTATTCCTCATCACCAGTAGAAGAGAATAATTTATGTGGTGATTAGAGGAATACCCCTTTTAATTATATGATCTTATAATTAGTCTCTTCCCCTCATAGTTTACCTGCAAAATCTATGCAAATTTTGTTCCATTTTTCCCATTAAGAATGAGAAAATTCTCAACTTAGCTATTTTTTTAGAATTAATATAAAATCTTAAGTAGATAAAGTACTACATAATAAATCAGGGAATAAAATACTATAGTATCAACAACCACTAATTTTTAGAATAATCGATATGTTTAAATATTATATAAATAACAATGAATTACAAAAGGTGTACTTAGATGGAAAATATGACCAAGACAGACAAGTGGTAGGTTGAGAAGTGATACAAGAATGGGGAAGAGTGTCATCAATAAATAACATGTGTCATAACCTTCTTTGGATAATATCATGACCCTCTTTGTTGATAGTGCATTGTGTTATTGACCTTTTGTGTAGATGAAGAAGTGAAATTTGGGGTATAACTTCACTCTATTCTGGGAATCTTGTGCCTATGTGATTGAGACCTAGATAATCATATGTGTTTCATTTTGAATGGTTTAATTATGGAACCCTAAACCTCCATGCTTAATAGGTTTTTTATGAACATAAATAGAAATAATGTGGCATAATTAGGATAGGCTAGATGTGACCTTAAAAATCCATGTGCTGAGCATTACCTATATATCAATACCTTGAAAGGGGATCAAGCCCAATGTAGTTATCCCAATATAAGTGTTGGTTCAAGTGAGAGTGATGCTAGTGTGACCAAGTATGAATGAAAATTTGAATTCTTTGAGTGTGACTTGAGATTATAAATCTAAGTAAAACTAAGCTTTGGGCTACTGTAAATGGATGTATGCATAAATAGAGGTAAATAGTGATTAATAACCTTAATTTGTATAATTATTTCTAAGCTTATTCATGAGAATTACCATCTAAAGGATAAATGAATGAGAGTGGTGTTTATATAGTATTCTGATGCTTATATTTGGGTGAATATTTTGTCATCAACAAACTGATGACAAAATGGGTATATCAGCCACAGCACAGGGAGATTTACACCATGAGAAGTGTGAGTTTACCAGATTTGGATGAGGTAAATCTCTCCCCTCATCAAGGGGAGGTTCCCTATTAAATATTTATACGCAGGCTAGATGTATATAATTAAGCAAAAAATAACACATGGGGTGGTATCACAACATCTACTTCTCTTTTTTTAGAAGTAATGTATAAAGAACAAAAGAGGGAAATTCTAGTCCGCAGCTAACAACATTCCTCTTCTTTCAGGAATGGTATCAAATGTGGAGCAGAAAATCACCTAAAGTGACAAAGTTCTCAAGAACACTCACGTGAGCACAAAGTCTTCTGTAGTCTCCTTCACCGATTCAGAATAAGTACAACTGTAGAGTGAGGTGAATCATAAAGTCTTCACCTGAAACTACAAAAGATAACTGAATCTCAAAGATAAAAGTAGCACAAAGTCTATCTTCTACCTTCCAGAAATGCCCTTAGATAATACTAACACACCCACTTTGCTTATTAAATTAGATAAATAAGATATTACTAGGAAAAAGGACATAAGAACTATTTCCTAAATAATACAGACAATCTCAACACAAAGTCTGAAATAACCTGCTTCTCATTCATTCAACAAAATATGATTTACAAATTTGAGCACAAAGTCTCAAAAGTTGCTTCAATTTTAGCAGAGTGTTTGCTATTAATTTTTCCAAGATCATTTACAAAATGAGGTCTCCACTATATATAGGGAGAAAATCCTCAAAAACTAGAAAATACTAAAATATACAAAATATCTTGGTCAAAGATGACTCATCTTTGACTTTTAGATATTTTTTTGAAATATTTACATGTAATTACATTTTTCAAAATTGCATGCACTTTTCTTAGGACAAAAGTGCATAAGGAGTGAAGAAGAAAGAAGGAGAAAGAGCCTCAATTTTTGCTGCTAGAATTCTTCAGATGAACATCGACTTCTTTAGAGAAACTTCAGTGACTTGAAAGAACTTATGTTGAAAGGACGCCGATGAAGAGGGATCCTTTAGAGAAACTGCAGCATGAATCATGATTTTGCAATCAAGAGAAGAAAGTAGCGATCTGGGAGAACTGCACATTTGCTGGTCATGATCAGGGAAATGTGCTTAAAAGGGATGAGACGTGAGCAGGTCTAAAAGCAAAAAAAAAGGGGAGCGGACATGGAAAATAAAATTTTTCCAAAGATAGCAAAAATGAGGGAAATGTATGCAGTGGTGGCAAAATTTTCCACTTTTGCATATCTACTGAAAAATATGCAGTGGTGGCAAAATTTGCCACCTTTGCATATCTGTTAAAAAATATGCAGTGGTGGCAAAATTTGCCACCTTTGCATATCTGCTGAAAAATATGCAGTGGTGGCAAAATTTGCCACCTTTGCATATTTGCTAAAAAAATGCTAACTCATTGAAATTAATCAAAAATTTGGGCATTCTGATCACATTAAAAACATAATAAATTTCATATTTTCCAAAGAAATATAACTAAGAAAAGTTGCAAACTTTTCAAATATATCAGTTGACAAAACTTGAGATCAAGAGAAACTTGCTTCGAAAGATGAACCTAGAGAGAAAACATGAAACGAACAAGTTTCATAGGGGTTGTTCCAAAAATGAGCGTAGTTAATTTTGGGAACAACAGTTGGCTCCTATTGGGGAACTGCCTTTTATTACAAAAAGTAATTGAAGGGAGTAGAATTCAAAATCTCTAGTGCCTTAGAAGCGTGCCATTGGCCCACGGAGTCAAGCTACTCAAAAAGAAAGGCTCCAAAAATGAAAAAAAAACAAACAAAACAAAGCAAAAGACTATACAAATATATAGGTGAATTTATTTGGTACTTCAAGAATTGAAGCACCTCAGATGCTGCCCCTTTAGAGGTAGTGACAATGATGCTCTATCTTGATAAACTAGCAAGAGGCCATTTTCTCCCCACAATTGATGATGTGTGAATGGAACTCTCCACCAGAAAAACAATTTCCTATGCCTTCCCTTTTGTTTTCTCCTCTTGCCCCACAGCAAGACTTTTCTTTTGATCTGAAAACCATGAATATTTTTTTTCTTAGCGAAGAGTTCTTTTCCCTGATCATGATGCGTAATAGCATGGTCAGCTACCATAATTGGTTGCTCTTCTGGTTCCATCCAGCACCTGATTTAATTGTCCTCATTTGACACCCACCACTGATTGGCACTATCAGGTCCACTTGTTGTTTTATCTAAACTAATTTTCTGGTTGGCATTCTCAAGGGCTTTAACAAGCTCTTCACGAACCTCTTCTGTGGTTAGAAAATAATTACCCTTGCCTGAGGACTCAAACAAAATCTGAGCTGCAAGAGATGATGTTTGGGTGACCACATACTTTGCCTCTCTCTCAGGAAGCAACCTTTGCATCATGCCTTTCACAGGGATTCTTGCCTGGGATAAGTCCATGCTCAATTCTTCTCCGACATCTTTGCAAAAGTTTTGTCCAAGCAGAATGCCATATGAAGCTGGGACGTCAGCTACTAGAACTGTCATCTTGATCCTTTTGTCAAGAAATGCTGCAAATGCAAATCAGGCATCTTTGATTTGCCCCAATAGTGGTACTTGTTTATTCTCCATGGAGAAACATCTCCCAAAAGTTTTAGTCAATGTGAGACCAAGATATTTTGCCACTTTAGCAGGCATGACGTTGTCAGATGCACCAGAATCGATGATGCAGTTGCTTAGCTTGCGACCGTTTATTAACAGGGAAATATATAAAAGTTCTATTTTCCTGGGAGCAATTGGAGGAGTCACGATAAGATTATTTTGGGTGGATACATTCTTTAGGGGATCATGAGTTACCCTCAGAATTTCTTGTCTTGCAGGGATGACTGTACCTTTCACACATTCTGCCAACCTGTCTAACTGTTCAGGATGGGCTTGTAGAAATTCAAATTCAAACATTTGAATTTTAGTATTTTTGACATGCTCAATTATGTCAAATGTCTGAATTAGAATAGGGACAGAGGATGGGAGTTCACTCTTTTAGTTTTTGGGATGGGGAGGGCTAGTTTGCGAAGTTGAAGTAGAGGGTGTAGGGATGCTTGGGGTACGTACCTTTTCAACAGCCACCGAGTCCTTTGGTTGGAAGGGCAGAGTGGTTCCCCACTTGGAAATTGAAACTGCTGGCTGAGGTTATTCCTCTATTTTCTTTTTATCAGCTTGTCAGGTTGACTATTTTTGGGACCGGGTGAATACGGCATATGATCCCTCAGCTGCATTCCCCTCACTTTTGGGTTCATCCTGATAATTCAGGTAACCAATGATGGAATCACCAGCTAATTCTTCTTCCTGCTCTTCGAAGAGATTAGCATCATCATATTGGTCTAACTCAAGTTGAAAAGGGGAAGCATGTTTCATTTCCAGATATCCAACCGCTGAGTTGGTTGGAGGTGCTTCAAGGGCGAGGTTCCTCTGTGGGGGAGGAAGACGATTTGGTTGCCTTGATTCTTGGCAGCATTGCCTTGGTACGCTTGATTCTAAAATGTCCTCCTTGGCATATATTGATTAGGAGAAGCAAACATAACTTGGGCCATCTATCTTCTGAGAGCTAGCATTTCATTTGCTAACTTTTGTACCATATGATCTATAGTACCTGTAGAAGAGCTTTCAGCAGATGAAGAGAATCTATTTTTACTTGGGTCTTTTTTGATCTTACCTACCAAGATAAGATCATCTTCAATCTTAGTAGCCAAACTTTGAGCCAATGCTAAATCCATAGGGCCAGCTCACCTTAACAGAAAACTTACTTCGGGAAGCTGCGAGTTGATGAAAAAGCACTTGAGATTTTCTGGTGTGGGTTAAGCAATAGATGGAATCCGGTTCTTTAACTTGTCGAATTTGGCTACGAAATCCCTCATGGGTTCTTGAGATTGTTTTTTCATTTGGGTTAGCTGGGCTAACAAAGCACGTGCATCTTCAACAGGTTTAAACCTAGTTTCAAATTTGGCTTTGAGCGTATCCCAATTAGTTACTGACCCAGCCTGCAAGTGATAGAACCAATCTGTAGCAGCACCTTGCAAAATATCTACAAAAAGTCTTACTGCCACATCCTCAAATTCTACACCAATTACACCACATGCTATGGAAAAAATAGCAATATGCTCATCGGGATGAACCTTTCCATCTCCAAAAAACTTAGGAATTTTTTTTCTAGAACTACGAGGTAGTTCATGCAAGGGTGCAATCAAGTTAAGAGGAAAAAAGGAATTGCCCCACGGGCCTTGAGCCATTATAATAGGAGGATTAAATGGTGGGATAACAAACCTTGGTGGAGTGTTTATAGGTAGGCAGTGATTAACAATGAGAAAAGGAGTTCTACCTTGCGTCGGTGACCTGACAAGGTTAGAAGGAAAACTCCTAGACCATTGAAGAGAAGCTGATGGAGGAAACAGATCAAAATTGCTTTGCTGTGCCAACTCAAACACAGGGTCAAAAACACCCTTAGATCTCTAGCTTCTTGTGTAGCATGGAGTTGCCATATTTTAAATAAAAAAGGGACCGAAAACTGCTTCAAGTTGAAGCTTGAGGCTTCAAAATACATGTTCTTTCCAATGGCTCTAGTTTTGTAGACCAGATAATATAATAGAGATGGAAGGAGATGGTAAGGCTATAATGATAATGGGTAAGCCATGAAACGGAGTCGCCAGACTATGTAATGGATAAGGGTAGGGACTGCTTCAATCTAAAACTTGAGGTTTCATACTGCACATTCGAATCCCCAGCAGAGTCACCAAAAAGCTGTTGGGTGAATATTTTGTCATCAACAAACTGATGACAAAATGGGTATATCAACCATAGCACAGGGAGATTTACACCATGAGAAGTGTGGGTTTACCAGATCTGGACGAGGTAAATCTCTCCTCTCATCAAGGGGAGGTTCCCTATTAAATATTTATACGCGGGCTAGATGTATATAATTAAGCAAAAAATAACACATGGGGTGGTATCACAGCATCTACTTCTCTTTTTTTAGAAGTAATGTATAAAGAACAAAAGAGGTAAATTCTAGTCCATAGCTAAGAACATTCCTCTTCTTTCAGGAATGGTATCAAACGTGGAGCATAAAATCACCTAAAGTGACGAAGTTCTCAAGAACACTCACGTGAGCACAAAGTCTTCCGTAGTCTCCTTCACCAATTCGGAACAAGTACAACGTAGAGTGAGGTGAAGCACAAAGTCTTCACCTGAAACTACAAAAGATAACTGAATCTCAAAGATAAAAGCAGCACAAATTCTATCTTCTACCTTCCAGAAATGCCCTCAGATAATACTAACACACCCACTTTGCTTATTAAATTAGATAAATAAGATATTACTAGGAAAAATGACATAAGAACTATTTCCTAAATAACACAGACAATCTCAACACAAAGTCTGAAATAACCTGCTTCTCATTCATTCAACAAAATATGATTTACAAATTTGAGCACAAAGTCTCAAAAGTTGCTTCAATTTCAGCAGAGTGTTTGCTATTAATTTTTCCAAGATCATTTACAAAATGAGGTCTCCACTATATATAGGGAGAAAATCCTCAAAAACTAGAAAATACTAAAATATACAAAATATCTTGGTCAAAGATGACTCATCTTTGACTTTTAGATATTTTTTTGAAATATTTACATGTAATTACATTTTTCAAAATTGCATGCACTTTTCTTAGGACAAAAGTGCATAAGGAGGGAAGAAGAAAGAAGGAGAAAGAGCCTCAGTTTTTGCTGCCAGACTTCTTTAGATGAACATCGACTTCTTCAGAGAAAATTCAGTGACCTAAAAGAACTTATGTTGAAAGGACGCTGATGAAGAGGGATCCTTTAGAGAAACTGCAACATGAATCATGATTGTGCAATCAGGAGAAGAAAGTAGCGATCTGGGAGAACTGCACATTTGCTGGTCATGATCAGAGAAATGCGCTTGAAAGGGATGAGATGTGAGCAGGTCCAAAAGCAAAAAAAAAGGGGAGCAGGCATGGAAAATAAAAAGTTTCCAAAAATAGCAAAAATGAGGGAAAGGTATGCAGTGGTGGCAAAATTTGCCACTTTTGCATATCTGATGAAAAATATGCAGTGGTGGCAAAATTTGCCACATTTGCATATTTGCTAAAAAATATGCAGTGGTGGCAAAATTCACCACCTTTGCATATCTGCTAAAAAATATGCAGTGGTGGCAAAATTTTCCAACTTTGCATATCTGCTGACAAATATGCAGTGGTTGCAAAATTTGCCACCTTTGCATATCTGCTAAAAAATATGCAGTGGTGGCAAAATTTGCCACCTTTGCATATCTGCTGAAAAATATGCAGTGGTGGAAAAATTTGCCACCTTTGCATATCTGCTAAAAAATATGCAGTGGTGGCAAACTTTGCCACCTTTGCATATCTGCTAAAAAGTATGCAGTGGTGGCAAAATTTGCCACCTTTGCATATCTGCTAAAAAATATGCAGTGGTGGCAAAATTTTCCACCTTTGCATATCTGCTAAAAAATATGCAGTGGTGGCAAAATTTGCCACCTTTGCATATTTGCTAAAAAAAATGCTAAATCATTGAAATTAATTAAAAATTTGGGCATTCTGATCACATTAAAAACACAATGAATTTCATATTTTCCAAAGAAATATAACTAAGAAAGGTTGCAAACTTTTCAAAGATATCAGTTGACAAAACCTGAGATCAAGAGAAACTTGCTTCGAAAGATGAACCTAGAGAGAAAACATGAAACGAACAAGTTTCATAGGGGTTGTTCCAAAAATGAGTGCAGCTAATTTTGGGAACAACACTTATCAAGACATGAAATGAGTTTAGGATAACTAAGATGTTTTGAAGAGTGGAAAAATATCTGTTGGTGGATAAGGAAGCTAAAGGTCAATATCACTACCCACTTTACCAATAACACATTGCACTATAGAAAAAATGGGATGTGCTATTGTCTAGGTGGATGGAACATGTGAAATAGGATCAGAGATGCCTAGGTGATGGCTCAATGTGGTTCTTGGTAAATCTGGGCATGGGTTATATGTGCATAAAAGATGGAAAAGTTTGGGAAGAATCAGGTTCGGAACTCTTAGGTCTAAGGATAAGATAAGGATAAGGTGGTCTCAAGTGACACTCATTGCATTAAATAAAATTTTATATGACTACATTTCACCCCTTTATTCTACAAATTCAACAAAGTAAAATGATATTTGTAATTACCTATAAGGTGAAGCTTATGAATGTGGGTTTGAATCTATGAAATGTACTCTATTGCATGTACTGGGAATTAAACATATATGAATAAGTTCTTACTTAATAAATGTCAAAATGAAAGACAAAATTGATTAATGAGATGTGAAAGATAGGATAGGAATGAATACACCTCATTGGGTATGTGAACCAATGTAAAACCCTAGTGAAATCCTATGTGTGTGTGTAGATGGTGATCAAACAATGACTAGCTTGGATTCAGATGATGGCTTGCCCAATCCCTATGTGTGGGTGGATCAAAAAATCAAGATGGTCTTAAATCCATCATTGTCCACCCTTGTTTGGTGGATCATAGTTTATGAATAACTTGGATTAGATTGATGACTTATCCAACCCTCTTATGTAGGTGGCTCAAAAAGTCAAGTATTCTATGATTCCATCATTGCCTACCCATGTGTAGTATATGCATATGAAACTAAACCTGTGTGACATCAAAAAACTAGATAAGATGGATCTAGACCACTTGGAAACTTTAAAATGTAAAATGTCTCAAGGGCCACTTGAGAATGTAAAATAACTATGGGTCACTAGAGAACGTAAAATGAATCTGGGCCACTTAGGAATGCCAGCCACTATAGATAGAATGAGGAATCAATCTAATGTAATCCTAGTAGAAAACTAGTGTATATGGTGTTTGGATTATACAACACAATGAATGACATGGATTTGTCATTTTATTTGAGAGAACTAGTGAAAAACTAAGCATATGAAAACAATGTGCCACACACATGCCCCCAATTCTGATATCTGTTCATATGGATTCTAGATTAAGTCATATTAATCTATGTATGTGTACTTATAAAATTGAAATGGGAGTGATCATGCTAACATGATTCCCCTAATCTAAGGAAACATGTGTAATTATATGTAAAAACTAAGTATATACTGAGAATATTTGATAATCTATGATCGAGACTATGCAAATCTAAATTATATCCATCGTAACTTTTTGATAATTATAGAATCTTCTATTTTTAAGGTTACTAAGCAATAACATAGTGTGTGGACTATAACGCACTACAATCTTGGAAGTGTACTATGATATTGTCTAAAAGTGTCATTTCTAGGAAAAACTAAGACTGATTTATGGGTGACTGTATTTCACTGTATCTACCTGAGTATAGGCTCTTTAATATGTGTTTTCATGTTGGAAATTGTGTTTTTCAGTGTACTAAGACGTTTTGATCTCTGGACAAACACTTGTGAATGCTCCTTATTTTGAGGGGAGTTTTTAAACATATGCAAGAAATTATCCTCAAAATAAAATCTATGCATCATGTGTGTTATATTGAAAATATATGATATCTACATGATAAACCAATATGATATGTATACATGACATTGAAATGTAAAAAGATTGAGCATAAGTTGGCAATGTATGATGTATGTTAAATCTAGCATTCACAAGGTTATCAAGATATATATAACAATGTAAGCATGCATATGAAAAAAAAATCTAAATATAGTATGAGTAAACTACTTAGGGGGATGGGGCATGATGTCCATTAAGGCACCTATTGATGTCTTAAAATTGCGCTAGATCTTAATCAAAAACAATGGGAAGTTTCAAGCTGTGGGATAATGTGGCTTGAAAATAACCTCCAGGTTTTAAAGAAGCTGGTCTCTTCTTTTGTATTGGGTGTTGGGGAAAAGGGATAGGAGACTAAACAGAAATGCAAAATGCAAGAATTGAAACCTAACTATGGTGATGTGCCTGAGAGTAATCCTAATCCTAACTTGAGCATAGTGAAACTATTATGTGATTCTATTACATTTAAGAGCAGACAAGTGCATGATCAATGTAAAAGATTGGAATAACAGAAACATAGGCTCCCAACAGGGGAGTCTTTTGCTGAGATACAGGAATTGTCAACAAAGGCATAGTGTTCAATCTTCTTAATATAATCTTCCAATCACATTAGAGGTGTAGAAGTCATGCAAAGTTATGTAGAACTTCAGACTCTAGAAAATGGGACAGAAGCAAATAACATTTCCAATCACAACACTAGAAAATCTACAGCATAGACTACTTTACAAATGACACAGATAACATCAACAAGGGCATAGTGTTCAATTTTCTTATTGAATCTTCCAGTCATACAAAAGATGTAGAAACACACACAGTCATATAAACCTTTAAACTCAGGAAAATGTAACAAAATCAAATGATATTATTGGTCAAAAACTCTGAAAGTCTAAAACTATGAGAATTCCCCCCTCTTTAGATTTTACAATTCTCCTTATATAGCCTTGGGTGTCTCCTTTGATCACTTTCTTTCCCACACAATCTTCTTCATCCTTCGCCTCTTTGGCCGCTCAATTGTCTAGTCTACCTCCATTGTTAGGGGACAAACAAATGGCGCCTTCAATGCTTTAGGGGCTCCAAAAAACTACCCGATCATTGTTCTATCTACTCGAATTAACTCCAATTGATTTTCCCTCCATTTTGCTTTAACAGATAGATGGACACTCTATTCTATTAGATACAGGAGAAGACACTTAGCTGATTCATGACAATTCTCTTTATGATCTAGGAGGCACCAGAGGACAACACTTGGTACCTTCTACCTAATTCATCGAAGACACGTGGCTCTCTCTGCTTCCTATGTAGTAACACTAGGGGCATATATCAAACTCTGACGAATGGAAACATTTGGCAGCTTCCGTAGACTTTTGAAGTAACACCTAGGACCCACCACCATTTTATATTTGTCAATAGAGCTTGATGATGATTCTCTCAAGCGTTGACATGTGGAGGCTTCCACTGCTTTGAGGAAGATAAGTGGCATCTTCCGCTTCTTTGTCTAAAGGTATGTGGTGCCTTTTGCTAACTTTTGGGGATGGAGAAAAGGGACTGGAGAATGACACTTGGCAGGCTTTGCTGCTCTTTATCACTTAAGCAAAAATGAAAGTCTCCTAGATGATGACACGTGGTGGCTTGTTATTCTTCTCTAAAAGGTATTTGAGGGCCTCTGCAACTGCCACTTGGTGCTTTCCACCTTTTTTGCTGCCTTATGTTGAAAGTCTTTGAATGAAGTGCATACACTGATATAAGATGTGGATGCTGACACATGGTGCATTCTACTTAAATACTACTGGGTGTGTGGCATGGTCTACAGTTCTCTGGAAAGTTAAAAAAGGGGCCTCAAAGGATGCCAGCTGTCCAACTTTGTCTCTCAGAAAGTGACACTTGGTAGCTTCCACTTAAACTTGAACTTAGGCACAAATGAGATGAAGGCAACAAGAAGGGGAAAAAGACTTGTGCTCAAAAGGTGACACTTGGTAGCTTCCACTGCATCTCAATACTTAGGCAAAATAAACTAGCCCTCTGCTTCAAAATTTTGCTGCCATGTCCAAGGTGCATAGGAACCAAAATTGTAGTGCTCGAATCAAAAATAAATTAAATATGACGTAGAGTAAAAATTACTCTACAATTATTGGCGACCACGAGGACTTTTGAGCCTGCTCAAAAAGAACCTGACTTCCTCTATGCGGCCATGTGCTCAAAGAACACTTATTTAAAAGAAAAAATGGGAAAATAGAGCAATAAAACTGAAAGCAAACTAATATATACAACTAACCAGGTGTATTTGCCTCCCCCTGGATCAAAAGGAACATTTTTGAAGTCTCCTTTATGGTGAGAAGACTTATGGTGCCAGACAAATAGCTGAATGGGAAGGAAATTTCGTGCCCTACTCCTCTTGCCTGTCACCTTGCTTGACTTGTATCTGAGTGGATTAGAATTGAACATGCTTCTGAAATATACGTACTCTACTTGTCCTTGGAAACTTGTTGAATGTTAGTCCCTCAGAATGGTGCTCTTCACCATGAAATCAGTGGCTACTGGTTTATCACCGTTAGCCCTCTGTAATGCATCATGGTTTGACCTGTTTCCTTTTGCTTCGTGGTAGACCACGTCAAACTCATCCTTTATTGCATTATCCTCCTTTTTCATGACTTTAAACTCTTGGATGGATAATTTTGACAGAGTGCAATAATTTTGCACATGTAATTGAGGCCCAGTGCTATGATGTTCATCTATAGCCAATTCATAGCTATCTTGCAAAGTGAGAAGAAAGTCTGAGATTATTTCCTCCTCATCAGCATTCCAGCTTGCATAATTTCTTGGGGTTACAGGGGCTCCCATATATGGTACAGGTACAACTATGACTCTTTGTAGCTCTCTGGTTCATGCGGTCTTGAAAGAGACTTCAAGACTGGTCCCACCGGGTGTGCCAGAAACTATTGATGTCTTAAAATTGTGCTAGATCTTAATCAAGAACAATGGGAAGTTTCAAGCTGTGGGACAATGTGGCTTGGAAACAACCTCTAGATTTTAAAGAAGCTGGTCTCTTCTTTTGTATTGGGTGTTGGGGAAAAGGGATAGGAGACTAAACAGAAATGCAAAATGCAGGAATTGAAACCTAACTATGGAGATGCGCCTGAGAGTAATCCTAATCCAAACCTAAGCACAATGAAACTATTATGTGATTCTATTACATTTAAGAGCAGAAAAGTGCATGATCAATGTAAAAGATTGGAATAACAGAAACAGAGGTTCACAACAGGGGAGTCTTTTGCTGAGATATAGGAATTGTCAACAAAGGTATAGTGTTCAATCTTCTTAATAGAATCTTCCAATCACATTAGAGGCATAGAATTCACACACAGTTATGTAGAACTTTAGACTCCAGAAAATGGGATAGAATCAAATAACATTTCCAATCACAACACTAGAAAATCTACAGCATAGAGTACTTTGCAAATGACACAGATAACATCAACAAGGGCATAGTGTTCAATTTTCTTATTGAATCTTCCAGTCATACAAAAGATGCAGAAACACACACAGTCATATAAACCTTTCAACTCAGGAAAATGTAACAAAATCGAATGATATTATTGGTCAAAAAATTTGAAAGTCTAAAACTATGAGAATTCCCCCTCTTTAGATTTTACAATTCTCCTTATATAGCCTTGGGTGTCTCCTTTGATCACTTTCTTTCCCACACAATCTTCTCTGTCCTTCGCCTCTTTGGCTGTTTAACTGTCTACTCTACCTCCACTATTAGGAGACAAATATACGGCACCTTTAATGCTTTGGGGGCTCCAAAAAACTACTCGATCACTATTCTATCTACTCGAATTAACTCGAACTAATTTTCCCTCCATTTCGCTTTAACAAATAGATGGACACTCTGTTCTATTAGATACAGGAGAAGACACTTAGCCAATTCATGAAAATTATCTTTATGATCTAGGAGGCACCAGAGGATGACACTTGGCATCTTCTACCTAATTCATCAAAGACATGCAGCTCTCTCCACTTCCCGTGTAATAACACTAGGGGCATATATCAGACTCTGACAGATGGTGACATTTGGCAGCTTTCGTAGACTTTTGAAGTAACACCTGGGACCCACTATCATTTTATATTTGTCAATAGAGCTTGATGATGATTCTCTCAGGCGTTGACATGTGGAGGCTTTCGCTGCTTCGAGGAAGATAAGTGGTATCTTCCACTTCTTTGTCTAAAGGTATGTGGTGCCTTCTACTACCTTTTTGGGATGGAGCAAAGGGACTGGAGAATGACACTTGGCAGCCTCCACTACTTTGCTGCTCTTTCGCACTTAAGCAAAAATGAAAGTCTCTCAAATGATGACACGTGGTGGCTTGCGATTCTTCTCTAAAAGGTATTTGAGGGCCTCTACAACTGCCACTTGGTGCTTTTCACCTTCTCTACTGCCTTATGTTGAAAGTCTTTGAATGAAGTGCAGACGTTGATATAAGACACAGATGCTAACATGTGGTGCATTCTACTTAACTGCTACTGGGTGTGTGGCACAGTCTGCGGTTCTCTAGAAAGTTACAAAAGGGGCCTTGGAGGACACCAACTGTCTAGCTTCATCTCTCAGAAAGTGACACTTGGTAGTTTCTACTTAAACTTGAACTCATGCACAAATGAGATGAAGGAAATAAGAAGGGGAAAAAGACCTGTGCTCAGAGGGCAACACTTGGCAGCTTCCGCTGCATCTCAATACTTAGGCAAAATGAACCAGCCCTCTGCTTCAAAATTTTGTCGCCATGTCCAAGGTGCACAAGAACCAAAATTGCAGTGCTCGAATAAAAAATAAATTAAGTATGATGTAGATTAAAAATTACTCTACAGCACCCAAGGAGGAAGTGGAGATGCATGAGGTCCCTCATGGCATCGTAAACTAGATGTGAAATAAACAATCAAGAGACAAGTGTCATGGCCATGACACATACATGAAATCATACATACAAACAGATGAGGCATGTAAAGTAGGCTAAGGGGACAAAATACAAGGGACATGGGCACATGTCACTAAGTCTAAGAAAAGGAACACATACAAGGACATGTTCAAATGTTCACATGCTTAAAAGAGCATGTAGGTTTAACTTATATCCATATGTAAGGACATGCTCAAATGTCCACATACATAATCAATATGCATATATAAAGACATGGGCACATGTCCAAATCATGAAATAAATGAAAGGGAAATGACATATTTAAATTCCCTTGAGAAGATGTAGAAGCAACAAGACATAGTTAAATCTAAACTAGTAAAGCTAGAATTAAAAATATGCATAACCATATGGTACAAATCCATATAAGAGTAAAGGTGTATATAAGCTAAGTCTAGTATCAATAGTTAGAAAAGAATCAATGTAGTATAGGATGATCAATATAAAGATATAATCAATGCTAAATCTATGATGTGGATTATAGAAACATATAATCAGGAAAATCAGAAGTTGTGTGTATGATGCACCCAATGGGTTAATGTATCAATGCTGAATCAATGCATATGTATATGTGCCACTAATTGGTAGATAATAAAAAAGTTGGATATGTGTAGAGGACCAAAATCTTGTAGTAATCTGTGAACACTCAAAGGGAACAAGTGAATCATGTATGTATGATAAAAATGACTCTACTAACATAGGTAATATATGTAGTACCTATAAAATAGAAGGAATGTAAACATGGAAATACATACAATCTAAAATTTGTAATTTCTAAGTAAATATTTGAGTGTTTTTTGTATTTTTAAATCTATTATATTATTTTGTGTTTTTTGAGTATAATCTATGTACAAGCAACATGGAAATGAAACTATGTACAAAGAGCAAGATAAAGAAAACTATGTAAAAGTAAATTGGAATAATGAACTCTGTACAAATAAGTTAGAAATGAACGAAACTATTTTAGTGCTATGGATAAGAATTTGTGTGCTGGTAAGGAATGGTGATAGAAGCCCAACATGTCATTGATGGGATGCCTCTATTTAACATAGGTGGCATATTCACTTTTTAAATGGTTTGTACCATAATATTCTATGTTGTTCAATCATATTCTTCATCTTGATTATCATGGTCTAGTTTATTGATTGTGATCTTATCATATGAAATTATATCCACTATAGGAATAGCTTGCTTTTGCATCTCTTGTTTGGAATGAATTTAATCCTTTCCATAAACTATAATCATTTCACTCTCATGTGAAAAGGATATGCAACTTTTATCTTTTTGTCATGTGTTGCTCCTATTTTTATTAACCATGAACTTTCAAGGATAACATTGTAAGCACTTAATTATGAAATAACTTGAAAGGGGAGACAACATTACTTTAAATCAAAGAAATTTTTTAATTGAATTGAACCCAAGCAAGAGAGAGAAGCATTTGTTGTATCTAGATGTTTATATTCCTTTCCAAGAGAGATAATAAATTATAATGAATTAAAATTGATTGGTTGATGATCCATGATCTTAACATCTGTGCATTGCCTACCATCTATATAAGTTGTGATAGTGAAAGGATTCTAATATGAGAGAGGGATTTTATTTTCCACCTTTACGTTGACCTTTGAAGATGTATCTTTTGTATGTATTTATTTCTTTGAAGACTCTATTATTATAAATCCTCTTTTGAGAATGGTTGTTTGCTTATCTTGATTTTGAATGTACAACTTAAGTTCTTTCTCTTTTTGTAACATTACCTTTTGCATATGGATATTTTTCCTTGATAAACTATATTTGTGAATGATTTTCCTTAGTATGTTACATAAAATCCAAACCTTTTTGATCAACATAATCAATAATTAGAATATGATAGTGATGCCTTAGGCATGTTGGCCCAACCCTTGACCTTGATAATCAAATTATTATAGATTTTTTTGACCAAAACCATACTACTTTAAAAGTGTGACCACATTTTGGAGATGTATATTTGTATCCTTCACTTGCTTTAGATGTGATTGATGTACTGTTTCTTATTTTGATTTTTCTTTATGAACCTTTTGTTGTTTTGAGTTATGCTTTGGTAACCACTTTTGTATTATTTCTAAATTTGACCCTTTTTGAATATGTACATGTGTCATTGTATGTTGTTTGGATGATGTGTCATTTTTTGAGTCATCCCTATCAAGTACCTACTATATCTTCCTTTTCAATGCTAAACATGAATCAGTGTGGTGCCCATGCATTCTATGATATGCATAATATTATTTGGATCTCCTCACTAAATGTAAAAGAGGTGGGTTGATCAATTTAGCTTTAATCAATTACCTTAAAATCTCACTTGAACTTATATTTAATTTTTGAGTAATTTTCAAATCACTAGTTGTAGCTGCACTTTATTGTGATTTATTGTTTTGATATGTATCATTACTTACCAAAAATTGACTAGGTGAAGATGCATATACATGATTTACACTAATGTGCTATTGAGGATTTTATCTTTTAATCTAATTTTTTAATACTATAATATTTTCATGCAATAGATGATTCTAATTTTTCAATTCTAAAATTAATTTTCTCCTAATGATAATTTGATCCCTTTGAGTCTCACAAATGCAAACCCTAGTTTATTCTGAATGAACATGAAAGCACACACTTTGAAGAGGGGATGTGGGAAAGGAAGGGTTTGAATAAGGAATAGGCTAAACATATGCATTATAAAAAATAGTATAGGTTACCTTGCCTTTTAGAGGAGTGATAGTATGGACCTCATTAGAGGGAAATTAGTTATCACCCTCTTGGAGGAGAGGAGGAGAAGGATGATCTTGCCTATCTATTAAACATGAAAATGAAAATTGACAAAGGGATGCTAAGGTAGAACATATCAGGTTTAAAAACCTTAAAGCAACCACTAAAAATAGGAAACAAAAGGATAGAAACCCTAATGACATCTAGGGATAGTGTTTTTGCAATATTCGAAGTAAGTTGGGCTCACCAAATGATTTAACTATTTTGAGAATTAATATAAAACCCTAAGTAGATAAAAGACTACATAATAAATCAAGGAATAAAATACTACAGTATCAATGACCACTAATTTATATAATAATTGATATGTTTAAATATTATATAAATAGAAATGAATTACAAAAGGTGTACTTAGCTAGAAAATATGATTGAGACAAATAAGTGGTAGGCTAACAAGTGATACAGGAGTAGGGTGGAGTGTCATTAGTAGAGAACAAGTGTCAAAACCCTCTTCAGATAGTAGTGCAACCCTCTTTGCCTATATCTCACTGTGTCATTAAACTTTTATGTAGTTTTATTAACCTTTTACATATGAAATATTGAAATTTGGGGCAAACCTTCACTCTATTTGTAGAATCCTATGTATGCATGACCATGAGCTTGATCATCGTATGTGATTTATTTTGACTGATATCACTATCAAACCCTAAGCCTCCATGATTTTTAATGCTTTGATGAACACAAGTATAAATATTATGGAATTAGTAGGATAAGTTGAATGGGACCTCAACACCCCATGTGATGAGCATTTCCTATATACCAATACCTCGAAAGGGGATCACAATCGATGCAGTTCTCCCAATCTAAGTGTTAGTGCAAGTGAGAGTGATTCAAGCATGACTGAGTATGAATGACAATTTGAATGATTTGAGTGTGACTTGATACTATAAATCTAAGTAAAATTAATCTCTGTGTATGCATAAATAGGGGTAAATATGGATTTATAACATTAATTTACACAACTATTTCTCAACTTGTTTATGAGAATTTCCATCTAAGGGATAAATGAATGAGACTGGTATTTATATAGTGTTTAAATGCTTGTCATAACATAAAATGAGACTAGGTTTACCTTAATATTATTCAAGGAGTGGAAAATATCTGATAGGGGATAAGGTAGCTAAAGGACAATAATGTTGCCCCCTTTGCTAATAATGCACTACACTATAGGCCAAAGGCGACATACTATTATCCAAGTGGATGGAAGGTATGAAAGAGGATTAGATATGCATATGTGATGCATTAATGAAATTTTTGGTATATTTATGCATGGGCTAAATTCACAAAAAAATTGTAAAAAGATAAAAAGAGGCCCTAAGATAAGTCTAAGGCTAAGCTAAGGATAGGGTGGTCTCAAGTGACATTCATTACCTAAATGACATTTTAGATGACTATAATTATCTTAAGGGATGCATCCAACTTCCTATAAGTTTTGAGTCTAGAGGATGATATAAGTTATAAAAAGTCCATTATTGTATTTTATTTCCATCTGGATGTGACCATGAATATAGTTTGTCAATTGGGTGTGCAGTTCAAAATTTACAAGTTATACTAACCAAATTTTGGTCCCTAAAGAAAGTTTTTGCTACAAAATAAAATGTGCTATCATTTATTACTAATTATAAATAGTAGATAATTTTCCTAGTTGTGAATATAATACTACCCATGTAGCTTGATGAGCTTACAATTTATTTCTACCCATCACTGTTTACTTATAATGGGTGCAGAAAATTTGTTCCATTTTTTCCCTTAAGATCGAGAATATTATCTTAAGGGATGCATCCAACTACCTAAAATTTTTGAGTCAAAGATGAAGGTTTTATAAATTCCATTATTTCATTTATAAACCACTCCATATGTGACTAAAATTATGGTTTATCAATTTGACATGTGGTTCAAAAGTCATGCATTATAGTGACCAACTTTTGCTTCCTAAAGTAATTTTTTGTTGCAAAAGAAAATACATCTCCATTTATTCCTTTTAATGAGTGGAATAAACTCCTCATATTAATTATTAGAGGACCCCTCCATGAAATTATAGGATTTTATAATTTTTCTCTACTCTTCATGGTTTTCCACAATGAATACACAAAGTTCATCTATTTTTTCCCTTTAAGAATGACAAGTTTCTCTTCAGGTATGCATCTGGCACCTAAAAGTTTCAATTTTAAGGGATGATATATGGAAAAATAAGGTTATTATTATGTTTATACACCTATTTATATGTATTCACAAGGATGGTTCTTTCATTGGGCATGTAATTGAAAAGTTTCACATTATACTGACCAACTTTTGGTCCCTAAAACAAAGTTTTTAGTGTGATAGAAAGCGTGTCACCATTTATTTCACATTGTGATTGAAAATAATCATCTTCAAGTTTCTTAGAGGACTCTCATATAAAATTATAATATCTTATTATTCATATCTACCCCTCACGATTTTCTTGTAATGATTGTATATGCAATGGGAAATGCAATAAATTCTACAAATCAATCCTAGATCAGAGAAGATATATCCTACTTACACTTTCAATTGGTGATACATTAGATAATCATGGTCATGACCAATATGGATATACTAAACCTAGCCAAAATATCTCTTACCATAATAATATCACTAGGGAAGGTTACAAAGCCTTGAGTCAAGTAAAACTATGCAATAACCCTAGCTAGGTCCTATGTTTTCATATTCACTAAACTAATAATAAGTAAATCAAAAAATAATCTAGTGCTCACCAAATTTTGTGGCACAAAATGGGGGTGTTAAAAAACAAAATAAAACATGCTTAGAGGACTTATACTCAAATCAATGTATGTAGAATTCTAATGCATGAAATAGAATTACAAATGCATATCTATCTACTCTTACAAAGGAAGAACAAAGTTAGGAATACTTACCTTTGAAGATGAGCTTGCCAAGACTCAATATATCCCTTGGCCAAGTGATTTGTAAGAGGTTGTTATGTTATGTAAGGATGACAAGGATAAATTAGATCTAGGCTACATAACCTATCAATGTATCCAAAAGACTTCTCCATAAGACAATATTGATATCTCCAAAGAAAGTATAAAACCCTAAGCTTGATCTTCAAGTAGAATGGTGGATAAGTAGATGTGAAATATATCCTACTTCTTCTCTACTCTTAGAAATGGAAAAATTAATGTGTTTATATAGGGTTGAAAGTTTCAATTGATAGGGTCAACTTGGTCAACCTAGTATTGAAATTGATAAAAAATTAACTAAGTAATTAATTATGTCGACCACAACTGACTTAGTTTTTAGTAACCTCTATCAATAATAATACAAGGTCGATGTGGCTGACATAGTCATGTAAACTACAAAAAAGGGGTTTAATTTAGGGAAATGGCTAATGAAGGTGGAAAATGACTAGAGGAGGGTGAAAAATAGGAGGCACAACTTAGAGGAATGTTTTTAGGAGCTAGTTGGATTGGTAATAAGAGATAAAAAAGAGAAAACAATCCTACGAAGCACCAATGGTCTTCCCACCCCTTTCTCGATGCACCCTTTAGGGTGTGCACCCAAAGATATTGAAACTTGATGAGTTATTTTAAGATAGAAAACATCATTGATTTATAAAGTTTGAAAATATTATGTATATGCATATGCCCCACTTGAATCTCATCACATGTCACTCAGATGCAACAGGGGATCGTGCTTTGAGAAAGAACATGGTAACACACAATGTTGAAACTAAAAAAAGGTTGCAATATTTTAAACCATAAAATAATTGAAAGTAAATGATTTCAAGGGAAATAATTTAAAATTAAAATACATGCATACCTTGACTTACTTTTATTTCTAGATAGTTATCTACTATGTTTGTAGTTTTGATCATGGAGGGTGTAGAGACTGTTTTGACGAACCCAAGGATACAAAAATAAATAGAAAAAATAAACAAATACAGGAAAGCCAAGATAACTAGTGCTATGTGGGTGGGGTGTACTTATAAATTTTGCAAGTTGGGGTGACAAGTTCTATGTTAGACCAAATGACCAAGTCAAAATTTAGAGTAAATCAAGTAACCAAAAATCCAAGGCTATTAAATACTGAAAAACTCAAACAAGTAAACCATAAGTAAGAAAGACAAAATCACCAAGTCAAACCAAAGATATATGTCAAAAAGATGGTAATCAAAAATCAATGTGAAAGCAGTAATAATTCTTAATTAAAAAAAGATGGGCAAAAAAAATGGTAAAATAACATTAATGAGTGAGAATTAAGAATCCTTACTCAATCATCAATGGAAAAAGGTGCATAAAAGGGAAAACAAAATTGATGAGTGACAAGTAACAAGCCAACCTCAATCAATAATGGAAAAAGTACATGAAAATAGAAATGAATGCAGGTGTCCACAAAAAGGGTAGTACAATAATAATAAATGGTAAAAGAAATCAAAACATAACTAGAAATATATAGCAATAGTGTAAAAAAAGTAATCCATATTTTATCAAGCATATTATTTTTCTCTAAATATTGATAAAACTTGAAACAAAGTAGTGCTAGTATGTTTTGAAGATGTGAAGAAGAATAAAATATATAATAAGCGAAAACAAATTTAGAATCACACTATCCTATCAAGGGGCAAAATGGAATGGGTGGAGGGCAGAATGAAGGAAAAACCAAGGTCTAAGAACTCTTTATTAAAGTCACGACACTTAAATTAGGTTTGACAAAACAATATGACTTTTGACCGTAAGGACTCTGAAGAACTTCTCCTAGACACACAAGTCTTAGATCAATAAATGAAGTATACAGATCATCCCATGAAGGTTATATGCATGAAAAGTAAAATGGACCTAACTTCCCACAACATGTTCCCCATTCCTCAAGACCCCTTACAAAGCTACCGATCTACTATGAAGATTGGGTAATTATGTGAGAAATTAGGTAACACCATAGAGTTTATTGAGTTCTCCTATTCCAATCTACTGGCCTAGTGCACCCCAATGTACCTTAGCTCTATTATGAGGCCAACTGTAGAGTTTAAGCTTTGATTGGAGATAAGAAATGTTCTTGTAATCCTATCTTTTAGTGTGATTTAAAATTTTTAGATTTGTATGTTGCCTTTGGATTTTAACTTTCTTGATGGCTTTTTGTATTCCTCCTCCATAAGGATTTAGAAGACAAAACATAGGTGCTAAAGATGATGTTCATTTGAATACTCAGGGCTTGGTTGCTAAGAGAGAGACATCAGAGAGCATGGTTTCTAAAATTCTCATAAACATAGGTAAAATAATAAGTGATATCTTGACTTTGACCTTGTTTTATCCAATGTGGAGTGAAAGGAAAAGAAATCAAGAGGAATGAAACATGAAATAATTTAAATTACTTCAAATTGCAAAAAAAATGACAAAGGAAAAAAAAGATACAATAATAGGTAAGTGTGATTACTTATCATAATAAAGAGGTAAATGTGGGAAAACATGCTAGCATAGGTTCTTATGCAAATTTTATCTAAAAAAGAAGTAAAATCTAAAGTTTGAGAATAAAGGTAAAAAAATTCGTAACCATTACAAAACACATTCTAGATAAGGAATGAAAAGATGTTGATTTTATGAGGAAGGCCAAGTCTTATCCATGGTATTACACTTCAACTCATAAAAGAGAAGCCCAAGGGGGTATACAAATCATGTTAAAAATTAAATGGGATAAGAAAAAGATGGTATTTGTGAGGAAGGCTAGGTTCTATCCATAGTTTTACACTGCTAATCATAAAGAGAAACCCAAGGGGTGCCAAAAAGTACTTGGAAAGTGATAAAATAAAGAGGATAAAAGTACATCATGAGGAAGAACAGATCTTATCTACAGTTTTACAATAAAACTCATGAGAAAAGGGAAAACCAAAAGACCAAAAGGAAGGACTAAGGTTTGTGAAAGGAGATAGATGTTTTAGAGGGTGAGACCCATGTAAGTATCTAACAAAAAGTGTTATATTGATAATAGATAGAAAGCATGAAAAATAGGGAAGTATTTAGGAAAAATACTTATTGAGGAATTATGCATTACTAGGTTCTTTAGAAATATGGCCTTCATTGGTTTGAGGGTGGTAGGTACTTAGACCAAGAATATATTTGACTAAATAAGGGCCCCACCATTTTTGGGTATATTTACCTTCTTTGTCATGAGTGTAGTCTAATTTAATGATGAGATCACCAATATTAAATATGCAGATTTTAACTCATACATTATGTTGTTTGGCAATATGGGCCTTGTATTAGTGATTATCTTCCAAAGTAAAAAGATGATGTTCATCAAGGAGATCGAGAGCATGAAGGTGAGCTTCAAATAATTCTTCATCGGCTATGATATCATGAAGAGATATATAGAAAGAGGGAAGCTCAAATTATAATGGGAGGACTAATTTAAAACCATAAACTAGAGAGAAAAATGTTGTCCCAGTGTTAATACATATGCTAATGTGATAGGCCCAAAGATTAGGATAGAGATGAAGGTGCCAATCCATGCATGTTTCATGAATTATCTTTAGGATAATTTTATTAATAATTTTTTTGGTGGCCTCAATTTGGCCATTACATTATGGATGATAGGGTGTGGAAAATTTGTGATTGATTTTAAATTTAACATAGAGTTGTTTGACATCTTTGTTTTTGAAATTACCATCGTTATTTGAAATGATAATATGAGGAACACCAAAGAAGTAGATTATTTGATTTAGGATAAATTTAGAGATAGTGGTACTAGTGAATTAATGAGGGGCATAGCCTCAACCCATTTCATAAAATATTTTATGGTTATGATTATAAAGACATGCCCATCTTAAGAGTGAGGTAATTTGACTATAAGATCTAATCACCACATGGAGAATGGCCAGGGAGATTCTATGATATGAAGCTCAACTGAAGGTGAATGAATTAAATTGTCATGATGCTAGAAAGGAGTAATTTTTTTTGAAAATTTAATGGCATCCTTTTCGAGAGTGGGATAAAAGTATCCCATACATAAGAATTCATGGGTTGTAGCATGTATGTTACAATGTCCATCATAAATTTACCCATGTGCTTGTTTAAAAAGAGGAGGGACCTCATCTTTCATAACATAATAGAGCAAGGTACCTTCAACATTATGATAAGAGAGAATGTTATATCTAAATATATACTTAAAACCTTATTTACAAATATGAGTCTTTTTAGGGAACTGATGTTGTGAGGATAAGTTTGGTGTTCAAAAAATTGAATGATGTCTTTACACCATAGGCTTTGTCAAATGGTGATGACCTCAATGTGGCAGATAACCAAATCTTATGGTTGAATAGAAGATGGATATTTTTTTATTTGGATAAGAAAACTGGGATCGGTAATAACTTAGTATAGATGAAAAAGAGATGCTAAAGAAGCAAGAGAATCAATAATAGAATTTTGATCTTGAGGGATAGGCTCGATGGTGAAGGAAATGAAATCTTTGGTGAGAGTAGTTGAAATTTGATGATAACAAATGAGATTCTTTATTTTGCATTGGTAATCACCATTGAATTTGTGGTAAATGAGTTGGGAATCACCTAAAGCATGCAGGTATTAGATATCTAAATCAAGGGCATCTCTCATGCCTAAGATTAAAGATTTATACTCTGTCATGTTATTAGTGACGTTGAATGTTAGGAAAAAAGAAAATAGGATGATTTTTCCAAGATAATTTTTAAGGATACAACCTACCCCAACTCCTTGAAGGAATTTAGCACCGTTAAAATGAAGGATGAAAGTATCTTCATGTAAATTGACATTAATTTTAGGAAGTTCTTCGATAACTACTTTTGGTTTAATAGTATTGGGGAGGATAGTAGATTCATAGAGATTACTTTCTTCAATATCAAAATGGAAGTTATGGAAGTAATATTTAAGATATATGGATTGGTTGAAACCTTCAATATAGAGTATTATCATGAGGAAGATTATCTTAAAGGTGGTTGGTAGCTAGCATAAGAGTTGCAGCAAGTTGATCTATGATGATTTGTCCTTTGATATCTTTTTGAGTAATAATTTAGAGATCGAATTTCATGAGGAGGACCATCCACTTGCCAATTATATCTCCAAGAACAAAGGATTTGGATAAGAAGTGATGAAGGGGATTATAATGGATGATGACATAAGTGGTTTGATAAATCATATAATGTCAAAGTTTTTTAGCTACAAAATATATGGTGAGGCAATCACGTTTAAATTTTGTGTAATGTTTTTCATAATCAATGAGGCCTCAAATGACATAGTAGATCACATATTCTCTTCTAGTATCATCTTTTTGCGAAAGCATTGACCCAAATGATAAGTGTGTGGAAGAGGTATAGAGGATCAAAGGTCAACTATTTAAAGGGGGACAAAGAGTAGGTGGGTGAAGTAATGATTCTTTCATATTATCAAATTCTTTCTGATAGGGATCCATCCATTCTAAAGTAGTACCTTTATTAATAAGAGAATTAATGGAATAAATATAGTAATCCATTTCAAGGATTAATTATCTAATTTCCTTAAGTTTACTAAGGTAAGTATGAATGTATAGAATGGATTGAGGGATGGACATGTTGATGATAGTTTTAATCTTGATAGGGTTAACATCGATGTCATAGAGAAAAACTAAGAATCCTAATAGTTTTCTAGATGTGAAACCAAAAACACATTTGTAAGGATTTAGTCTAACTTTGTATTTAAGAAGGTAGTCAAAAATGATGGCAAGATCAAAAAGATGAGTCTTGTGACATTTATATTTAGCAATTAGGTCATCCACATAGGTTTCTATAATTTTGTGAATAAGATAATGAAAGATATGAGTCATTGCCTATTGATAGGTATCTCCAACATTTTTGAGGCTGAAGGGCATTTTAACATAGTAATAGGTGACCCATTCCATGGTGAAAGTTGTCTTATATTGGTCTTTAGGGGCAATGTGAATTTGATTGTAACTTGAGAAACCATCCATAAGAGACAATAATTCATAATCAGTTGTGGAATAAATAATGGTATCTATTGAAGGTAGAGGGAAATTGTCCTCAGGACAAGTTAGATTAATATTATGGAAATCAATGCTAATGTGAATGTCCAAAGTGACCTTTTTTCAAATAAAGACTATGTTAGAAACCCATTCAGAGTAATCCACAAGTTTGATAAACTTGGCATCAAGAAGTTTGATAATTTCTTTATGGCATAAGGTGTAAATTTTGGGTGAAAATTTCCATTACTTTTGGTGCATAGGTTTGGCATTGAAAGAAGTGATGATATGGTGCATCATAATGTTAGGGTCAATACTAGGCATGTCCTTCTAGGATTAAGTAAATCTATCATGATATTTGTCAAAAAATAAGATAAAGTTATCATGTTTAGTAGGTGTGAATTCATGAGAAACTATAATCGATCAATGGCATGATGGAGTACCATATTCAATGTGAGTAGTTTATTCAATAAGCATATCATTGCCATCTTAGAAGTGATGTGGTGCATTTGGTAAAAAAGAGATTGGATTAGATTTATGGTCGATGATAGTGATGAAGTTGTCAAAATAAGGGGTTTTATTTTTGAAATTCTTGAGTTTGTGATGTTTTCAAGGAAGTTGAGGTTCTCAAGAATGAAGTAATTCAAGAATTGATTCATCACTGGGCAAAGTGAGAAAAGGAAAATAATACTCAACATCTACTTTGATATTGAGAATTTGATTACCATGGTGATCATATTCATAATGTATTTGATGAACGACTGTGGTATTGACATCTAATGTAATATTAGGTGTAGAAGGAGTAGATTGATCAAATGAGATTGGTGCATCATTATTTTATCTAATGGGGGAAGAATCAGATGTAATGATGGGATCTGTAGGTGGTATAGAAGATGCAATAATTTTTTGATGTTCATAAGGTAGGATTTGTTTGACCACCCAAGGAGTATCAATAAGTAGACAATTAATGGGAGGTACATGACCATCAGGAGTAAATTCAAAATCCTTGAAAATGGTGTGAACATCCTAGTTAAAGGCATGTATTTGAGCTAAAGTTTTTTGATAATATTGAACATTCAAGACTTGGGATTGAGTTTGGGACATGGTGTAGTTATCATCATAGGTTTTTTATAAATGGTATATGCTTGAGATTTAGGGGGAGTTTTAGAAAGTGAAATTTTGATTTTACTAAAATTACATGGTGACATGATTAGAGGATCTTAGAATAATTTGGATACTCCATAATCATTTCATGTGAAGGAATCTTCTGGATAAAAAGTTTATTAAGCATTACGTGGAGGGGGAATGCCATTGATCTCATGAATGAGAGGAATAGTGTCATCATGAGGTAATAAAGAGGTGTTAGGACTTGTTCCAAAGTCTTAACATGAGGTTAGATTTTTTGGTAGGTTAATGAATAATAATTGTTAATGTGATATGCATCTTTTTATTAAAGACACCCCCATAAAATAAAGTTACTTAGTTTTAGTTTTAGGTAGTTTTCATGTTTTGTGTTTATTAATTAGAACTACCTTACGGGTTGAATTCCCATAAATAGTTGGTTATAAGATTAGTTGGATTTACCGGTCATGGGTAAAATCTATATAATCTATGTTTGTAATGTAAAAGGGTTAACAGAGTAAAGGCACCCTTATGTACTTATTTTTTGAAAATTAATAAAATACTTATGTACTCGCACTAAGTGGGGACAAGGTTCAAACTATTTGTTCAAGGAGTTATCAAGAGGGAGGAAACCACTTTGAGATATAAGGAGGTAGCATAGTAGTGTTGAAATTATGTTTCAAGTCATTAGATTCATCATCATCTGAATCATCTAGAGTGACCTATAAGTCTAGATTGATGTCGATGAATTTAGGCAAGGGAGTACTATTAATGGTAGGAATGGTAGGAATGAGATATTGAGATTTTGGATTGGGAAGATGAATACTTCAAGGTTTGGGATTTGCCTCATGCTTATATCATTTTTCATTATGTAAGAATTTGATACATTGGCTACTGGAAGAAGCACTGGCCCTCATTCTATAAGTCCAAGGGTGACCAGAGAGTATGTTATAGATAGGGGTAAATCAAAGACCATAAGTTTAGTTAAAATGAACTTAGGTCCTATTGTTAGAAGAAGCTAAATACAACCAAGTGGATTTTGATTAGTTTTATCAAATCCATAATAGGTGATGTGGGTTTGTTTGAGATGATTCTTATTATAGCCAAGTTTTTGGATAAGCCACAAAGATGTCACATCAATACCTAACGCTTTGTAAACTAACACTTTACAAACAAGGGTAGTATTAATGGCTATTTTAATGAATAGTGGTGGATCATCAACATAAAAAAGGATCTCATAATTAATCATGTCTTCTTCAATAAATTCAATAGAAGGATTGGAAGAGGGACAAATGGATTCAATGGTATGGATGTTGGTAGGTTGAGGCTCAATAGAGGGTAATTATTCATTTATATAAGATGGATCTTTAATTTCTTATAATTATTGCATGAAGAACTTAAAATGATAAGGGGAAGTATGAACTAACTCCATAAGTTGAATGTTAAAAGGCATGGAGTTAATTTATTCAAAAAAGTTCCAATGGAATTTAGAAGAACCAATGCAAGGTTTATAAGGTAAGGTATATTTTGAAGGAATGGAAGTTATTAGGGGTTTAGAAGAAGGGGGTGGTTCCTCATGGGATTTCAAAGCTAAATGAGTGGTTGTAGTATCTTTATGAAGTTGTTCCTCCAAAGATGGCTATTTAGGTTTTATGAAAGGATCTATGTGAGTTAGTTTGTGATGATAGTTGACCTTAGCTATGTTAACACATTGAGAATTATTGTAATATTGGTCATAGTTGGCATCAATAACACAAATCTCCTTGGTATTTTATTGATGATTATGTGTGGGAAAATATTTTTGGTTATTAGAAGAAGAAGCTATCAGAGCTTGTCATTTTTGAGAAGTGGTGATGTACTCTTGATGATGGAGTTAGATCATGGCTTCATTATTGAAGGAATCACCAAACATGTAGGATACAAAAAATTTAGTAAGCCCTCAACAAGTTTCATGGGAATGAACAATGTCAACATAGAACCAATAAAATTAATTAGGGTCATACCATTTAAGAGGATTATTAAGATAAGTGAAGGGTTTAAAGGGTGGTAAGAATTATTTCATTTGATGCACAGGTAGTGATATGTGAGAAGATGGGGGATTATCAGCTTTGGCAACTCCTAGTTTGGTTTGAGGAGTATTTCTAGTGATGGCATTAGTATAAGTTTGAAAATTTCCTTTAAGTAATTTGGTATTAGGTTTAAATTGCTTCATTAATAAGTCTTGACATTTGGCTTGGTCAAGAGATTCATTAATCATTTGATGAGAAAAAGTTTGAACCTTATATTGAATCAAACGAGTTAAATCAATTATAAAGAGTTTGAACAAATCATCATCATTAATGCTATGGTTAGCCTTATGGTCTAGATATTTCCATTGTTTGATAAAATCATGAGCTGATTTGGTAGGATATTGATTAGCATTGATGAAATGGCTAAGGTAATTTTTGGGAAGGTCATTATGTCGAAACTATTCAACTAGAGGATTAACTACATCCTCAAGTTGCCAAATTGAATATTGGGGAAGTTGGTTGTACCATTGTAATACATCACCAATGAAGTTTTTAACCAAAAGTTTAGTTGTGGCAAGAGTATTAGTTTGAATCCACTCTTTATAAAGATTACCGAATGTTTTAAGAAAGGATGCAGGGTCTTTAGTCCCATCATAATTGATAGTTAGAGATATATTACCAATATCAATGGACATGATGAAATAATCTAAAGGCTCATTTTAGATATTTTGAAGCATTTTTTTATTCATGATAGGTTGATGAATAACATTTTCTGAGGCATCTCCAAGAGGTGAAGGAATAAAATTTGGATTAGCTTGAGGATTTAAAACCATATGTTGATTAGCCATATTAATAAAATGATGTTGTAATTGCATCATTTGAGAGGTGTTAGAAGTTTGCATTATGTTCATTTTTTGTATGAATTGTGTAATAAGTTGATTCATATCAATTGGCACATTGGTTTTTGTAGAACTCCCCAAATGGTATATGGGGAGGGTTGTTGGAAGATGGATTACCAGTGGTATTGTTGGATAGACTTGTGTCAATTTCTCCCACATTTTTTTGAAAATATTAAATATGGGAATTGTCTTGATAGGTATAAAAAGGATTAGATCCACCTACTTCATCTTTAGGTGTGATTTGAACCATGTTATAATCCTTAGATGAAGGAGGGGAAGAGGTGCTCCAAGAGTGATGATTATCTTGGGATGTAAAGAGAGGGAGAAAGGAATACCCTATATAGTGTTTAAATAGATTTACGTTGTCCAAGAATATTCTAATAGAGTATTTCATAATGTTTTTAGGAAATGAATATAATGCTAAGGAATGAGAAAACATATAACTAAGTAGTCCAGATAAGAGAGCAGGGTCAGTAATTAGACATAGGGTTGTTGGGTCGACTTTGTATTGCTAAAAGGGAGTTGAGAAGAGTAAAACATCAAATGGGCTGACTTAGTACTACTGGACAAAAGGAAGAAGAGTATAGAGTTGACCAAGTTGACTTAGTATTGTTGAAAAGGGTCTGAGAAGAGTACAAAATTGATTGGGTCAACTTAGTACTATTGGATAGAAGATAAATAAGGATATAGAGTCAACTAGGTTAACTTAGTACTAAAAACAAGGAGAAACATAGTCTGATAAGGTAAAAAGTTGAACATAAAAATAGTGTGCTAAAATAGGGATTTTTTTTGTAATTCAATTGAAGTAGGAAATGGAAGAAAACACACAATCAATTAAATCAATGAAAATGATTCAATTATATCACACAACATAAAACCTTTCACCAACATTGATCAATGAAAGTTTTTGCAATACAACACACAATGATTAGAGAGAAAGTAGTTAACTAAAAAGTAAATTCTAACTAAGTGGTCATCTTTAGTGTTGTTAGATTATTATAAAGTCTTATTTTAAGTGTGATAGGGAAGTTGGCTGAAAGTATGGAACTAGAAAGCAATCTATGGATGGTTTCAAGATGTTTAAGTTGAAAGGGATCTATGTTGGCAATAATATTGGCTTGGTATTGGGGCCTAACTCCTCACTTCATAATCCCATAATGATAAACTTGTTGGGTGATTTTCCAATTCATACCATTAACTACATATTTATACTTGGCCAGAAAACTAAGTCAGCTTTCCCTTTAGTGATGAAATCCAAATAGGTAGGCCTTAGAAAGACAAATGTTAAATGTATTTTGAATATTGTGTGATTTGGTAGTGTCTGCAAAAAGATCAAAATAGTAAAACTAAATGTTAAGTTGAAAAACCACCTAATTATATTATATGAGATACTCTAAGCATGTAAATAACTAAAGATTAAAGTGTAAATTAATTACTAGTAAATAGTTGTTAATTCTCAAATTAAGATTAGTATAAAGTTAGTTTAGATGACATTACATGAAAATAGTACAAAATAGAGTCAAATAGGTCACTACTATTTTGTATAAGTAAGAGTTTAAACAACTAAGTTGATCATCTTGACTTAGTCTTTTAGATAGAAGACATGCTACAAAACTAAGTTGACCAGGTCAACTTAGTTTGCTATAAAATTGCACTTTTAAAGATTGTAAACTTACAAAAAGTAGAACTATAATAAAGTACTAAATTGACAAAAAAAGAAAGGAATCTTGGTGGGTTTGAAGATGATGATGGTTACAAATGTTTTGTTGAAGTACCTTGAATGTTGCTTGTAAGTTTTGCAAACTAAGTTGACTGGTTAGAACTAGTTCTGTGAAACCCTATTTTCTAAAGCCTAATAAGATGACTAATTCAACCTGTCCAACTTAGTTTGTTGTTATGGATGCTATCTAGAAGACTAAATCAATTTTTTTGATTTAGGTTTTTATCTAGATGATGACTGAAATAATAAGTTGATATACATGACTTAGTTTGTTATTTGGATGCTGATTAAAAGACTAAGTCGACCTGTTTGACTTAGTTTGTTATTTGAAACTGAAGAAGAATAATGTGTTGAACTATACAATCTTGTAACCTATATCTAATTAATACCTACATATAAATAACAAGCATTTTTATATGAATATGTGTTAAACCTAGGTACATAAGTTATAACTATATTGGTCTGGTCGACCTAGTATCACAAATATAGAAAAATAATAAAATGATAGAAATAAAAAGCATGAAATAAAACTAACAAGGGTTAGATTCACATTGGGTTAACCATAATGCATGTAATATAAAATACAATAGATTCTACAAATCAATCCTAGCTTAGAAAAGATAGATCCTACTTACACTTCCGATTGGGGAAACATTAGATAATCATGGTCATGACCAATATGGATCCATTAAACCTAGACAAGGGATGTATTACCATAATAATATCACTAGGGAGGGTTACAAAGCCTCCAGTCAAGAAAAACTTTGAAATAACCCTAATTAGGTCCTATGTTTTCATATTCACTAAAGTGATAATAAGTAAAGAAAATACTAATCTAGTGCTCGCCAAAGCTTGTGACACAAAGTGGGGGTAATAATAAAAATTTAAACATGCATAGAATACATATAATCATGTTAATGTATATGGAATCCTAATGCATGGAAGAAAATTTCAAATGCATATTTATCTACTCTTACAAAGGAGGAACAAAGTTAGGAATACTTACCTTTGAAGACAAACCTACTGAGCCTCAATCTCTCCCTTGGCTAAGGTGCTTCATAAGAGGTTTTTATGGTATGTAAGGATGAAAATGATAAATTAGATCTAGGATACACAACCTACTAATGCATCTAAAATAATTATCCACAAGACAATATTTGTATCTCCAAAGAAAGTATGAAACCCTAAGCTTGTTCCTCAAGTAGAATGGTGGATAAACATATTCGCAATCTATCTTACTTATTTTTTTCTTGTCTTAGAAGTAGTGAAATGAATGTGTTTATATAGGATTATTTAACCCTAAAAACTTTCAAATATTTTGACCGACACTATCGACCTAGTATTGAAATTGACAAAAAACTAACTAGGTAGCGAACTATGTTGGTAACGGCTGACTTAGTTCTTAGTAAGGTCTGTCAATAATAATACAAGGTCGATGTGGCCAACATAGTCATGTAAACTACCAAAAATGGATTTATGTTAGGGAAATGGATAATTAAGGTGGAAAATGACTAGAGGAGGGTGTAAAATAGGAGGAAAAACTTAGGGGAATGTTTTTAGGAGCTACTTAGACTGGTAACAAGTGATAAAAAGGGACACCAATCTTGCAAAGTACTAATGGTCTTCCCACCCTTTTCCTAGTGCACCCCTTCTAGTGTGCACTCAAATATATTGAGACTCTATAGGTTCTTATAAGATATAAAGCATCAAGGATTGATAAAGTTTGAAAATATTATATGTATACAAACTGCATAAAGTTTGTTCCATTTATCCCTTAAAAAATAAGAAGATTATCATAAGCGATGTGTCTGATCACTTTTAAGTTTCTATTATGGGGCTCAATATAGGGAGTATGAATATTATTCTTGTTTTTATATTCCCTTTTGGATATGCTTACAAATATTATTCATGATTGGGCACATAGTTCAAAATTTGTTCATTATATTGACCAAATTTCGGTCTCTAAAGCAAGTTTTCACTAAGATATAAAATGTGTCACCTTTTAATCCTCATCATTAGTCAAATATTATCCTATGGTGGTTTTTTATAGTAATCCCCATGAAATTTTATGAGCTTACAATTATATTGTAATGGATGCACAAAGTTCATATATTTTTACCTTAAGAAAAACAAGTTTCTCTTTAGGGATGCATTCAATTTCCTATAAGTGTCTAGTTTAGGGACTGATGGAGGGTATTAAAAATTTAATTATTACATTTATACATAACTTAAAGTGTGTTTTAAAATATGATTTATCAATTAAGAACATGGCTCAAAAGTTGCACCTTATACTAACAAACTTTTGCTTTGTAAATTAAGTTTTTTTTAGAGAAAACATGTTTTCATTTCTTCCTCATCATGAGTGGAAGAGAATAATAGAGGGGGTTATTATATTAATCCTCCATGTAATTTTATGAACTTATGGTTTATCTCTATCCCTCATAGTTTCATGACAAATGTTGTGTAAATTTTGTTTCATTTTCCCTTTAAAAAATGAGAAGTTTCTCTTCAGGGATGCATCTAATTGAATATAATTTTCAAGTATATGGGTTGATGGAGGGTGTAAAAATTAAATTATTGTGTTTATATTTATATCCAACCATTTTAAATAAGATGATTCATTGATTGAGCATGCAGATTAAAATTTGTGCATTATATTGACCAACTTTTTCTCCCTAAAAAAATTTTTTATAAAAGAGAAAGCCTATCATTATTTATTCCTCATCATGAGTGGAAGAGAATATCTAGGTTTTTATTTATATGAATCCCTTATGAAACTATATGATTTTACAATTCATTTCTACCCCTCACAATTTCATTGCAATGGCTGCATAAAGTTTGTTCTTTTTTTCCCTTAAGAACAACAAGTTTATCTTCAAGGATGTGTTTGACCACTTGTAATTTTAAATTATAAGGTCTAATAGATGTGGATAAATAAAATTATTACATTTATATTCCAATTCAATAATTTTCATGAAGATAGTTCGTCGATTGGGTGAACAGTTCAAACATTTCACGTTATACTGACCAACTTTTGATCCCTAAAGCAAGTTTTATTTGTAAGAGAAAATATGCCCCTAAATATTATTTTTTGTGAGTGGAATAAAATTATCTAGGGTTTTATCAAAGGACTTACCCATGTAATTTTATGAGCTTATGGTTCATCTGTACTGCTCAACGTTTCACTGCAATGGCTACGCAAAGTTCATATCATTTTCCCCTTGAGAATGACAAGTTTTTATTGAAGGATGCATTAAACCATATCAAAATTTATATTTTGTGGGCTGATATAAGGAAGAAAAATTAAATTATTTAATATCTTTTCCCATACAAAAGTTTCCACAAAGACAATTTGATGATTGGGTGCACGGTCCAAATTTTTTGCATTATTGACCAACTTTTGCTTGCTAAAGTGACTTTTTGATACAAGAGAAAATATAGCACCATTTATTACTCATCATGAGTGGCAGATAATCCTATAAGTGTTTTTTATAGGACTCATATGTATAATTTTTTGAGCTTATAGTTTTTTATTTACCTCTCACAGTTTCACTTCAATGACTGCACAAAGTTCATACCATTTTTCTCATCAAGAACTATTTAGGGATGTTTCTATCCACCTACAAGTTTACAATATGGGGGAATATAGAGGGAATAAAAAGGAAATTGTTACATTTATACACCCATTCAAAACTATATATGAATATATTTTATTGATTGGGTATGTAGTTTAAAAGTTGTATGTTATACTGACCAACTTTTGCTCCCTAAAGCAAGTTTTTCATACAAGAGAAAATGTGATGTTGTTTCTTCCTCATCATGAGTGAAAGAGAATCCTCAAGTGGGTTCTTATAAAAATCTCCCATGAAACTATATGAGCTTAAAATTCATCTCTACCCTTCATGGTTTCATTGCAATGACTCCAAAAGTTATTTTCATTTTCACTCTTAAGAAAGAAAAATTATCTTAAGGGATACGTCTGACTGCCTGCATGTTATGAGTCTGAGGGCTGATGGAGGGTGGAAAAAGTCCATTATTGCATTTATATGCACATATAAATGTGTCTATTAATATATTTTATTGATTTGGCAAGTAGTTAAAAAATTTTATGCTATATAGACCAAATTTTCCTCCCTAAAACATTTTTTTGTTCCAAGAGAAAATGTGCCTCCATTTATTCCTTATTGTGATTTTGAAGAGAAACCTCTATAGGGTGATTAGAGCAATTTCACATGTAAATTAAAAATATTATGGTTCATATATATGATTTTAAATCACATTTCATATTTCTTTGGTTTTCAAAATACATGTCACAAATACCATTAAAAATAACTTCTCAAGTTGATCCAAGGATGCCATAATTATACGCTTCTTCTAGACATAGTTTATAAACAACAATCATGAAAGCTAAACATTATTTATCTGTTCATTGGAAAAAACATGCTATGAAAAATTATTCATTTATTAATAATTACTAAAAGGATAATGTAAAATGACAATAACAACAAACAATATAGACAGATAAAATTTAAATATGTATACACAAATTATAACATTTCATGTTTCATATAGATATGTAAGATAAAATGTATGTGTATCTAAATTATGCCATAATGACATATAAAATGGGCCATATCATCATAAAATATAATACAATATATGCATACAAAGTGTGTTATATAGGCATAAAAATTGGGTCATATAAACATATACAATTAGCCATATCCACATACAATATAAATTATGCCTACAACTACCCCTAGCACTAGAGCTAGTGATCCTCTTACTTAGTGCTTCCTAATAACTTGTGCATCATCACCCTATATGTATAACCTAGGGGGATGGATGTATATTTATGGGGAGAGACTCTCCTCTCACATTGTTAAGGATTAAATGTCTATGATATAGTCTCATAAAATTATTATAACTACACCACATAAAAATTAGAAAATAATGCATTAAAATTATGTATGGAAAATGATGGAGTTTAAAATATATTTCTTTACAACAAGATGATTTTGGACTCATTAAATGCCACCTAAGGGACTTATTAGGTTTACATGACCTCAAATATATCAATTATGGCAAATCCTATAGAGCATACATATAGGGTTAGAGATGAGCATAAAAATATAAATATGATGTAGAGTATCATGACTTGAACTTTAAAAATAAAGTTTTGCTATGTTTTCTTACCATTATATGTCTAAGAATCAAGTGTTGATGGGGAGATACTAGATATTGGGGTACAAATAAGTGGAAACCATAGGTTATTATGATCTAAGCATATTACCCATTACTCTCTCATCATCTATTCAAACAACAAATGAAATAGGCCAATTATGACTCAATTAAAATTAAACCTATTTTAAGATAAATTTGAATTATTCCTTATACATAAATATAGATAGAGAATAACACAAAATTGTAATGATAATTTCAATGTCATCATTATATGTTTTAGTTGAATGCCAAATAGACACCCTCAACCTCCTAGAGAGGAGAGAGAACCTCGTTCCTTTCCTTATATCTATATATGGACAGAAGTCAGCCAAACAAATAAATGACCCATATCTAGATAGGGGGTCATTGAAGTGCTTGTCTATGAGTATAGATATTCCACTTGATCCTGCATGGGAAGTACGTTCTCAAGGATGAAACTCAAAGGAATTGATGAGGGCCTATACAAGCTATGGAACATGTCATTTAATTCAATGCAAATTAAATAACCTTATCAAGGATTGACATGTTGTGAATCCTTTTGAAAGAGAGGAGTGTCTTCAAGAATGTGGACATAGGTGGTGCATGGATGTTGTTAGTTTGTGATGAAAGGTTGTAGTCTAGATGAGTTTTGAATAGTGTTTATCATCATTTATAAAAATAAAAATGAAAGAGAAAATAAATTAAGATTATTCCTTTCTACATAAAGAGAGAGTGAGAGAGGGATCGAGAGAAAAATAGTGATAATGAGATGGAGTGAGTGAGAGAGTGATAGGGAGAGAAAGAGAGAGTGAGATATAGAGATAATGCAATGTTCTCTCTATTTATCTCCCTTTCTCTTCCTATGTTTCTATCTCAGGATGAGAGGGGAAGGTAAAGAAAATAAACACACTAAAACTATGGAGTATGTGAAATATTTAAACAATATAAAAACTTTATTATTTTATTTCACTAGATGAGTATAGGCTATTTTGGTGTTAATCACAACCTAAAAAATATAATCCAAACCAGGCGGGGTACCCATAATATCTCTCATTGTCTATACAAGAAAAAAAATGAAATAAGTCAAATATGAATCAATTAAGTAAACATATTAAAATAAACTTAATATTACTTTAGATATGTAAATAAATTATAATTAATTACTTGTGTGAATATGTATGGTGAAGTAGATAAGCCATATCTCTAGCTGTGTAATAACCTAAGGTGTTGAAGTAACTGCAGATGACATATTGTTTGCATCTAATTCTGCTCATCAAATTAACTTGTTAATCTGATATAATTAACACTTAATCCAATATCCTGTATTAACATCACCTCTTCATGCCCTTAAGTAAATTAATCAATTAGTCCTAACTACATGAAATACCCCTCTCTCCACATGTTCATATTTCTTAATATTATAATTCTTAATTTACCCCACTTTCCACATAATTCCTTATATTCTAATTTTTAATTCACCCACTTTCCAATCACATACCCTCCAAAAGAAAGCCTAGATATTTCCAATCCCTAGAAATTTCTCCCTTCTCAAATTTGAAATTTGGGATGAAAAATTTCTCTCCATTTCCTTCCAAACACATCTTTAAATGCAAGGTAACCTAAGCATTTGTGGTAGCTAGAATTGGAATGAGCCTTTGTTGTCCAAATCATCTCCCAACTAGCCATTAACATCATAATCTTTAGTATACTTTGGAATCTTACATCCCATTTTAGGTTTTCAACTTGTTGATTTAGTCTTCAAGCGACATTATGGAGTCTTGAAAAGGAGATTGAAAGGGACCAAGATGATAGTAAGGTTTTTCTGATTGTTCCTCTTTCAAATTCTTTCCATTTGATGATTAACTTGAGTTTGGATTGATTAAGTGTTATTTTTCAACTTTAATCCATTTTTTGTCTGAATTTTGGGTGATGGACATTGGAAACCATAGTGGGAGCCCTCCTCTTATGTTGACATTATTGTATATTAAGTGTGATTATGTAAGTTTATAGGTTAGATTGAAGCAAGATTGGTGGCTCAACATTTTAAACATTTAATTTTATGTGCACACATTACAACCACCATAGTCCATGAGGCTATATTTAATGAGGCAATAAAAAAAGAACTAATAACACCCTTTTAACCTCATTATAAGTTATATTTGAATTTATTATTTAGTTTTAGGATATCAATTTTGGCCAATTTTAGCTATATATGATATTAGTTATATAATTAAAATCTCTAGTTTTTTTTTGAGTTTATGTTGAATAGATTTAGGAATAGTTTCGAGGAAATGATTTTTGATATACATAAATAATAGGGACATATAAAAAAATTTAAATCCTTTGTATGACTGCATGTATGTACTCATTGACATTTTTAATCAAAGGTTTTGTCAAAATAAGAGTGATTCTCTTTTACAGGTCATAACTGTCAAATACCAAAATTGTTAAATTACTAATATTATTTGAAGGTTACTCCTCACAAAATTAAAATTAAAATTACGAACATCATGTTCTTAGTAAGATCATTTGTTAAAGAATGTAAGCCACAATTCTTAATGTCATTCTTGTAGATCACCCATCAAAGTCTAAATTACTAAAAGGTCAAAATTATTAACGATGTGATTGATAGGGCACTTATTGGAAAGATATATTGATCAAACTACTAATCATTTGTTTTACATGTCGATCGGTCCCAAACTTGGCCAAAACATTATTTTAATTATATAATTGATTTGATTGAAGTGATATATGTTTACAGGTCTAATCAGTCTATAAAAAAGCATTTAAAACTAATAACAATGTTTATATAGGGTCAATTATAGACGTTGCCACTTTGAAAATTACTAAACCATCTACTTGCATGATGAATGATCGAAGACCACTTGTCTTGAAACTACTAATCTTTTATTTTATAGGTCATCAGTCCCATACTTGGTTAAAACATCATTTTTTTTATAATTTTATTTGTTTTGATTTTCAACACACTAAATAAATTGGGTTAAAGAACTTTTTTGATTGCCTGAGTGTCACTTGAGAGATACCATGGTGTATTCTCTCCTCCTTGCATCCTCAAGATGATTATTGGAGGATAAAAACCACCAATAAACCCACCCCATTTTTATTTCTAGGGTGAAACATGACTATGAAAGTGACATCCATACACTTACCATTAGTCCCTAGGGGTCGGTGATGTGGATTTCATCACCACACATTAGACTACACTCCATGTTTCAATAGAGTATAAATATCAGGACAACTATTGTTAAGCACTAAAGTGAAATTCCCCATAAGGCTATGAGGAGTGAGGGGTATTTTGTCTCTAATACGTAAAGTGATTAGATAGCATCCTACATAGATTTTGGCCCCACCATACCTAGTGTATATTGGGGAATCCCCTAGTGAGCCCGTATAAACCTATAATATGACCTTTAATTGTAATAGGTAATTTACTTCCAAAGTCATAATTAACTCCCATGTGATTTTTAAGTGAAAATGGGGTTGAGAGGGTTTAGGAGATTTCATAATGAGTCACCAACCTATAGCCTTACCCAGGAAACCATTAGATGGTGTAGTCGTCAAGTTGCACTCCTATGTTAGTCACTAAATTTAGGTTTGTGGTTTATGTGTGACTTGTGTGAGTGTTTTCAGAACCAATACTATTTGTGAGCCAAAAATACTAAAACCACTTGAAAACTAAAAAACACTAGATTTAGCCCTATAAAAACCTAATTTTTGTCCCATTCCCTCAATTTTCATAAATTGAGTACCATTCTACATCCACCATTACCCATCTAGTCATCCACACATAAAATCCATCACTTAGATACCATACACATTTTTTTATCAAATCACTAAAATATACCCTTAAAAAAATTACACTATTTCAATCATATTCACACCATCACCTCAAGAAAATCAATTAAGTCACTAGAGCCAGTCCCTTTTTACTGTGTGATATTCACTTTGTTAGCACCTCCAACCATCCCATCACTATTTGTATTGCCATATTGCTAGCACCTTTTACCCTATCAATTTTCAAACTTGACATTCACATTATTGTTAACCCATCATTATGTTAGATTTGAGATCAACACCCATCATTATCTTACCATCTTACTAACTCAATTTTTTGGGAAATCATTGATTTACCTTCACCCTGTCAATTTTAACCAACAATTATTGACACCTTACTGGTCTATGTCATTACTGATAGTCCCTATCCTACAAATCTTACTATCATCTCAAATCAAGTTTACCATCTTACTAGTACCTTTCAATCTATCTATTTTCAAACTTGTCATTCATCTTTTTGTCATCCCATCATTCTATCATATTTGAGATTAGCACCCATCATTATCTTGACATCTCATTAACTCAAAATTTTGGTAATCCTTGATTCCTCAACACTCTACTAGTTTAGATCCAATAATTTTTTTTATATTTCTTGTATATGCATACTAATAGTATAAATACCTAAATCATGTAGCCTAAATAAATATCCATTTATCCATAACTTGTCAAACTAGCTCTAATCTCTTAAGTACTCTTACTCAAAGTTTCCTGTGACATCCATCTAATCCCTTCTAAGCTAGTCACTTTCATTTGATCCACCTCTCTTGATATATACTTCCTACCTACCACCACAATCTAAATGGTATCCAATACTCGTTATTGAGACATTAAAATAGGATAAGCATTTAGACCAACCAATAACCTATCGGAAACTTTGGATGAGTAATTGGTCGATAATGAAGAAAATTAGAGTGATGTGCACACCCCAAGGGGAAATGAAGATCACCCAAATAACCTTTTAGATAATGAGAGAGCCAAAATTAAACAATATGTCCATGACCATCAAGAACAATTACTCATGCAACTTATTAAAATTGGAACCTCACTACCACTAGATTTTAATGTGGATCTTTTGAATAATCTTGTTCGATCTCAACCTAGTACATCTCATAATCCACTTCACACTAAATTAAAATAAGATAACTACCAAGAATTGGTTGATGTTTAAGAATAATATGAATAACCACACCCTCTACCTACTATCAATACTAATAATGTTGAAGCTAGCAAGGGAAAGTCTACTTTAGAGAATCAAGTCAAAAATGATTATAATCAAACTATGCTAGACTACCTCAACCAAATAAACCAAGAAGTTAATTAATTATAATCCTAGTTCAATGCTAAAAATCTAAAGCCTAACCCAACTAAAAGACCCATAAAAACTATTTTATCATCCAATCATTCTGATCAGAACAAGTCAAAACCTAATCCATTCATCTCTAATCCATTGATAGATCCATATTTTCCCCTTGAATGGTAATCCATGAAGGACATACTTTAGTGCCTTGACACCCAATCTCACACAAAGAAATATTGGTATGAATATTTATACTCCTATCCCCTAGATATAAGCATCCTTACAGTGCCTTTTGCAACCAACTTTGAACCTCCCAGTTTGATAAATATAAAGGAAAGGGAGACCCATGTGATCATGTCAAATATTTATTCATAGAGTTCCATGAGTTAACATATAGTAATGCATACATGCTTAGACTATTCCATCGAAGCCTTGGAAGCCCTACCTTAGAATGGTTCATGCAGTTTCCAAAAGGATCTATAACATCATTTAGGGACTGGACAAAAAAAATTGTGCAATAGTTCTCTTATAATGTGGAACACAAAATAATTGTGTTGGATTTGTATGACACCAAATAAAAAAATGGGGAAATTATAGAATCATTATTTTAATGATGGTGTGGTCTTACAAGCTGCTTCCCTTGCTCGATTCTTGAGAGGGAGTTAACCAAGATATTTATCGATAATCTTAATTTCAAACTGGGCCACCAATTAAAGCTTCATTATGTCTTGAATTTTGTGGAGATTGTAGAGAAAGGGAGTTATATTGAAAAGGCCCTCATTGAAAATGGGATAAATAAAATTTATTCCTAGAATAATTACCATCTAAGTAATACCCCTTTCAAAAAACCTAAGTTATTCAATAAAAAACATAAAAGTTATTGGGGATGGGGTTACTGACTCTAAACATGTGTAAATAGTTAAGGGTTCTAACTCATTACCAATATCATAGGACACATCCCATGTTACTATACCAAGGGGAAGGCCTAAGGCTTCCACTAGGAAAAGACACTACACAAAATTAGGTGAATCGATAGAAGATGTTTAAAAAAAATTAGTAGCTGTAAAGATGATCACCTTACTAGAGATTAAGCCCCTTATGAAAAATAAACCTTACCCTGATTAGTTTAATGAGAATGAATTTTGTCATTAACATTGAATATAGGGGAATCATACTAATCAATGCACGTAGCTGAAGAAATTGATTCAAGATTTGATTAAAAAAAGGGAAATAGAGATAGAAGGCACAAAAGATCATCTTCCAAAAATTAACAACTTAGAATTTATTAAGACCCTTTTCCAAAGCAAGATCAAAATTATAAGGGTACATTATGATACCAAGGTGAAAATACATCTAAATATGTTGCTTACCATCATGTCCCTTATCCATATACCAATCATGTATCCACCATTAAAATTAGGGCCAAACTACTAGAAGAACCCCAAGATTAACAATGTCCTATCTTCAAAATCAAAATGGCATCTTTCAATTGTGCCATCACCACTGGATGAGGTAAAATCATTGACTTGGGGATACCTTCCAAAGCCTCACCTCAAAAGACACCTCTTAAGCTTAATGTCCCCTAGAAAACCTGTAATAGTCTTGAAGGAAGCTACAATCTTATCTAGTAACTTGAGAAGACCCCTGCCCAAATTTATATTATGAACCTTCTTAAGTCCTCAATAATCCATCACAACATCCCAAATAAAATCTTCATGAATATAAGGTGCCTAACGACATTGATGCAAGTTAGTTATAGTATTGGTTGGCCACCTATCACAAACCCAATAAATCACTTTTCACTCCCATAACCTTCTATCCATTAGCCCTAATCATAGTTATCCTCTATACACCAATGTACCCATTACCAACTACCAAGTTTCTCATGTACTTATAAATTAAGGGTTAGCAATAAATATATGTAGTATAAATTTGATCAAAACTTTGGGGTATTCAAATTCATCTCTTGGGAAAAATTTGATCACCATCAAAGCATATGATGATAATGAGAGACAATCAATATGCACAATCTATCTCACAATCACGGTGGGACCTATAGTTCACCAAACCCTCATACATGTTGTTAATTTTGATATTCCATATAATATTATTCTTTGATGACCATGGATATATGAAATGCGGGTGGTTTTATATACTCTCCACCAGTGCCTCAAATTACTTGTTCTAAGAAGGAAATATCAATCCATAGGGATCCACAATCTTTCCATAATTTCTAATTAAAAGGGAAGACTATAATATGTAATAACCCATCATAAAAACCAAACCATATGATCCCATGCAAAATAAATACATTCATCCTAATGAGTTATTAAGCATTCCATTAAATCCTCTAAAGCCTACCCATATCAAAATTATTTATAAGGGTCATGGTGACTATAAATATCAAACATTCAATGTTGATAATCTACCCCTATCACCCCAAAACTATAGGTCCCCCACCATGTAGGAGGTTTAACCAATTGCCTACACATTTTGGACTACATCATTTGAGAAAACAAAACTATTATCAAATGAAGAAATAGAAAGCTTGAATGATTCTTGGTTATTGATAGAAGGTTTTGCATCATGTTTCTAGAATCTAGAATACCCATAACTAATAAAATTGTTAATAATATGGATTATAAATGAAATGTCCTAGGATGACTTGAGTAAGGCATCCTAGATCCCATCACTATCAATAAACATCAACCATATCATGGAGTGGGGTATCAATCACCAGATGAAGGCCAATATGACATCCTTTCTAACAACTCTTTAGATTTATAACAATCCTAACCTAATAAAGACATTAAGGCCAATTTTTCACATAATATCTATGAATATCTAGCTAACACCAACCTATTTATATGCTATGATGTTTATGTAGTTAATTTGGATACTAGTCAAAGGATGGATATCATGGGATTCTTCATAGATTCTTTCATTGACTTAGGTGTGGTCCCTGATGTCAGTCCTAAATGGATCACTGATGATACTTATAGGAATATTAAGGAGACCTTTTATTACATAAAAACCACATCTCCTAGTCCCCTTAATGAAGGATATGATGCTAAAAATCTCATCATTGATATCTCCTATCCACCTCATTCACCTTCACTTGTCATTGATCTTTCCCTTCTACCTGACAATTATCTCATCCCACTCCTCAAAAAGGATGAAAAAACATATGCCATTAGATTACTCTCAACATAATATCCCACATTCCAATTCTATCAGGGTCCATAAATAAATTCAAATAAATAAATCTCAAGCTAATTTTGAACTGATCATAAGTTCAAATTCAAAAAAGTTTAATAATTGTCCAAATCTAGGTCCATCGAGTCAAAGTAATCATAAATCAAGTTTAAGATCAAATTGCTCTGGTGAATCCTAATATTAGGCACCAATATGTAGTAAATGGTAAATTAATTTATCAAATAAATATTAAATGGCTATTAATTGTCCAAATATTTGGATCATAGACCAAAAAATACAAAAAAAAAAGATCCTTTTAAAGATCTAATCATATGGCATGAATTACATAAGGAAAAATCAATGTCTTTAGTGATGCATGTGACTGATAGTTCCAAATCCCCATCACCTATCCTATTTTCACTTTTTATTATCATCCCCTATAATCCACATCCCCATGACTAGCATCATCCCTCACTAAGGTTACAACAAGTCCTTAGTTGAGATGTCTAGAAAGGCTAGCATCAAGAGTTTGATAAGGTCCCAATGATTATTTAGGTTTAGTCTCATGGAGTGATCACAAAAATTCATGTCTAAAGCTCATTTAGTCATAAAATGAATAGTCCATCCTCATTCCTACCTACTAGTGTAAATAATATTATTACAAAAAAATCCTCCACTAGTGAAAACTAGAGTTTTTGGTGCCTTGAATAAGCATAGTGATGAAAATTGGGTTCCCAGTGTCACTTGTGAGAAACCTTCATCTACACATGCCCTTGGGTACTTGGGGGAAATTTTTTATCATTCAAACCCATCTATTCATCACCCATCCTCCTTGGCCTTGGTCTCCTCATAGTATACCATGTTAAAGGAAGCATAAGCTATAAGGAGTGTCATTCTATGTCATAAGAGAAATTTAATATAGGTATTATTAGGGGAAGGAGTAGGAAAATTTTGAAGATTTATCCCATGGTTTTCATTCTACCCTCCTTATTTTGAAACTCCTCTTCACAATCCATTTTTTATTTCAATTTTCCCTCTTGATTACTCTTACATTGGATATTTCTTGAGCTAGCTTCAATTGATCTCATTCTATACCATCTCAATCTCTACCCTCTACTCCCTTCAACTAGTCACTAATCATTATTTTCTAAATCCCTTTCATGTCTTAATTTCCACTTGGGGAAAAGAAGATATTACACATTCTTAAATGATAGAATCAAGGGTTGCTCACCCAATTTCCAAATCAACACATTTAATTATTTGAATGCAATTTATATTTGGTTTTACATCTATGTGTGATGTGTTTATGGGGTGCTTGTTTGTCAATAAGTTTTAATATTTGTTTTATTATATTATCACCATTTATATATATGCACCATGTCATTTTTATTATTTTTTGCATCTGTTGATTTTTATTTGACATCACATCATGATGCTACATTAGTTAAGCTTACACCAATGGTACCTCATGCAAGATGTCCCTTTTTGATACATATTTTGTGTTTTTAATGCACATTGGCAAAAACGATACCCTGATTATCACATATCTGGGTTCAAAATTACCTCATGCTATATTAACATGGATTACACAACCTACATGGATCAAGATGTTTCATTCCATTTTATTCACTCATTCCACTACCAATAAAATATAAACTTGGTGTTATTTACATACTCTCATCCCTTTGTTAGAAGGATTACACCTATCCATATCATGAAAACAAAAAATCTTCATCATGTTATTCATGATTACAACAAACCACACACCATAACATTATCTAAACAAATATGAAAATACTACAAAAATCACAATACAACTATATGACTGCTGTATCAATAATCAATACACAACCCGCTCAATCCCATACATACTTATATCATGTCTTGTGAGGTACCCAAGTTGATCCTAATGTACCCAAAAGCCAACCAACTCATCTATGATCCATATAACTAACATCTACCAGCTCCCTCTGAGGACAATACTGCCCTAAATGGCTGACTTATCTATAATAAGAACACATGCTAGATGGGGATGATTATTGAACCACCTCCCTCATTCCACTAGTTTCATCATCTTGTTTCACTTGTGTAGGTTCTGCTACCTCTCGAGACCCTACAGGTCTCCCTTTCTAAATAAAGGAATACCTCTATGTCCCATAAGGCCTTGGATGCATCTTATTGCTTGACACCATATACAACAAAATCAATGCATTCTACATTGTAGATGGGCCCTCATCTCCTTTTATTGTTTCTACCATGATATTACTTCTAATAGGTCCATTAATCAATGTAGAGTATGGAAAATTTGCACAATCACCTTGTAGATCTATTCAAGTGGTGGTACTAGCCTATCTTGCAACATTCTTGGAAAGTATAACTACTTATACCTACATAAACTACACAGATGATTATAGAAGCTTACACTACATCAAAAGCCTTGAATCCTCATGTGTTATATAACACCCATACCCTCACAATCATTGATAGTGCTTGATTTGGACCCACCAATAGGATAGGTCCCAAAAATGGTCATTGCTCCCACACCATAGTGTTACCACTCATTGAGTGTCTGCTATCATCTTTTGGCTACTTTAAATAATAATTTTACTCATCATAACCACTCCAATTATTATGGTAATAGGTTTAAATATCAATCCACATCACATCCTCACATTTTGATCATTCTATGAAATAATAAAACAATCACATTTTTCTCTATTATTATCAAAATAATATCAATTATTACCTCATATTTATGCTAGGCATCAACATGTTTTCCAAACATCACAAAATTTCCATCATCTTTAACCAAATTTTATCATATATATAAAATCATCATCATTTTATATAGAACCACTAGACTTCTCATTATAACATCATTTATTCCATTATTATATACATTTGTTCATTATTATCTTCCTATTACATATGATCCCATCTCTTCACCACTGATACATCATGACCTACATCCCACCCTATGGTGGTGGCCTCGATGATGGATGAAATGACTAGATTGATAACCTAGAACCTGATGACCTTTTTGATTGATTGATTTCTCTATATGATGGATCCCTTTACCCTAATGGCACTACCTGATCATACAAGGCTCTCCAATATTATGTATTTTAGCTATCCTCACCACCTAGGCTATCATGTCTCCTAACCCTCGGGCATCCAATAGTATTCGATCCATATTCCTCTCCATTCTAATGACCTATGCCTCTACCTCTCTCTATTCCAATCACTTGTCAACTGCATATCATTAACCCAAATTTGCTCCACCTATTCTTATAACACCCCAATCTATGCCTCCCATTAGTTCAACTGATGTAGTAAAGATGTTACTTGGCCATTATATCCACCATCTATATATCTCTTTGAATAATTTGACCCTGTAAGAGTGACACCTGACATTTTAATCCTATTATCTCCCTTTGGGTAGCTACCAATTGGCTCAACCAATCACTAAAGCCCTTGTTATTTCTATTTTTTCTCCCATGCCTCTATAGTTGGTATATTTTCCTTAACTATTTATCCACATCACCATCTTCAAAAACATATCAACACATTTACTACCATCATCATCCTCTACATAGTTCGATCCCCCTAAAACATAAAAAATAATTATCATTCAAATAGTGTTGTTACATTTCTTGACTTAAACAACATCCTAATCCCTTCCCAAAAATTGGATATTCCCCACCTATAACCTATCATCCCATGGCCCCCATTCCCTTGACTTGGTTTCCTAACCCTTCCCAACTATGACCTCTTATATCACTATCCCTAAAAAATAAAACCTTCTTATGGCTTCCTAGTCCCCATACCCAATGGCTCTCATCACTCCTACAGCTCCTATAAAATACCCTATGCCCCTTTTATCCTTAAAATGTTTTTACTCCCCTATCCATATGACATAAATATGTAACCTTTACTCACCCAGATAACTAATTTTCCACACCCCCAACCCTATATATTTCATATTCTCACCTACGTGACCTCCACACCATCCCCCCAACTTCTCCCCATACTTTAAACTAATATCTTCCCCACTGCAGAAACCATTCCCAAAACATTAGTTCACCACTCACCTATCAATACACACATAAATACATAATAAAAAATCATAGTAAATCCATTATTGGTTTCTGTGCTCACCTCAATGTCACTCTTCTTGCTCCTCCTCCTCACCATTCTATGCACCCAAATTTTCTACCATTTGCCTAATCCACAACCTCCCTCTCAGAACATGTTTCACTAATTTGGACTTTTCTCTTTTTTTTTTCCATGCTTGATAGCTATCTTTCACATTTTATTCTCTTTTCATCTTTTTATTAACCACATCTGATGTTTCTCAAGTGACAACTGAGATTTTGCTACCTTCTTCACCAGTAACCACATCTTCCTCTTTTGGGTCACTAAGCTTGACACTAATGATGTTATCCTTATTTCCCTACAAGGATTTATGATTCAAATGTATGCAAATAGGTTATGCATACACCAACCTATGAATATCTTGAATAGGCTCTTTAAACCCTACCATGCATATCAATTATCATCCTTGACACATTAGAATGACAACTTCTTTTACAACAAACCCCTGCAAGTCTCAACTTATCTCAATTGGTAAAACTCAGCTCATAATGATGATGGAATTTTGCCAAAAATCCTTTATATCTCTTAATAGAGGTCCCCCTCTTAAAATTTGGATCTTAGTGATAACTGATACCACTCCACTCATACTTCCCCATTCTACCACCTTGTATTGGTAGCTTGACAACATTCCTTACCTCTTCCAATGAAACCACATCCTTTTTATCACATCCATTTTTTTGGTACCTCCCTCTTATTTTTAATTCATTATCATCCACCTTTCTCACTCCCAACCTGCTACTCCCAAGGCATATGGGATTTTTCCATTTCATAAAACTCCATTAACCTTTGGTTTTCTTCACACTCTATTGGCACCTCGATCACCTGAGATGCTTAAGGTCCACTTGACCATCATCATGACCCCAATCCTTCATCATTATATCCCATATCCCACCTAATCCCATCTATCAAGCACCTCTTTGAGCTACAATGACACTCATTTATCCTCCATTTGAGACTTGTAGTTCTCCTAAGCATGTCTCCTTTCTTGGGATATGTGAAAATGTTACAAATCTCTTTATCACTCTTTAGTTATGATTTATTCCCCTTAGGGATGTGTCAAAAACCATGACACCATCATTTTTTCCCCCTGTGAATATGTCTTTACCAAGGGCATCACCAATACCATCATATTATATCTCATTAATTGACAACACTTCACCTCATTCACCCATATTATTTAAGTCCAATTCATCTATTTATCATATAATCTCATGCCGTTCCCCTAATTATTCCCCTTTTGAGAGAACTACATCAGCTTGAGGTCTCTTGAGATTATGTAGGTAGCACTTGGTCACCCATGATTCCTAATGATAGCTCAACTACACTAACCAATCCTTGTCTTTCATCTTTTGGTCACTTAATCACATTATTTTTCTTCTATCTACTACTTATTACCCACGATTGACACACACTATGAGCTACACCTTCCATTAAATTTATCAAATAATTATATTATTTTGGTATGATGCTCTCCCAACAAGCATCCTTGTTTTAGATACATCAAAAGATCATAGCCTTTATAGTTTTGGCCCATAGCTCTCCTTGGCATGTGTCCTTACCTAGGATATGTTGAAACTTTGTGGCCTAATTCATCAATTTTTTTTGTCTATGGTTCTCCCTTACATGCATCTTTATTTGGATACATCAAATGGATTGTGGCTCATTCATTGCATTCAACATTGTAGCTCTCATTTCCATGCATACTTACTTGGGCTACATTAAAAGATTACATCCTCTTGTCTTATCAATCTTTTGTTATGGTTGATTCCCCATGGGATGTTGATACAATCATGAAATCATCATCTTCACTCCCTGTACATAGGTATTTACTAGGGACATTGTAAATTTGTAGGTCACTACTCACGTTGATTTCATATTCTTCATCATCTATCTCACATCTATCATTACTTTGTCTATTCATACACCACACGTGCATTTTTTACTTTCAAATGGGTATTCATCTCATTCGTCTCATTTTTATATGTATGTCCCCTCTAAGGGGAACCCTATGTCCACTAATTCATTAACATTCATCCACAATTGTTATTTGAAATACTATTACTCCTTCCAATCACAATGCCCTTTCAAAGAGGTGAAAAATGTATGCATCTAATTCTTCTCAACAAATTAACTTGTTCATCTAATTTAATTAACACTTAATCCTAATATCCCATATTAATATCACCTCTTCATGCCCTTAAGTCAATTAATCAATTAATCATAACTATATGAAATACCCCTCTCCACATATTCATATTTCCTAATATTCTAATTCCTAAAAACCCTACTTTTCACATAATTCCTATTATTTTAATTTTTAACTAACCCCACTTTCCACATAATTATTAATATTCTAATTTTTAATTCACCCACTTTCTAATCACATGCCCCCCAAAATAAAGTCTATAGATTTATAATCTCTAGAAATTTCTCCCTTCTCAAATTTGAAATTTAGGAGGGAAATTTCCCTACCATTTCCTTCTAAACACCTCTTTAAATGCAAGTTAACCCAAGAATTTGAGACATATAGAGTTGAAATGAGTTTATGATGTCAGTATCATCTCCCAAGTAGCCATTAACATCATCATCTTGAGTATTCTTTGCAATCATACATCCCTTTTTAGGTTTTTAACTTGTCAATTTAATCTTCAAGTGACATTACAGAGTCTTGGAAAGGAGACCAAAAGGGAGCAAGATGATGGTAAGGTTGTTCTAATTACTTCCTTTTTAAAATTATTTTGATTTGATGATTATCTTATATTTGGATTTATTAAGAATTTTTTTACAATTTTAAGCCAATTTTTGTCCAAATTCTAGGTGACACACATATACTATTACATATTAGTGTCTTGAGGGATAAAATCAACTACAAATTGCATATACTATTATCTATTAGTCTCCTTAGGTATTGAAGCAACTATAGATGAAATACATTGTTGCATAAAAGTTTCCTATACAGATGTGTGTATAGTCTTTATGGTTGTGGCTATTTGATTTGAAAATTTAACCCTTATATTTCTAACCTAAACAAGTGGTATAATGCACTTTATCCCACATGATGTGCCATGATGCACAAGAACTCTAGGATTCATGTTAATTATGCCACTACATGAAGCACCAATAGTAGGAGGGATAATAAAAGATTTTAGACCTCTTATAGCTTGTGTATTACTTAGTTTTTGCATCCCATGGTCAATCATGACATGTGTGAGACTATAAATTGCATCAAAAGTGGCCATTTGTGTACAATGATTTAGGATTTTTGGGATGGAAGTATGTGTTAGTGACTTTTTATTTCTTTGGGGGTAGTTTTGGTCCCACTTAGCACCAAGTCAATTAAACGAGGACCCCCCTCCCCTACCTTGGGATGAATTCATGTCAAAATAATTTAGGATTTATTTGAGAAGAAACTCACAATAAATGTTTCCTTTAAAATATAATGGATCTTCATTGTCATTTCACATAGGCTCATCAATCACCATCCACCACCTATCCCATTTTTAAAAATCTATGCATGAATAGACATATCAATGCTAGTGTTTTTGTGACTCATTGATGGTGGTTTGGTGGGTTTGGACATATGAAATAAAGCACATATGCCAATTTATCAAAATATCCTTATATGAGAATTTATCAAAATAATTACATTTCAATGCCTCTCTTTGATGTATAATTGCATCAAGTTTGGAAGTGACATTTCCCACTTCATTATAAACATCCTCTAATGTATCAAGAAGTGAATTACATGCATTATTTTTTTAAGAGTCACACAAACTATTAATGATAATTTACAAATGTTTCCATTTTGAATTATATTTTTGATATAATTTAGTTTCTTATGCAAAGTTAAAATGTTGGGGATCTTCATCACGCTTTTATTGGAAGTTTTGTTAAAGAGATGGGTCCATCAAATTAATAATCTAAAATTATAAAAAAAAAACATTTATGTTAGGTATTTGAAGGATTTAATGAGATAATTTTAATTTTAATGTCCCCTTTCCTTGTGATTATTATTAAAATGCATGACAAAAAAATATCATTACAAACCCTAAGCATACCCTAAGGAAAAAAATACCATTACCTAAGACCATGATGCAAGTGTGGATGCATGGTGGAGATGTTTGGATAATAATTTATGAAACAAAAGATAAACACCATCTATTCTATTATCCTCAATGGTTGTTAATCACAAGCAAAGTATGGGATAAAATCATGACATTCTTTTATTTTAGCTATTTTTGGGTCTTCAAAAGGGTGTATACCATTTATAACACAAAGGGTGAATGCCCTTTGGGGCATACACCCTTTGTGATTTCAAAGAGAATGAACTTTTAAGATTACAAAGGTCATGCACCTTTTGTAACACAAACTATGTATGCACTTTAAAACTTTAAAGGGTGTGTACCATTTGTGTTATAAAAGGCATATGCTCTTTAGAGATATTACCAAAAAATGGTTCATGCCCTTTGAGGTCCTAAAGGGCTTATACCATTTGTAACTTCAAAGGTTGTGCACCCTTTATAACACAAATGACATACACCCTTTAAGAATTCAAAGGGTGTATGCCCTTTACAGTCATAACCAACCCATTTTACATGTGGTTTTATTTTATTTTTTAAAAATGTCACCTTTTTTGTCTTCCATCTTTGTTAATTTACCTATAACCAACATTAATTCTAGTTTTAATCCTAAATTCAATATTTCATCCTCTCATTTCATAATGCAAGACCCTAACATGCTATTAGAAACTACCACTATTGATTAAAAAAGGTTTCCTAGTAAAAATACTATATATATTATGGAAATAGTGATCCTAAACACCCATTCCTCACAAGGCATATATAAGGTTGATTTGTTATCAAATTTAGTATATAAAAATATGGTGGAATAAATGTGACACATTTTTAATGCCATTTATAGGATGGAGATCCCAAAGTATAACAATTTGAAGAATAATTAATGCACATCATTCTTTATTTTGGATCTACGTGTTCATGCTAAAACTAGGGCAATCCAAAGGACTTAAAAAATCACAAATCTTAAGTAATATAAAATTATATATTAATTTAATTTCAGTACAACTTATTACCTTGAATCATCCTCTCTCATCTTCCTCTCATAGATTTCATTTTCACTTCCATCCTCTCCATTGGGTTTCCATCCTCTCCACTAGGTGGAGATTTATTTAGAATAAGATTCTACATCATGATGGTTGAGGTGAATGATAATATAGCCAATAATATGAATAAAAAGGGAATGTGATTTATGTCAATAAGGTGTCAAGAAATTCACTTAATTTATCCATTTTCATTCTTCAAGATTTCTGATTTTTAATGACCTTTGGATTGTCTTGGTTTTAGCATGAACACCTAGTTTCCAAAATAAAGAATGAAATGTTTGAATTTATGTTTATAATTTTATACTCTAGACTTTGCTTCCATCAACTTTCATTTTAAATGATCCACATGTATTCCATCATATTTTTAGACAACACATTCAAAATTTTAACCTACCATAATTATTTATACAATAATGTACACTATTGAAGGGAATCAAATTAATACAATGTATCTTATTCACAAGGAAAAAATGACATGGACATGGAAGTTAAACATGAGGCACATATTACATGTGATATTTGTTTACTATAATTTATAATCAATAGATTCAAACAAATTACTTCCTACTAGAAAACATAAAGCATGCTAAATACAATAAAAATCAATAATACATACGTTTAGTCCATCAAACATATGTAATGAATCTCCACTATATAATTTAACACAAATAATAAACATAAACAAGTATAGTCTATACCAGCTAGATATAATTATATTTAGACTACATGTACCTAATTTTCATTAGTAATTCAAATATAGTACATTTATGATAGTCAACATATCATAGTTTATTTTACATGTACACATTTTTCAAATAATAACAAACATCTAGTCATCATAATTACAAAGATCAAATGGTGCATAAACAAAGACTTTTATCACTAGAAACTCAATCTTTCATTTATATAACTTGTATGCATATAATGATAGTGTCCTATCCCTTAGGATTATGTGACTTAATTTAACGATTAACAAACTATAATTATAGGTAGGCATCCCAAT